>ML660201.1:45172745-45602957 GCA_007570785.1 Antilocapra americana | reverse complement strand
ACACACACACACACACACACACACACACACACACACACACACACACAGACATACACACAATCATATTGCCATATATTGGCACTGAATAGTAGGAAACCAAATTTTAAAACACATACCATTTACAATTGCTCAAAAACGAAACATTTGGTGTAAATACAGCAGAACATACAATTTCTGTGTATTGAAAACCACAAAAATGCTAATGAACAAAAGCGAAGAAGACTTAAGTAAAGGGCCAGGCATGACATATTCATGGATTGGAAGACTCACATATTAAAAATGTTTTTTCAATCCAGATTGATCTGTGTATTAAGTCTTGAAAAGTCCTAGCAGGATGTTTTCTAGAGAAGATGATTTTAAAATTTTTAAGGGAATATAAAATAAGAATAAAGTTAGAGGAATCATGTTACCTGATTTTAAGACTTATGCTTACATACAGCTACAGTAATCAAGATGGAGTGGTCCTGGCCAAGGGATAGACACAGGTCATAGATAAAGGGAGTAGGACAGAGAGCTTAGATGAATCAGTAGGTTTAGTCAGGTAAGGGCCAGCTGACTTTTGGCAAAGGTGCAAAAGGAATTAAGTGAAAGAAACATGCTCTTCTCAACAAATGGATAGGTGGAGTAGTTGGGCATACAGATGCAGAACAACAACAAAACCAAAACCTTGACTTAAATCTCCTTCCTTATACAATGGACTAACTTACATTGGATGATAGACCAAAATGTAAAATATAAAACTATAAGTTTTAGGAGAACATATAGGAGAAAAATTTCATAATCTGCATTTAGGTGAAGAGTTTTTAAGCATGACACTGAAAGAATAATTCATAGAAGAAAAAGTTGATAAACTGGATTTCATCACAGTGAAAATTTTTTGCTCTTGAATGACCCCATTAAAAAATGAAAAGATAAGCCATAGACTAGAAGAAAATATTTTCAAATCACATATCTGTCAGAAGACTTGTATGTAGTATATGTAAAGGACTTTGTAAGCTGAACAGTAATTCTAACAATAATGTCTAACAATTCAGTTAGAAAAGGGCAGAAGACTTCATCAAGGAGAAGTCTTGATGAAGTCATCTCCTTCATAGGGAGAGCCAATTAGAACATGACAAGATTTTCCATATAGTTAGCCATTGTTGTTGTTGAAATCAATAAATTGTGTCCCACTCTCTGTGACCCCATGGACTGCAACATGCTAGGCTTTGCTGTCCTTCACTACCTTCTGGGGTTTGCTTACGTTCATGTCCATTGAATCAGTGATGCTATCCAACCATCTCATCCTCTCCCAACCCCTACTCCTTTTGCTTTCAGTCTTTCCCAGTATCAGGGTCTTTTCCAGTGATTCAACTCCTCATATCAGATTGCCAAAGTACTGGAGTTTCAGGTTTATCATCAGTCCTTCCAATGAATATTCAGGACTGATTTCCTTTAGGATTGACTTGTTTGATCTACTTGCAGTCCATGGGAATCTCAAGAGCTTTTCCAGCACTATAGTTCAAAAGCATCAATTCTTCAGTTCTCAGTCTTCTTTATGGTCCAACTCTCACATCCATACATGACCACTGGAAAAACCATAACTTTGACTAGATGGATCTTTGTCGCAAAGTGATGGCTTGCTTTTTAATATGCTGTCTAGATTTGTCATAGGTTTTCTTCCAAGGAGCATGCATCTTTTAATTTCATGGCTGCAGTCACTGTTTGCCCAAGAAAATAAAATCTGCCACTGCTTCCACTTTTCCCCCTTCCATTTGTCATGAAGTGATGGAATCAGATACTATGATCTTAGTTTTGTGAATGTTAAGTTTCAAGCCAGTTTTTTCACTTTTCTCTTTCACCCTCATCAAGAGGTTCTTTAGTTCCTCTTCACTTTCTGCCATTCGAGTGATATCATCTGCATATCTGAGGTTATTGGTATTTCTCCCAGCAATCTTGATTCCAGCTTGTGATTCATCCAGCCCATCATTTTGCATGATGTACTCTGCATAGAAGTTAAATAACCAGAGTGACAGAATACAGCCTTGTTGTACTGTTTTTCCAATTGTGAACCAGTCTATTGTTCCATGTTTGGTTCTAACTGTTACTTCTTGACCTGCATACAGTCTTCTCAGGAGCCAGATGAGGTGGTCTGGTATTTCTGTCTCTTGAAGAATTTTCCACAGTTTGTTGTGATCCACATAGTCAAAGGCTTTCTCGTAGTCAGTGAAGCAGAATAGATGTTTTTCTGGAATTCTTTTGCTTTCACTGTGATCCAACAGGTGTTGGTAGTTTGATCTCTGGTTCCTCTATCTTTTCTAAACCCCGCTTGTACATCTTGAATTTCTCAGTTCATGTATTGCTGAAGCCTAGCTTAAAGAAATTTGAGCATAACTTTGGTCGCATAGGAAATGAGCACAATTATATGGTAGTTTGAGCATTCTTTGGCATTGCCCTTCTTTGGGATTGGAATGAAGTTAGCCATTAGGGTAATGCAAATTAATGCTACAGTGAGATACTACTACATACCTTTTAGAATGGCTACATAAAAAAATGCCCAAAATACCAGAGACGTGGAGCAGCTGGATCTCTTGTACATTGCTGATGAAGATATAAAATGATAGAACTGCTGGGAAAAAGAAGTTGGTGTTTTCTTTTTTTTCCCAACGTATATCTACTCTCTTTTTAGATTCTTTATCCATATAAGCCATTGTAGAGTACTGAGTAGAGTTCCCTGGGCTATACAGTAGGTTCTTATTAGTTATCTGTTTAATGTATAGTAGTGTGTATCTGTCAATCCCATTCTCCCCATTTATTCTTCCCCCCTTACTCCCTAGTAACCATAAGTTTGTTTTCTACATCTGTGACTCTACTTCTGTTTTGTAAAAAAATTCATTTGTACCCTTTTTTTTAAGATTCTGCATATAAGTGATATCATACGATACTTGTCTTCATGTGTCTGACTTACTTCGCTCATTATGACAATCTGTAGGTCCATTCATGTTGCTGTAAATGGTATTATTTTGCTCTTTTTGTGACTAATGCTCCATTGTATACACGTACCATGTTTATCTATCTATTCTTCTGTCGATGGACATTTAGTTTGCTTCCATGTCCTGGCTATTGTAAATAGTGCTGCAGTTAGCATTGAGATGCATGTATCTTTTTGCATTATCGTTTTTTTTTTTCCCCAAGTATATGCCTAGGAGTGGGATTGCTGGGTGATATGATAGTTTTGTTTTTAGTTTTTTGAGGGACTTCCATACTGTTCTCCATAGTGGCTGTACCAATTTACGTTCCCACCAATAGTGGAAGAGGCTTCCTTTTTCTGCATACCCTCTCCAACATTTGTTGTTTATAGATTTTTATTTAAATAACGGTCATTCTGACCAGAGTGAGGTGATACCTCATTGCATTTTTGATGTGTATTTCTCTAGTAATTAGTGATGTTGAGCATCTTTTCATGTGCTTTTTGGGTATCTGTATTTATTCTTTGGAGAAATGTCTATTTAGATTATCAATTTTTTGGTTGGGTTGTTTGGTTTTTTTTTTATATGGAGCTACATGAACAGTTTGTATATTTTGGAGATTAATACCTTGTTAGTTATTTCATTTGCAAGTATTTTATTCCATTCTGAGGGTTGTCTTTTTGTTTTGTTTATGGTTTCCTTTGCTGTGCAAAGGCTTTTAGGTTTAATTAGATCTCGTTTGTTTATTTTGGTTTTTATTTTTGTTACTCTAGGAGGTGGATCCAGAAAGATCTTGCTGCAGTTTATGTCAGAGAGTATTCTAGCTGTGTTTTCCTCTAGGAGTTTTATAGTGTCTAGCGTTTCATGTAGGTCTTTAATCCATTTTGAGTTTATTTTTTTGTATGGTGTTAGGGAGTGTTCTCATTTCAGTCTTTTACATGTAGTTGTCTAATTTTCCCAACAACACTTACTTTGAGTGCTTGTATTGTGCCTGTTCTTCATTTTTTTTTTACATATATTATCTCATTTTAATTTTCACTACAATTACTATTATTCTCCTCATGTTACTGATTGGAAATTTTGATCCTTAGAAAGAGTAAGGAATGTGCCCAAAGTCATATAAATAGTAAATGTCCAGCCAGACCCTAGTCTAAGTTCATTAGACTCCAGGGCTCTTAATAAGTACACTATCTTCTGAATTAAATTCTTTAAATATATCTCACATATGATTTATTGTGATTTTAGTAGTTCCTTATTGTGATTTTAGTAGTTAACTTATTATCATCTTCTGATATGGAATTGGATTAATTGGGATGAATATTATCTGGAAATGACACCACCCTCCAGAAATTATAAAATAATCATGCCTTAAGAAAATAGACCTTTATTTCTTTCTCAAGTAGGCATAGGCGGTCTGGATTTGGTGTGGCATCTCTGTAGTCATCAAGGCTTATTCTGTCCTCCTGCTCTGTCTTCCTCATTACAGTGCTTCAGCTTTTTAGCCCAGAATGACTAGCAGCATCTTTGTGCTCTAGATGTAGGAAGCAGGAAAAGAAAGAAAAAAGCATGCTGTTTCTTTTATTTATTTTTTTTTTAAATTTTTTTTTTATTATTGTTTTAGCCATACATTGTTATGATATCATCATGGGTTTACATATGCTTCCCCTCCGGGTCCCCCCTCCCTCCTCCCTCCCCCCCGGGAAATCTCGCTGCACCAGTCCCGAGCATCAATCCTGGGCTGGCGATTGATTAGACACATGACAATTAACATGCTTCAATGCCCTTCTCCCATCTCATCCCACCCTTACCCTCATCCACAAAGTCCACAAGTCTATTTTATACATCTGCGTTCCTTTTGTTGTCTCCCATGTTGGGTTCTCATTACTGTCTTTCTAAATTCCATATATATGTGTTAATATACTGTATTGTTGTTTTTGCTTCTGGCTTACTTCACTCTGGATAATGGGCTCCAGTTTCGTCCATCTGAGTAGAATTGCTTCAAATGAATTTTTTTTTAATGCTGAGTAATATTCCATTGTGTATATATACCACAGCTTTCTTATCCATTCGTCAGTTGATGGGCATCTAGGTTGCTTCCATGTCCTGGCTATTGTAAACAATGCAGCGATGAACATTGGGGTGCACGTGGCTCTTTCAATTCTGGTTTCCTCGGTGTATATGCCCAGCAGTGGGATTGCCGGGTCATATGGCAGGTCTATTTGCAGCTTTTTAAGGAACCTCCACACTGTTTTCCATAGTGGCTGTACTAGTTTGCATTCCCACCAACAGTGTAAGAGGGTTCCCTTTTCTCCACATCCTCTCCAGCATTTATTGCTTGTAGACTTTTGGATGGCAGCCATTCTGACTGGTGTAAAGTGGTACCTCATTGTGGTTTTGATTTGCATTTCTCTGATAATGAGTGATGTTGAGCATCTTTTCATGTGTTTGTTAGCCATTTTTATATCTTCCTTGGAGAAATGTCTGTTAAGTTCTTTGGCCCACTTTTTAATTGGGTTGTTTATTTTTCTAGAATGGAGCTGCAGGAGTTGTTTGTAAATTTTTGAGATTAATTGTTTGTCTGTTGCTTCATTGGCTATTATTTTCTCCCATTCTGAAGGCTGTCTTTTCACCTTGCTTATAGTTTCCTTTGTTGTGCAAAAGCTTTTAATTTTAATTAGGTCCCATTTGTTTATTCGTGTTTTTATTTCCAATATTCTGGGAGGTGGGTCATGGAGTATCCCGCTTTGGATTATAGCAGAGATATATATGACAAACCCACAGCAAACATTATCCTCAATGGTGAAAAACTGGAAGCATTCCCCCTGAAATCAGGGACAAGACAAGGGTGCCCACTCTCACCACTACTATTCAACATAGTTTTGGAAGTTTTGGCCACAGCAATCAGAGCAGATAAAGAAATCAAAGGAATACAGATTGGAAAAGAAGAAGTAAAACTCTCTCTGTTTGCTGATGACATGATCCTCTATATTGAAAACCCTAAAGACTCTACGAGAAAATTACTAGAGCTAATCAGTGAATATAGCAAAGTTTCAGGATACAAAATCAACACACAGAAATCCCTGGCATTCCTATACACTAACAGTGAGAAATCAGAAAGAGAAATTAAGGAAACAATCCCATTCACCATCGAAACAAAAAGAATAAAATACTTAGGAGTATTTCTACCTAAAGAATCAAAAGACTTGTATATAGAAAACTATAGAACACTGATGAAAGAAATCAAGGAGGACACAAACAGATGGAGAAATGTACCGTGCTCATGGATTGGAAGAATCAATATAGTGAAAATGAGTATACTACCTAAAGCAATCTATAGATTCAATGCAATTCCTATCAAGCTACCAGAGGTCTTCTTCAAAGAATTAGAACAAATAATTTCTCAATTTGTATGGAAATACAAAAAACCTCGTATAGCCAAAGCAATCTTGAGAAAGAAGAATGGAACTGGCGGAATCAACCTACCTGACTTTAGGCTATACTACAAATCCACAGTCATTAAGACAGTATGGTACTGGCACAAAGACAGAAACATAGATCAATGGAACAGAATAGAAAGCCCAGAGATAAATCCACGCATCTATGGACACCTTATCTTTGACAAAGGAGGCAAGAATATACAATGGAGAAAAGACAACCTCTTTAACAAGTGGTGCTGGGAAAACTGGACAGCCACTTGTAAAAGAATGAAACTAGATCACTTTCTAACACCATACACAAAGATAAACTCAAAATGGATCAAAGATCTAAGCATGCTGTTTCTTTTAAAGGACACCTCTTCAAAGTTGCTGAGAACATTTCCTCCTGTTGGTCAAAACTCAATCACAGAGTAATCTCTAGCTGAAATAGAGACTGAGAATTGGTCTTTTTAAGATGGCCATATACTAGCCAAAAATGGGGAATTCTATGACTATAGAAAAAGTAGAGAATGAATACTGAGGGACCACTAGCAGTCTTTGCCATAGTGACCATGAAAAATTATTCTTATGTAAAGTTCTATTGTATTTTTGATCATTTGCCAAATTTATTTGTGAAATAGTGTAATAATGCCTTCACCAACACTTCAGTATATTATATATCTGGAGAAGTGAATTTTAAGTAAGACATAAAAAAGTAATGAAGTTGCTGTTAAAAATCATTAGAATTATCCAAACTTGCATTTAATATGTTTTGGTAACTTGATGTGCCTTTATGAGAGTAAATATATTGTAACTAAAAGTTAGCATCGTACCAATATGATGTCTTCTTTTACAGCAGCTCATCTTACTCAGAAATATTCTGGGTAAATTAGAGCTGCTATTTGAAGCAATATTGTAAAACAGTTAACTTTTGAAAAATCTTATAGGTGTACTTCATGGCTTGTATGTTTGCATACAAATTTTCCAGAGATATGAATAAACTTGTAAGTGAGAAGCTGTATTGAAAAGAAGACTACTGCAAATAATGATTTTTATATTTTATACCCCAAATTTGAAATTGCCATTGCAATTTTTAAATCCACTTTTTAATGAATGGAGTATTGCTTTTCTTTGCCATTTTAACAAATCACAGTGTTTCTAGTTAATTATTTTTAATTTATTGTTAATATGACTAGTGTCAAATGACTGTTTTTATTATGCAAGTAGGAGGTCAGACATGTAGCCAGTCGAATTCAAAACAAATGAATACAAGTCTTTTCCAAATGACTTTCTACTAGAAGAGAATCAAAATCTGTTGTATTATTAAAATTAGAGAGCTGAACAGTCTCCTTTAGTTTCCCTACTTAATTTCAGACCTTATAGTTCTTTACTTGATCGGACTTTACTAAGAGACCTGACTATCCTCTGAGAAATATACTTGAGAGCCAGAATGAATCCAGGTTAACAATGTTTAAAGTTTAATTTATCTGATTTTAAAGACAAAAGGAAAATAATATAAATAAAATACAATAAACTGTGAGAAACAAGTCTCAACATATGTGACTATAAACATCAATACCTTTCTGTATATAGAGTGTGTAAAAATCAATAAGAAAACAAGTAAAAAGCACTGCAGATATTCAGTAAACGATAAAACACCATTTATGAAGCATTACCTAAGGGAAATATTCACTTTTACTAATAATCAAGGACGTAGCAGTTAAATCAGTGAGATAAATTCTGCTTCAAATGAACAAAAAAGTGGAAATTATCCTTTGATATTCAGTTTTTGCTAAAATGAATATGTCTGTGCTTTGCTGGTGGATATCAATTTTTTGTTGGCACATTTGAATAATAATTTGGAAAAAGTCTTCATTCAGATTCTTAAGACACTAATAATTCTAATTCTGGGAATTTGTTTTAAGATAATGTTAAATATGGGAGTGGGTTGAATTGCAGTTTCATAAATATTTCCATTGCAATAGCAAACATAAATTTACTTTCCTAAATGTGCCAACTGTAGTCCAATTAAGACATAGAGAGCTTACCTCTAAAGAGCTGTTAGAAAATTTTAGTTATGTTACATACTAAAATGAGCTTATGCACAAATTATATTATAAAATATAACTTCATCTATATTCTGAAATCTTTAATCCAATTTTTTGTTGATGGGAGAGGCTGTGTTCCCTCCCTATAGTTTGACCTGAGGCCAAAGTATGGTAGGGGTAATGGTTCAGTTCAGTCGCTCAGTCGTGTCCAACTCTTTGCCACCCCATGGACTGCAGCATGCCAGGGTTCCCTGTCCATCACCAACTCCTGGAGCTTGCTCAAACTCATGTCCACTGAATCAGTGATGCTCTCCAATCATCTCATCCTCTGTCATCCTCTTTTCCTCCTGTCTTCAGTCTTTCTCAGCATCAGGGTGTTTTCCAATGAGTCATTTGTTCACGTCAGGTGGCCAATGTATTGGGAGTTTCAGCTTCAGCATCAGTCCTTCCAATGAATATTCAGGACTGATTTCCTTTAGGATGGACTGGTTGGATCTCCTTGCAGTCCAAGGGACTCTCAAGAGTCTTGTCCAACACCACAGTTCAAAAGCATCAATTCTTCGGCCCTCAGCTTTCTTCATAGTCCAACTCTCACATCCATACATGACCACTTGAAAAACTGTAGCCTTGACTAGATGGACCTTTATTGACAAAGTAATGTCTCTGCTTTTTAATATGCTGTCTATTTTTTTAAAATGAAACATAGAATTTATTAATGTATTTACATAATTTATAATCTGTAAGCAGTGGTCTCATAAATATATGACTACAACTTTACATGTGCTAAGCAAGCGGCAGATAACTGTTTTCCCCACCAAGACAGCTCGGTTAAATAAAAAATGGACAGCATTTACTCCCCTTTCTGAGCTTCCTCTCTTCTTTTGGAAAACACGGCTAGTCAGTTTAAACTGAATCTGCATCAACATGTTCCAGGCAGCTTCTCTACCACCAGCATCTCGATCATCAGAGCTTACCTAAAAAGGTGCCAGTGACATGCCTGGGGACACTCGTGTGACAAGTTCCTGGGCTGCTGTGCCCAATGGAAAGTGCATCAGAGATGGCAGGGATGGGTGCCTCTCCATCAGCCCCAGAAACAACCCACGTCAGCTCAGATGATCATAACTGCCATCCCCCCACAGTGGTAACTGCACATATTCTAAATGCTACCACTCCCTCTCACAGTGGCAATGGGAAACCAAGGAAAGGAATGTCTCCACAAGGTTGTTTTTTTTTTCCCTCAAGAACCTCGAAAGTGCTAATTTTCCCTTTACAAATGTGACATAGAATCTTGACTACGAAGCTACTCAATGATCTCATCCTACCATCCACACAACTGTACATTCCTTCTCAGCAAGATCAGGAGCCAACGATGCAGTCCCTGTGTACACAGAGATTCTTTACAGGACGGAAGTCCACAGACTGACGTATTATTGCTGCAGTCTCCAAAGAGGAGACGAAACCGGTCAATTCCTGTGCATCCTTCTTGCCTGAAGAAGATCCAAGACTGGTAGGCACCCCCAGAGGTGGGGCCCAGCCCTCCCGAGACCTGTCAGGACCACCTACTTCATCGGGAAGCCCGGGGGGCCGAGGCCCGGTCAGCAGCAGCTCCGCTTTGGCTCCGAAGGCTGTCTGCGGAGTTTGAAGCCCTTTCCACCAGAAGGCGGGCTAGTGTCAGTGGATGGAATTCTTCGACTAATTTCTATAAAGAGTTCGTTTATGTTTATCGCGTTCTTCGCGCTTGTCTCTACAAAGACTGCATGGATGGAGTCGGCGTAGTCCTTGGCATCTCTCTCCATGACCTCTCTTACATCGATAAGATCACACTTATTTCCTGCAATGGCAACTACAATATTGGGTGGGCCATGCTGCCGAAGCTCTTTTACCCAGTTCTTTAATGTTGAAAAGGTCTCTTCTTTCGTGATGTCGTAAACAATTATAGCTGCAGCCGAGCCTCGGTAGTACATTGGCGCTAAGGCAATATGCTGTCTAGATTGGTCATAACTTTTCTTCCAAGGAGCAAGTGTCATTTAATTTCATGGCTGCAGTTACCATCTGAAGTGATTTTGGAGCCCAAGAAAATAAAGTTTGTCACTATTTCCATTGTTTCCCCATCTATTTCCCATGAAGTGAAGGGACTGGGTGCTGTGGTCTTCGCTTTTTGAATGTTGAGTTTTAAGCCAGCTTTTTCACTCTTCTCTTTCACTTTCATCAAGAGGCTCTTTAGATCTTTTTCACTTTCTGCCATAAGGGTGGTGTTATCTGCATGTCTGAGGTTATTGATATTTCTCCAGCTTGTCCTTCTCCAGCCTGGCGTTTCACATGATACATTCTGCATATAAGTTAAATAAGCAGGCTGACAGTATACAGCCTTGATGTACTCATTTCCTGATCTGGAACCAGTCTGTTGTTCCATGTCCAGTTCTAACTGTTGCTTCTTGACCTGTAGACAGATCTCTCAACAGGCAGGTAAAGTGGTCTGGTATTCCCATCTCTTGAAGAATTTCCCACAGTTTATTGTGATCCACACATTCAAAGGTTTTGGCATAGTCAGTAAAGCAGAAGTAGATGGTTTTCGGAAACTCTCTTGCTTTCTCAACGATCCAACGGATGTTAGCAATTTGATCTCTGGTTCCTCTGCCTTTTCTAAATCCAGCATGAACATCTGGAAGTTCATGGTTCACGTACTGTTGAAATCTGACTTGGAGAATTTTGAGAATTACTTGGCTAGCCTGTGAGACAAGTGCAATTGTGCGGTAGTTTGAACATGCTTTGGCATTGCCTTTCTTTGGGATTTGAATGAAAACTGACCTTTTCCAGTCCTGTGGCCACTGCTGAGTTTTCTACATTTGCTGGCATATTGAGTACAGCACTTTCACAGCATCATCTTTGAGGATTTGAAATAGCTCAACTGGAATTCCATCATTTCCACTAGCTATTCATAGTGATGCTTCCTAAGGCCAGGATGTCTGGCTCTAGGTGAGTGGGGTAATGTTGACCTCCTTCAAAAGGACTTATGCAAGGACTGTTATATTCAGTGCCCTGGACCCCATAGCAGGCCACTGCTGACCCATGCCTCAACCAGAGACTGCTGAACACTCAGGCAATTCTGGTTCAGTCTCTTGTGGGGTCACTGCTCCTTACTTCTGGGTCCTGGTTTTCTTTGTGCCCTCCAAACTGCAGGGAGGGAACATAGCACCACCCATCAACAGAAAATTGGATTAAAGATTTACTGAGCATGGACCCTGTCCATCAGAGCAAGACCCAGATTCCCACAGCCAGTACCTCCCATGAGGTACTTTATCTTTATCCATCAGGAAGTTTCTATAAGCCTCTTATCCTTATCCATCAGAGGACAGACAGAATATAAGCCACATTTACAGAAAATTAACCAAACTGATCACTTGGATCAGAGCCATGTCTAACTCAGTGAAACTATGAGCCATGTTGTGTAGGGCCACCCAAGACGGATGGATCATGGTGGAGAATTCTCACAAAATGTGGTCCACTGGAGAAGGGAATGGCAAACCACTTCAGTATTCTTGCCTTGAGAACCTCATGAACAGTATGAGAAGGCAAAAAGATATGACCCTGAAAAATGAACTCCCCAGGTCAGTAGGTGACCAGTATGCTCCTGGAGGAGTGGAGAAACAGCTTCAGAAAGAATGAAGAGGCTGAGCCAAAGCAAAAACAATAGCCAATTGTGGCTGTGACTGGTGATGGAAGTAAAGTTTGAGGCTGTAAAGAACAAGATTGCATAGGAGCCTGGAATGTTAGGTTCATGAACCAAGGTAAATTGGAAGTGGTCAGACAGAAGATGGCAAGAGTGAACATTCGGGCAAATTTAATTCAGATGACTATTATATCTACTACTGTGGGCAAGAATCCCCATCTGTCAAATGTCAATGTAACTCAATTATCAGAAGTAGAAGATTTCCATAGTTTCATTAAGTTGTTTGTTATTGTTTTTAATCCACTGCTACATGTTGAACTAGGAAGATAAAACAATGAATCTGTTAATTTGACAAATCTTAGCCACTCAGATCATCTAAATTAAATTTGACCCTAACTTAACTTTCTGATAACTATGTAAACACAGCCCAGGGCATATCGACCTCAGTTGAACAAATCAGTACTTATTAATTTACAAAAACAGTAAAAGCTTTAAACAGAAGCCACAGCTCAAAAATATCCTAATGTTTTGTGGAAGGCTGGATGGGAGAATGTTTGGGGGAGAATGGATACATGTATATGTATGGCTGAGTCTTTTTGCTGTCCCCCTGAAACTGTCACAACAACATTGCTAGTCAGCTATATTCCAATACAAAATAAAAAGTTTAATTAAAAAAAGAATACTTTAATGTTTTAAAAAGTTGTTCAACATCACATCATTAGGGAAATGGAGAGCAAAACCACAGTGAGTTATCACAACATACCTGTTGGAACGGCTATCATCAGGAAGATAAGAAATAACAAGTGGAGGACAGGAAACCCCTGTGCATTACTGGTGGGAATATACACGGGTGTAGGCATGGTGATGGAATTCCAGGTGAGCTGTTTCAAATCGTGGAAGATGACACTGTGAAAGTGCTAGACTCAATATGCCAGCAAATGTAGAAAACTCAGCAGTGGCCACAGGACTGGAAAAGGTCAGTTTTCTTTCCAATCCTGAGGAAAGGCAATGTCAAAGAATGCTCAAACTACCGCACAATTGCACTCATCTCACACGCTAGTAAAGTAATGCTCAAAATTCTCCAAGCCAGGCTTCAGCAACATGTGAACTGTGAACTTCCAGATGTTCAAGATGGATTTAGAAAAGGCAGAGGAACCAGAGACAAATTGCTGACATCCGCTGGATCATCGAAAAAGCAAGAGAGTTCCAGAAAAACATCTACTTCTGCTTTATTGACTATGCCAAAGCCTTTGACTGTGTGGATTACAATAAACTGTGGAAAATTCTGAAAGAGATGGGAATACCAGACCATCTGACCTGCCTCTTGAGAAACGTGTATGCAGGTCAGGAAGCAACAGTTAGAACTGGACATGGAACAACAGATGGTTCCAAAAAGGAAAAGGAGTACGTCAAGGCTGTATATTGTCACCCTGCTTATTTAACTTATATGCAGAGTACATCATGAGAAACGCTGGGCTGGAGGAAGCACAAGCTCGAATCAAGATTGCTGGGAGAAATATCAATAACCTCAGATATGCAGACGACACCACCTTTATGGCATAAAGTGAAGAAGAACTAAAGAGCCTCTTGATGAAAGTGAAAGAGGCGAGTGAAAAAGTTGGCTTAAAGCTCAACAGAAAACTAAGATCATGGCATCTGGTCCCATCACTTCATGGCAGATAGATGGGGAAACAGTGGAAACAGTAGCTGACTTTATTTTTCTGGGCTCCAAAATCACTGCAGATGGTGACTGCAGCCATGAAATTAAAAGACGCTTACTCCTTGGAAGGAAAGTTATGATCAACCTAGATAGCATATTAAAAAGCAGAGACATTACTTTGCCAACAAAGGTCCATCTAGTCAAGGCTATAGTTTTTCCAGTGGTCATGTATGGATGTGCTAGTTAGACTATAAAGAAAGTCCAGGGCCAAAGGATTGATGCTTTTGAACTGTGGTGTTGAAGAAGACTCTTGAAAGTCCCTTGGTCTGCAAGGAGATCCAACCAGTCCATCCTAAAGCAGATCAGTCCTGGGTGTTCATTGGAAGGGCTGATGTTGAAGCTGAAACTCCAGTACTTCAGCCACCTGATGGGAAGAGGTGACTCATTGGAAAAGACCCTGATGCTGGGAAAGATTGAAGGCAGGAGGAGAAGGGCACGACAGAGGATGAGATGGCTGGATGGCATCACTGACTCGATGAACATGAGTTTGGGTGGACTCAGGGAGTTGGTGATGGACAGGGAGGCCTGGTGTGCTACGGTTCATGGGGTTCCAAAGAGTTGGACAGGACTGAGTGACTGAATTGAAATGAGCTGAGGCATGGTATGAATCAGGCAAGAATCCCCGAGAAGAAATGGAGTAACCCTCATAGTCAACAAAAGAGTCCAAAATGCCATACTTGGCAACAATATCAAAAACCACAGAATGATCTCTCTTTATTTCCAAAGAAAACTCTTCAATATCACAGTAATCCAAGTCTATGTCCCAACCACTAATGCTGAAGAAATTGAAGTTGGACAGTTCTAGGAAGACATACAAGACCTTCTAGAACTAACACCAAAAAAAAATTGTCCTTTTCATCATAGGGGACTGGAATGCAAAAGGAAGTCAAGAGATTCCTGGAGTAACAGGCAAGCTTGGTCTTGGAGCACAAAATGAAGCAGGGCAAAGGTTAACAGAGTTTTGTTGAGAGAACATACTGGTCATAGCAAACACCCTCTTCCAACAGCACAAAAGATGACTCTATACATGGACATCACCAGATGGTCAAAACTGAAATCAGATTGATTATATTCTTTGCAGCCAAAGATGGAGAAACTCTATATAGTCAGCAAAAACAAGACCAGGAGCTGACTGTGGCTAAGATCACAAACTCTTTATTGCAAAATTCAGACTTAAATTGAAGAAAGTAGGGAACATCACTAGACCATTCAGGTGTGACCTAAATCAAATCCCTAACTATTATACAGTGGAAGTGACAAATAGATTCAAGGGATTAGATCTAATAGAGTGCCTGAAGAACTATGGACAGACGTTTGTAACACTGGCAGTGATCAAAACCATCCCCAAGAAGAAGAAATGCAAAAGGCAAAATAGTTGTCTGAGGTGGCCTTACAAATAGCTGAGAAATGAAAGGCAAAGGAGAAAAGGAAAGATATATCCATCTGAATGCAGGGTTCCAAGGAATAGCAAGGAGAGATTAAGAAAACCTTCCTAAGTGATTAATGCAAAGAAATAGAGGAAAACAATAGAATGGGAACAACTAGAGATCTCTTCAAGAAAATCAGAGATACCAAGGGAACATTTCATGCAAAGATGGGCTTGATATAGAACAGAAAAGGTATGGACCTAACAGAAGCAGAAGATATTAAGTAGAGGTGGCAAGAATACACAGAAGAACTATATAAAAGGTAAAATGCGTCTTAATACCCAGATATCTGCGATGATGTGATCTCTCTCCTAGAGCCAGAAATCCTGGAGTGTAAAGTCATGTGGGCCTTAGGAAGCATCACTATGAACAAAGCTAGTGGAGGTGATGGAATTCCAGTTGAGCTATTTCAAATCCTCAGAGATGATCCTATGAAAGTGCTGTACTCAATATGCCAGCAAATGTGGAAAACTCAGCAGTGGCCATAGGACTGGAAAAGGTCAGTTTTCATTCCAATCCCAAAGAAAGGCAATGCCAAAGCATGTTTAAACTATGGCACAATTGCACTCATCTCACGCACTAGCAAAGCAGTGCTCAAAACCCTCCAAGCCACGTTTCAACAGTACATGAACCAAGAACTTCCAGATGTTCAAGCTGGATTTAGAAAAGGCAGAAGAGCCAGAAATCAAATTGCCAACATCCATTGGATCATTGGGAAAGCAAGAGAGTTCCAGAAAACCATTTACTTCTGCTTTATTGACTATGCCAAATCCTTTGACTATGTGAATTACAATGAATTGTGGAAAATTCTTCAAGAGATAGGAATACCAGACCACCTTACCTGCCTGTTGAGAAAACTGTATGCAGGTTCAAGAAGGAGCAGTTAGAATTGGACATGGAACAGTGGGCAGACTGGTTCCAAATAGGAAAAGGAGTACGTCAAGGCTATATATTGTCACCTTGCTTATTTAACTTACATGCAGAATATGTCATGCAAATTGCCAGCCTTGATGAAACACAAGCTAGCATCAAGATTGCAGGGAGAAATATCAATAACCTCAGATATGCAGATGACACCACCCTAATGGCAGAAAGTGAAGAGGAACTAAGGAACCTCTTGATGAAAGTGAAAGAGGGGAGTGAAAAAGCTGGCTTAAAACTTACCATTCAGAAAACTAAGATCATGGCATCTGGTCCCATCACTTCATGGCAAATAGATGGGGAAACAATGGAAATAGTGTCAAACTTTATTTTCTTGGGCTCCAACATCACTTCAGATGGTAACTTCAGCCATGAAATGAAAAGATTCTTCCTACTTGGAGGAAAAGCTATGACCAAACTAGCATATTAAAAGGCAGAGATATTACTTTCCTGACACAGGTCTGTCTGGTCAAAACTATAGTTTTTCCAGTAGTCATGTATGGATGTGAGAGTTGGACTGTAAAGAAAGCTGAGCGCTGAAGATTGATGCTTTTGAACTGTGGTGCTGGAGAAGACTCTTGAGAGTCCTTTGGATTGCAAGGAGATCACACCAGTCAATCCTAAAGGAAATCAGTCCTGAATATTCATTGAAGGGTCTGATGCTGAAGCTCCAGTACTTTGGCCCCCTGAAGTTGAAATGACTCATTGGAATAGACCCTGATGCTGAGAAAGACTGAAGGCAGGAGGAGAAGGGGACGACAGAGGATGAAATCATTGGATGACATCACCGACTCGATGGATATGAGTTTGAGCAGCCTCTGGGAGTTGGTGATGGACAGGGAAGCCTTGTGTGCTGCAGTCCATGGTGTCGCAAAGAGTTGGACACCACTGAGCAACTGAACTGATGTTTTGAAAACGTACTGGAGGAAAACTGATGAAAATTCTCCAAAATTTTAAGGAGATTAATTGAGGGGTTAAGATGTTAGATGTCTGCTTTTTCTAATTTTTTTTCAGCATCTTGAATTGTCAGTACATATTATTTTGATTGTTATGAAAAATAACAAAGCTTTCATCCAAATTAATGATACTATGTGATAAAGTTACCAATATTCAGTGAATAATACGTGTATACAGGAGCTTAAGGTAAGCAATGACAGGACCTAATCTGCTATTTTTGTCGTAGCATGAGGAAGTGTATGTTAAATTCTAGGAAAAGGGCTTTGCACTTGGACTCAAATCTTGGTTTTTCACCTTCTGTGTTAGTCTTGTTATTAGGTCTTAGGTCTCTCTCCTTGGGGAGGATTACAGTCAGTCCCTGTGTGCATGGGTACTCGGTCGTGTTGACTCTTTTGTGACCTCATGGACTCCAGCCTGCCAAGTTCCTCTGTCCTTAGGATTCTCCAGGCAAGAATACTGGAGTGGGTTGCCATTTTAGCCCCTAGATGTATGCTAAATTAGCAGTCTGACTCTTGGGCTACCGCTTTTAAACTATCCAAGAGGGCCTCTTAGGGAAAGGCTTAGAGATGGGCATTTCTGTTCATTCCATCTTGTACTGAGCCCTGCGGGAATGGGGAGGGGAATGGCCACAGCAAATTCTTGCAGGCTCACTAAGAACTTTTTCTTTGTTTGCTATAGTCTGGTGGGTCTTGTGGCACAAGCCCTGTTGTCCTTCAGAACTAGGTATTTTGAGGGTCCATTTCTCAGGTAGAAGTCTTAAAAGGTGAAGTGCCAGATGTGTGGTCCAAACCTTTTATTCCTTAAGGAGGTGTTAAGAGTTGTGAGTTTCCTCTCAGTTTTATGTCATTGTGCTAGAGGTGGGGTTTGTGTCTTGGCCTTTCTTACCCATTTTAACCTGGACTTTTTCTCATTCACTTGGTATGTATGGGTCCCTCAGCTAATTTCTGGTCTTTTGGAGGAAATTGTTCTGTATGTAGTGTAGATTTGATGTCTTCCATGGAAACGAGTTCAGGACCTTCTCATGTTGCCATCTTTTATCAGAACCCATATACTTTTGGCCCTGGCTAAAGTATACCAAAGTCTATAAGATGCCTCCTGTCCTTCAGTTTGTATTTTAAAAAAAGTGAAAATGTTAGTCGCCCAGTTGTGTCTGACTGTGCGACCCCATGGACTGTAGCCTGCCAGGCTCCTCTGTCCATGAGATTTTCTAGGCAAGAATACTGGAGTGGGTTGCCATTTCCTTTTCCAGGGGATCTTCCTGACCCAGGGCTCGAACCTGGGTCTCCTACACTACAGGCAGATTCTTTACCATCTGAGCAAAAGAGAAGGTAAATGTAAACTCAAGAGAATATTCATCTAATCAAATATATTTTAGGCATGAAGATTATCTACTGTGGTTTTAGCTTAGTTTTTTGTTTCACATATTTTCTTTTCTTGTAGATTGTGTGTCTGTGTTTTGATGGCTTTTGGTTGAGTAGGCAGGAAAAACAGCTTCAGATATTTGTGGTGGTGGTTGTTCAGTCGCTAAGTCACGTCTGACTCTTTGTGAACCCATGGACTGTAACCCACCAGGCTCTTCTGTCCATGGGATTTTCCAGGCAAGAATACTGGAGTAGGTTACCATTTCCTTCCCCAGGGGATCTTCCCGACCCTGGGATCAAACCCGAGTCTCCTGCATTGCAGCGGATTCTTTACCACTGAGCCACCAGGAAAGCCCAATTATTTATTAGGTTGCTTCAAAATTCCATGTCACTGCAGCATGTGAAAGAAAGATTCTATAATATTAAATGTGCGTAGATACAGATTTTCATTATTAGCACACTTTTCTGTTGTGCATTTCTTAAGGAAGCTGAATTTGTTATAAAGGAATTAATCAATCCTACCTCACATTACCCCTAAGAGAGCTGGCTAATTTCTGTTTTAGTGGCAAGGGAGCTGAGATGTAGAGAAGTTAAATTACTTGTCCATAGTTATTTGTGGAGGTGGAAATAGAATTTTGAGTTTATGACTTGTCATATAACATACATGCCAAACTGTTCTTTCAAAGAATGCATTTTTGTGTTCTGATGAAAATGCTTTTTGTATTCTAATAAAACAGCTAGATTCTAGTCCTGAAATACGTTTGATCCTTGTGAGCTGTATTCTGAAAAATGACCCCCCTTGTGATAAGCAAGCGTCAAACCACTCTTTCACCTGGCTCCTTATAAATAAATGTTTGTTGTTCAGTTGCTCAGTCATGTCCAACTCCTTGTGATCCCATGGACTGCAGTGTACCAGGCTTCCCTGTCCTTCACCATCTCCCAGAGCTTGCTCAAACTCAAGTCCATTGAGTCATTGATGCCATCCAATAGTAAATATTGCTGCCTTTTTATTTACAGATTAGCAGGTTGAGTTTAGGTTAAAAGCATTTTCAAAGTGTTGCCTTCAAATGAATGAAACTAAATTTTTGAATGGGCTTTTAACAGTCATTCTCACTTTTGTGTCCATCTTACAAAATCATTCATTTTCTTTAAGAAGGATTTAAATATTTAAAAATAGTTTTATTTGGTGAATATTTGGAAAATTTGTAGAGAGTCTAAGAAACGTAATTTAGGTTTGCTTATTTTTTTTGTGAATAATTACTGAACTACCAGTCCAAGTATGTTGGTTGCTGCTGCTGCTGCTGCTGCTAAGTCGTGTCAGTTATGTCCGACTCTGCGCGACCCCATAGACAGCAGCCCACCAGGCTCCTCCGTCCCTGGGATTCTCCAAGCAAGAACACTGGAGTGGGTTGCCATTGCCTTCTCCAGTATGTTGGTTAAATAGATCTAATAGAATGAAGAGTACCATACAACATATTATGGCTGCCAGTGGCACTTGACATGTATGTGTATGAAACACATACCATCCCATTAAGGTTGAGGAAGGGTTTACTGGCTTAATTAGTGGTGACACTTCCTGCTAAGTAATTGGTTACGTAGAGTCACTATTTAAACATACCTACTATTGGCGTGATTTCCCTGGTAAATGATAATGAAATTATAAGAGATAGCTATTTAATCTATTAATGTTAGACTGTGCTTTGACAACAGATGGATCCAATTTCAAGATATTTTCACTAAGCTTTGAATAAATAGGGACTTTAAAAAGCTTTATGTATATATATATAATTTAATACCTTCTCCTCTCAGTGGTATTAACAATACTCTCTATTAACACACACAAAAAAACCTGACTTTCAAAGAAGATGCCTGACTTACAGTCACTTGGCTGTTAATGGTGGAGTCTTCAGCTGTACAGAGTACATGTGCCGTCTGTTGCATCATGAGACCAATGCCAGAAGTCATGCCAAGCTGGTGGCTGACTTAAGGTTAACCGAGGTGTGATGTACTTTGAGATTTTTTAAAGCTGGAAGAGATCACTTCTGGTAGGAAAAGAGCTGGGTGGCATAGGGAGAATTCTGGAAGACTCCAAATACAGGTTAGCATTAAGATGAGTTCTAGAGGATGGATGGAAGGGAGTTCAACAGGTAGTACTGAGCTGTTCTCCTTACTTCTGTTTCCTAATCATAGAATCCAGGTAAACATGGCAGTGGGTTGATTTTAAATAGTTTTTATATGATGTGATGATTTCAGTAGTTTTTATTAATTGGCAAAGGACAAGCACAATTTAGGAATGATCTTCCCCACTTTTTCTTGAGTAAAATTATTATGCCGAGAAGAGTTGGACACAAATGTTCAAAAATGGCACTTGGCTATCTTTAATGGTAATTCAGTGTTTGAAATTGGCCGCTGAAATCCCCAAGGTGAGGGTATGATTGAGTCTGTGCTGGAGTGATTGTGGCCACAGTGGGACTGGATGGCAGCAGCAGAAGCGGTATCTTGCCATCATAACTTCCCACCGTGCACAGAGGAGGCGGCTGTTGTCAAAAGTTCTGCTCATCAAGAGTGTCAGTATCTGCAGGGGCTGCTCCCCCCTCCTTGAGTCCTTGGGGTTCATGCTTCACACTCAGTCTTTATCAGCTTTCTGATTGATATTATAGTCTTGGCTTTGTTTTGTGTCTTTGTGTCAGACAAGCATAGTTCTTTTCTTGTATGGTTTAGTATTTTTATTGGTAATATTTTTTCCTTTTCTTAATTTTACCTGGGATATCCCAAATCTCATGAATGTATGGAGTCTGAGCTTCACATATGTAACACTGTTGGAAAGAACATAGTTCTCATAGTTAAATATGTCTGGGTTTAAATCCTGTTTAGGCCACTCACATGCTCTGTGACCTTGATGTAGATTTATAATTTCTCTGAGTCTCAGTCTCCCCACCTACAGAATAATGAAAACGAAACCTTTTGGGTCGTGTTGCTATTCAGATCACTCTGTTTATATAAAGCACCCGATACAGTGATTGGCAGTCAGTGGTAGCAGTTGCTGTTATTGTTACCACCCACTCTAAGGAATGACTCTGCTGTGTGTGTACTGTTAGTTTCTCCATGCCTCTGTGGATGATGGCGCTTGTATTGCAAATTATTGTTTCAAATCAATATTTAGTCATTCCTGGGACTTTCCCTTTACCCACAGCAGAACCTGCCCTGACTGTGATCCTAACTTTTTACTCAAGACAACTGTTTCTTATTTGCTATGCATCACTTTTTTTTTTTAAGCTGGTTAATTCATCAGCCACTGCTCCATTTATATTTCAGAATTTGTTAACTGACTTTGCAGCATTCTGATGATATTAAATCTATCTGAATTTCAAATTGCCTTTTATAGAAGGTATTTTGGGGAAATATTTGAGAATAGGAAAACATCCATGATTGGAGAGTAACTCCAATTAAAAAAATAAGAAATTTTACTATCCATGGACTAGCTGTTAGAAGATTGTATTGGTGAGCACAGATATTTAAGAACCACAAATTGTCAAATCTGTATTCCCTATGTCTTTAGCATAACTCTCTGTGTAATAGGATCTTTTATCTTGTGAGACAGAGTTGAGCTTAATTCATTTTGGCTATTTATGAGATAAGATTGAATAAAAATAAGCATTCTAGTATTTAGTTGTTCAAATACAGGTTGAATTTTGGTAATGATTATACCATCACATGCTTGGTTGGACTATTACAGCTCCAGTGCTTGGCATCCATTTTTCCATTTTATCTCTGTTACAGCCTGTAAATTCAGGAGGAAAGATCACTTTTCTCACCTCCCTTTGTTTTGTAGGTTAAGAAACTGAGGATTAGAGAATTAGAATATCATAACCAAGCTGAGGAGGATAGAGTTTGTCTAGCTGAGGAGACAAAACAGGACTAGAATGTACATGTCTTGCTTTGACTCCAGGTTTTCCATTCTAAAAGATTTAGCTCAATTAAACTGAACAGATTTGAGTACTTGTTAACCATTAATTATAAAGATTTTCAAATGAAAAAGTTGTTATTTTATGGTAATCAATTTTTCATTGTAATGTCTGAATGGTACTAATACACAGACAAATTGTAATATTGTACTGAGCCTTTTACTTTAATATTTATACATTTGTTTCAAGTGTTTATATTCTAAGAAAATTTTGATACATGATATTGCAAGTAAATAGGTATTGTTTGAATATAGAAACAAACATAGGAAACATGTATCTAGGTATTGATATTGAAATTAATTTTGTTTCAAGTTGATATTTAATATAAAATAACTTTCTTTTAAAAACTGATATTTAATGAACATTAGGTTTCCTCTTACTCTGTTAGTCTCCATAATCTAGAATTACCTAGTTGGTTTTGCAAATCTTGGATGTCCTTATGACTGCCTTACTCTGAAAATTACTCTGCAAATCTGCCAGAACCAAATGCTGGGATACTTTTCCATTGGGTATTACTATTATAAAAACAGAGTGCCAGTTTTTTTGGTTTGTTTGTTTCCTTTTTTCTGAGTATTTACACAGGAATACATTGTTGAAGTAGAACAATATATTTCAGGGAAGGATTTTTTTTTTAAGACACATATCATTTCTTTTTACTAAATTTGTGGCTCTCAGGTATTTTAAGGAATGCTTATATGTTGAATACCAGCCAGAATACCAGAATACACCAGATGGATCCTTTCAAGTTTTCATCCAGAAACCTTCTGATATGTGACAGATTGTTTGTATTATTCTCTGTGTCTTTATTAAATTTTAAGTATTTATATTAAAACATAAAACTGAGCAATGTGTTAGGGTAATTCTGTTTCTCATTTGTTCATTGACTTGGTTCATTTAGAAGGAAGGGTTTCTAAATTGTTTAAATTACCTAGAGTCAAATTATCCATTCCATCATAATTTTCTTCCTTTATTCTCTTTTAGTCTGTTGGAAAGATTATTTTAAGGTTAATGGTGTTTTTGTTTGTTTGTTTCGGTTTTATGGCCTCTAATGTTTATTTATTTTTAAAATTTTAAGTATATTGATTTACAATATTGTGTTAATTTCTGCTGTATAGTAAAGTTACACACACACACACACACACACACACACACACACACACACACACACACACACACACACACACACACACACACACACGTGTACGTTCCTTTTAATATTCTTTCCTGTTATGGTTTATCCCAGGACGTTGAATATAGTTTCCTGTGCTATACACTAGGACTTTGTTGTCCATCCATTCTATATGTAATAGTTTGTATCTGCTAACCCCAAACTCCCAGTCCATCCCCCCTCCTCCCCTTGACAACCACAGGTCTGTTCTCAATGTCTATGAGTTTGTTTCAACTTCATGTTTTAGATTCCACATCTTAAGTAATATTATATTGTATTTGTCTCTTTCTTTCTGACATACTTCACTTAGTATGATAATCTCTAGTTGCATCCACATTGCCGCTAATGGCATTATTTTGTTCTTTTTTTATGGCTCAGTAGTATTTCATTATATTTATGTACCACATCTTCTTTATTCATTTATCTGTGAAAGACATTTGCATTGTTTCCTTGTCTTGACTATTGTCAATAGTGCTTCTGTGAATCTTTTTGAGTTATAGTTTTGCCCAGATATATGCCCAGGAGTAGAATTGCTGGGTCATATGGCAGCTCTATTTTTAGCCTTTCGAGGAACCTCCATACTGTTTTCCGTAGTGGCTGCACCTATTTACTTTTCAACCAACAATGTTAGGAGGGTTCCCTTTTCGTCACATCCTCTCAAATTATTTATAGAATTTTTTAGTATTGGCCATTCAGACTGATGTGAGGTGTAGTTTGGTTTGCATTTCTCTAATAACTAGTGATGTTGAGCATCTTTTCATGTGCCTATTGATAGCCTCTAATTTTTTTCCTTTTAGATTCCTCTTCTCTCTGTACCATATCCATTTGCAGTCAGTCTCCACTTCGCCACTCCCATTTTCTTAATATGTCTTTTGAAGTAGAGTTTTTTAAAAAAAATATTTATTTTATATTAGGTCATTGTGGTTATCTTTTAATTTTGATGTCCAATTTATCCTTTTTTTTAATGGCCTGTGTTTTTGGTGTTAATACTTAAGAAATCTTCACCTAACCAAAGGTCAGTCTGTGTTTTCTCCTTAGAGTTACAATTTTAAGCCTTATGTTGAGACCCATTATCCATTTTTAATTAATTTTTATGTATTACAAAAGTCTAAATTAATCTTTTGTTTGTAGATATGCAGTTGTTCCAACATCATTTGTTGAAAAGAATTTTGTTAATGTTTTATACTCACGAGGACTGCTGTCTTTCTGTAATGTCTGCTTTGGGATCAGGATGATATGGATCTCATAGAATGAGTGCAAAAGTATTATTCTTCTTTCTGGAAGAATTAATGCAGAATTGATATTATTTTTTCTTGAAAGTATTCATGTGGAATTACATTAATTTTCCTTTAATAGTCATTAAAATTTACCAGTGAAGCAAAAAAAAAAAAAAAAGAATATTATTTCCTTCATTCAAGGGAAACTTTTGAACTCTTAATCCTATTCCTTTGTCTATATTCCTATCTTTATGCAAATACCACATTGTTTTGATTATTATAATTTTACAGTAAATTTTGCAATTGAGAAGTTTGAGTCCTTTAACTGTTTTCTTTTCCAAAATTGTTTTGCCAGTTCTGAGTCCTTTGCATTTCCTTGTAACTCTCATATTCAGAACCTAGAAAAGAACAATGAATTTTTTCACAGTTTTTTGTTAACTAGAATTTTATATATAGGTGAGATATACTATTGTTTTCATACTCTTGACCATCAAAGTAATGATAATTACTGACAGTTTATCCATAGATTTTTTTTGTTGGACATTTTTATAAGTTGAGATTTTCTTTGTATTTATGTGTAGCCACCAAATAATAGAATCAGAGATATATTTAGTTGGAAACAATAAAACAATATACATCTTTGGTATGAATATGTAATTTAACCTGTGTTCATGTGATCATATTTTATTCAGTGAGGATACAAGGAAAATGATGATTTAAAGAAAAATGTGAATGAACATTAAAACCAACTTTTACAGATGAAATTGATATTAGTGTCATGTGTTACTATTTATAACTGGTAAACATACTATACATTTTAATTGCATCTACTGTTTGCAGTTAATATACATAGTCCTTGCCCTTAGGAAGCCCACACTCTTACTAGATGGACCAGCATGCAGCTGATAGTGCTATGTGATGCATGGTATTTAAAAAAGATACGGGGAAAAGAGTCAGGGAAAGAGAGAGATTGGAGGGGGCACTTAACTGTGTCTGGAGGTGATAAAGAAGAATACCAAAAGGGGCAGAACTGTGAGCTTTCTCATAAATAGAATTCTGAACTAGTGGAGAAAATGGGTAGATGTCCAAGCAGAAGGAGCATGACATAAGAATGTGAAAAAATGTATGGACACTCAGAAGATACCATTGTAGTTGATTTTATATGGCATAATCCTGAAGGGAAAAAAAGAAGCTAACCATTCTGTTTAGATTTTCTGTCAGGAATGGACTCTCTCAGTTGTTACTTTAAGTAATGGAAGTTTATTACACAGGAACCAGTAAAATAAACAGTATTCAGGTCTCAAAAAGCTTGGGAGTTTGGGATTGGTTCTCCTTCCAGAGTGGTTCTAGATTGGCTTTAAATACAGGAGTTCCCTCAAGGCTCAGTCCCATACTCCCTTTTCTTCTCTTCACTCTTCCTAGGTCAGACCCACAGCTTCAGTATGTATTTATTGAACAATGTCTCTGGCCTTGACTTCTCTCTGACATTCAGGCCAATATATTCCACTGCCTGCTTGCCACCTTTAAATATAAGAAAGCACAGGGCTTATAATCTGTCTTATAATTCACATGCTTGTTTATTGTTTTGAAATTTCATTTGTGGAGATATTTTAAGGCCTAGGATAAAAGAGCCTTCCTCTAAAGAAAATTTGCATTTACATCTGCTGTCTCTAGGGGTACAAGTATGGAATCATTTTAAACAAAACTAAAATTGAGTTTTTCTAGACTTTAACAGTGGTGCACACTGAACATCAAATTTACGGAAAGGAACTGTAGTGGTGGTTACAACCTAGTCCATCTCTTTAGCACTAGATCATCTCCTCAGACCCGTGGGATAATATGAGATTCACTTGTAGTTTTCCTCTATCTGGAGTATAGCTCTTTGCGGCACTAGTTTAGTGTGGGAATTTTCTCTGATTAGATCCTACTCAGGTGAGCTCTCATATCCGTCCCTATAGCCCCAAGAGACCATCAGATGGTGGTTTTGTCTAGAGTAGCTTTGCTTTTAGGGGAAAAAGCAGTTTAGGCCATTTAGTGTCTTCCTCTTGGTTTTTGATTCTTTTCAGAATTTGGCTTAATAATTCCTTACCATATTGTTGGCTCTCTGATGCTTTTAAGAAACTGGGTTTTTGAAATATTTTATGTAGTACTTTTAAGATATTTTTAGCAAGAAGATTTAAATAATTTGGTCTTGAATAACTGGAAATGGAAATCTTTCTACTTATCTCTCTTGAATCGTTTCAAGGCGTCTCAAACCTGACACTTCCAAAATAAGACTCTCCCAGCCTCCTTTGCTCTTCCAGCTTGATCTTTTCCCAGTGCTTACCAGCTTATTCATGCACATGACAAATCCATATGAACTCATCTCCTCATTCTCTACCCTTATTGTTAAATATTTCTTTAATCTCTCCACCTCCATTGCTTCCATCCTGATCCACATATCTCTCTGCAATACAACTATAATAGAAACTACTCCATTTTAGGCTTCTATAGTCTGTCCTTCAAACTATAGCTGAAATGACCTTTTAAAGTTGATGTGATCATGCCATTGCTGTGCTTAAGATCTTTTAATGGCTTCCCATAACTTTCAGAAAAAACACCCAAATCCTTGTTATTGTTGACCACACCCTGTAGGGTTTGATTTGTGCTGCCTCAGCCACAGGGTATTGGTAGTAGTCTATAATACATGACTAGAAAGGGCCACTAGTCCCAGGTTATGAAGTTGCTTTTTGTTGTTTAAGGCTGTGAGGAGCCACAAAATTTTTTTAACCAATGAAAGGATATAACGATATCTGCTTTTGCAGCCTTGATGGTGGAGTGGAATGAAGTGACAAGGCTGAGGAGTCAGTGAAAAGGAGAAACAGTGAGAGCTTGAGCCAGGAGAAAAGCAGAGAATGCAAGAGATGCATGCAAGAAAGCTTTTAGAAATAGAAATAGTGAGATCCAGTGACTAACCATATGTGGTTGTTAAAGGCAAAGGAGAAATCATAGAAAATTGTAATATACTATTTCACGTGTAAATTTATCAGGCAGTTACTATATATTGGACACTGTTAGAAAAGTTTAGCATATTCTGTTTTTCCTCACAGTCATCTTATGGGATAGGTATTATTTATATCCTCAGTTTTTCAGTAAAGGAACCATTGAGATAGAGAGACTATTTTGTCCATTTCAAATAGCTATTGTGTGACTAATATTCCAAACCTTTCTCTTACTCAAGTAATCCAGCGGGCAATAGTTGTGTTATCTAAGGCATAAAACATAAGATGGGGGCAGATTTTGAGGAGCAAGTCTGTATATGTATGAAAATGAGGAAGAAAGTGGAGAAATAGAAGATGAGTTTATTTCTGGATATCCAGGAGTAGATCTGCCCACTGAAATGGGAATGTGGTTGTGAATTTCCAAAGGGAGAATGTAATTGGAGAATGAGGTTGTGTAGTCATCAACCAATGTTTGGAGCTATAGATGGGCCCAAGATTACCCAAGGAGAAAGTATGACCTTGTGTCAGAGTTCAGAGACCTTGTCTGAGGCCTTATGTGACCTTATATGAGGGTTTGATTAACATGTAAGTAAGGAGCACTTGGCACAATGCCTGGAGCACTTTAAGTGATCAGTGTTATCTATTATAATTATTATTTTGTATCATAAATAGAAAATACAGATGAGAATGCAACAGAGTTTTTGACATTTTATTAAACATATAAAGCATGATTTTCTTAAATTGAATCGTGCTATTAGACGTGTTGTGACAGGTCAAACATTCTATAGGAGATAATGTAAGTCTGTATTCCTGAAACAGCAAAAAGGGTTTGGATTCTCATCAGTTTTATTTTTTATATAGTGGTGGCTGTCACTTTAAAAAAATTATTCTCAGGAAGAGAAATATGTTTCTTCAGGTGATTAAATTCATTTGGAAAAGTCAGCTGATTTAAATAACTGACATTTGTAATAAGGAAACTAAGCAATAATTGTCTGGCAGAGGAGTGACTGCTGTTAGTTTTTGTCTCTTTAAACAAATTGAGATATGAATTTTTTTTAGCAATTTAATCAGTGCCACCTACAAAGCTTATTTAATATTTAATGAGGAGGCACAGTCTTTAGTAGTAAGGTGCTGCAGTGTCAGTGGTGCACTGAGGTGCTCTTCATCATTCACATAGCTGAAGGGGTGGAGGCCGGGTTACCAAAGAAACTACCAAAGAGCTAAAGCATGAGGTCTGCAGTTAGAAGATGTGAAGGCATATTTTTAGGACTCCATGAAGCAAATAGGATGGCTAAGCCATCTATGACTGTGAAGCAACATCAGGAAAGAAACCATCAGGTCTGCAGCAAAAAATTTGTCATCAGCCATCATTTGCTACACCCTTACTCCTCCAAGGTCTGCATTTTGTGGTTGAGGGAAAGGAATAGGATGGAGTGTGGAGAAGGCACTTAAGTATAAAATATGGCCCCAGACCTCCAAGTACTTTTAGACTTTGGAGAAGGGAAGATACGATTGCTGCTCCCTAATGAGTAGTGAAGATCGTGAGTACTGTGGGTCTTGAATGTTAGGAGAGATCAACCAATTTCTCCACTTCCGAGGATCACTTTAGGAAGGATGCTCAGGAAGAGGAAGTACATTTGAAAAATAAAAATATTGCAAGAAAGTAGGAGCTAATAGGAAGAAGTGTTCTGACCTAGAGAAATTGGGCAGTGTCATAATGCCATCCCTGCATTGGTCCTGTTTATAGGTTCGTCAGTTTATTTAGATGTTAATCTGTCATTAAGAATTGTTGAATTCCTGTTTGCAAGTCACTGTGCAAATAATTTGTGATAATCATTTCCTTTCACTTTTCTCTACAATTTTCTTCCTATATGAAGTCTTTGTGAGCTTTTCATTCATTCATTCATTTCATTCATTCCCGAAAGATTAATCACTTATTAATTGTCATACCTTGTTACAGGTTCTAGAGCCACAGCAGTAAATGAAGTAGATATAATACCTGCCTTTGTGAACTTTGCAGCCTAGTACATTTTATGATTAATTTTATTAAAATACCTCTCAGAACCTAGAAGAAGATTTTTTAGGTGGCATCATATCTATCCATCACAACTCAATGGACATGAGTTTGAGCAAACTCTGGGAGATAGTGGAAGCCTGGTGTGCTGCAGTCCATGAGGTCACAGAGTCAGACATGGCTGAGTGACTGAACAATGACAATCATATTTATAGGTTATTAGTAGTTTTTCTCCTGTCTCTCATTCTTTTATTCATTTTATCAGATATTTATTTTGTACTTGAACTGTATTAAACCTTAGAATTCAGTGGAGAGCAAAAACTGACAGAAGTCCCATGGCCTTATAAACATGTTGGTAAAGGAATTTAGTTTTCCTCCTTAAAGACAATTTGCAGGTTAAGAATCATTCCCCCAACTGTTTCAGCTTACTTTAGCAGCACCAGATGAATCTGTCATATGTGTTAAGGCAAATCGTTATCTGCTATGGTCTGGATGTTTATGTCCTCCTAAAATTCACAGATTGAACAAAACCTAATAACTGGTGTGATGGTATTAGGAGGCAGTGCCTTTGAGAAGTTCTTAGGTCATGAGGGTAGAAGCCTCATGAATGGAATTAATGCTCTTCTGGGGTGTAAAGACACCCCAGAGAATGTGCTAGCCCCTTCCACTATGTAAAGATCCAGAAAGAAGTCTGCAGTTTGCAACTGGGGTGTCTTTGCACTGGCCATCTGATTTTACACATGGTAATGCATATGTTCCATTGCTACTCTCTCCATTTCCCCCACCCTTTCCTTTCCCCTGTGTCCACAAGTGTGTTCCCTAAGTCTGCATCTTCATTGCTGCCTTGCAGATAGGTTCATCAGTACTGTCTTTCTAGATTCCATATATATGTGTTAATATACAGTATTTGTCTTTCTCTTTCTGACTTACTTCATTCTGTATAATAGGCTCTAGGGTCATCCACCTCATTAGAACTGACTCAAATGCATTCCTTTTTATGGTTGGGTAGTATTCCATTGCGTGTATATACCACAACTTGTTCATGTATCTGTCTGTTGATGGACATCTAGGTTGCTTCCATGTTCTAACTATTGTAAATAGTGCTGCAATGAACATTGGGGTAGCGTGTATCTTTTTTGAGTTAGAGCTTTCATCTTTTCTAAATATATACCCAGGATTGTGATTACTGGATCATATGATAACTCTATTTTTAGTTTTTTAAAGAACTTCCATATTGTTACCCATAGTGAGAAGACACTGGCTTTTTATTATTCTTTCTTGTCCTTAACTATTGATGAACTTGCACAAAGCAACAGTATTGTACCAATTACCTAAGTCAGTCATTTCTAAGACTGCATATTTGTAAGGAAGGAAATTGGTCTAGGTAAGTGAAAAATAACCATATGATTGCTAAAGAGAAGTAGTATTATTTTTAATGTGGGAAGGAAGAGTAATTTGGCATAGCTCTCTTGAGCTTTTGTTTCTCTTATCAAGTCTGAAGGGAGTTTAAAGTTGGGCATATGTTGACTCATGGTTAATTACAGAGTGTAGTGATAACAGGTTTGGATATTAGTCACTGTTATCCTAGTCTTTGACAATAGCTCTTAATGCAGAAAGAAAAGGCTTTTTCCCCCTTTCTTTTTAAAATAGAATTAAGAGAATTTCCAGTACCATTTCTTTGCATATGGCAGTGCCTTGGATTTGCACCTTGAGATCACTTTAACGGGGTATAATTCCAAAATAGACTTTTGTTTACTTTGCCAACAAAGGTCTGTCTAGTCAAGGCTATGATTTTTCCAGTAGTCATGTATGGATGTGAGAGTTGGACGGTGAAGAAAGCTGAGTGCTGAAGAATTGATGCTTTTGAACTGTGGTGCTGGAGAAGACTCTTGAAAGTCCCTTGGACTGCAAGAAGATCCAACCAGTCCATCCTAAAGGAGATCAGTCTTGGGTGTTCATTGGAAGGACTGATGTTGAAGCTGAAACTGAAGTACTTTGGCCACCTCATGCGAAGAGTTGACTTATTGGAAAAGACCCTAATGCTGGGAAGGATTGGGGGCAGGGGGAGGAGGGGATGACAGAGGATGAGATGGCTGGATGGCATCACTGACTCGATGGACATGGGTTTGGGTGGACTCTGGGAGTTGGTGATGGACAGGGAGGCCTGGCGTGCTGTGATTCATGTGATCACAAAGAGTTGGACATGACTGAGTGACTGAACTGAACTGAACCGAGACTTTTGTTTATTCTTCTCCTTTGTATTTGAAAGTGTTACTGCTGATGAGTTAAACTTACTTTTTATGAACAACTTAAACATGACATGGTTTCTTTACTGTAAGATGCATATAGATTGATTCTGTTGTTAAAATAAGGACCAGTAGAGACAATAATAATACAAACCTTATTATTTTCTCTTGTATTGCTTCCTACTTAATAGAAGTATAATTAAAGTGACAACTGGGTGATATTTAATATCATTTCATCTTATAAATTCCTAGTCCCAATTATTTCATACTTCCAGCTAAATGGAAACTTTTTTTTTATAAATTAATTTTTTTACTTTACAATATTGTGCTGGTTTTGCCATACATTGACATGAATCCGCCATGGATGTACATGTGTTCCCCTTCCAGAACCCCTCTCCCACCTCCCTCCCGATTCCATCCCTCTGGGTCATCCCGGTGCACCAGCTCTGAGCACCCTGTATCATGCATTGAACCTGGGCTGGATCTGCCTGTGACCCTTGAACTATGAATTAAAGCTGCCATATGTGATGGCCGGTGACATGCCATAAAGATGCCATGTGAGATGAGTTAAGGGTCCCCTAAGAGATATATACTGATTATGAAGAGAAAGGGTTTGAAACTGGGAAGGAATTCATTGCACCTGGCAAGTCATTGACTCTAGGAAATGTCAGTAAGAGGCAATTCAGAGGCCAGATCTAATTTAAATGCTACATCTGGCTTTTTTTTTTTACCAAAGTGCCCAGCACACAATAAGGCCAAACAAATAAAAATGTTGGAGTTTGGAGCAGAAAAAAATTTATTGCAGGGCCTTGGTAGGAGACAAGGCCAGCAACGTCACTTTGCTGACAAAGGTCCATATAACCAGAGCCATGGTTTTTCCAGTAGTCATGTATGGATGTGACAGTTGCATAATAAAGAAGGTTGAGCACTGAAGAATTGTTGCTTTCGAGTTGTGGTGCTGGAGAAGACTCCTGAGAGTCCCTTGGCAGGGAGATCAAACCAGTCAGTCCTAAAGGAGATGAACACTGAGTATTCATTGGAAGAACTAATGCTGAAGCTCCAATACTCTGGCCACCTGATGCGGAGAACTGACTCACTGGAGAAGACCCTGATGCTGGGAAAGATAGAAGGCAGGAGATGGGATTGGCAGAGGACGAGATGGTTACAGTGTCAGCAGCTTAGTGGACATGAATTTGAGTAAAGTCCGGGAGGTAGTGGAGAACAGAGGAGCCTGGTGGGCTACTGTTCATGGGCTTGCAAAGAGTTGCTGGCAACTTGGCAGGCAAACAACAGCAGCAGCTTGGTAGGAGATAAATGACTTTCTCCTACCCCTCAAAACCGTGAGCTCTCTGAAGTGTTTCAGGAAAGCACTCAGAGCAAGCTGAGGGAGGGGTGTGGTTCTTTGTTGCACACTTCTTGGTGCTGGAATCTTGTGTTCTTGCGACTGTCCACGTAGGTCAGGTCAGATGTTTCTGTAAACATCCAACAAAACAAATGCGATTCTCTGTTCTGCAACTTTTTATCTGTATGTGAATAGGCTATTAAAGACCAGCACCCTAAGAATAGGCTATCCTATATATTTCAGGCCATAGGCAGCATTATTTTATAAAAGGTACTGAGCAAGCATGAACTAAGCACAGGCATCTAATATAGAGTCAGATTTGTTCTTCCTTTTTACAGCATTAAAGTCAGTAAAAGAAGGTAAAAATGAAGTTATCATTCCCAAGAAGTTTTGAAATAAATTTTCCCTTTGGGAGTTAGTAAAAAAAGGTAATAATTGTTCATAGTATAGTTGCAGTTACCTTAGAAAAGGAATGCAGCCTACTGGACTTTTTAGGAACCAGTATGAGTTTATCTAAAGAAAAGCGTGTCAGCCAAAAGAGTGATTTGTAAATGATAGAAACATAGAAAAAAGGAGAACCACAGAGTCAGATGTTAGTACTTCACATCCAGATCCTTTAGGGGGAAGAGGGAGTGTTGTTAGGCCGGCCCTGTGCTTTCCATTCTGGAGGCACATCCCTCCTGGTTAGCTGGTGTGTCTATGCAGTGGGTGGGCAAGCTTCCAGGATCTGGGCAAGAACTGATTTTTCAAGAGTCAACTATGAAATAAAGTGGAATTGAGCCCAGAGAGGAGTGAAAGCCAAATAGTGCAGCATAAATCACCTATTCATATGGAGCCAGTGGACATTTCATAAAGCCCAGTCTATAGAAGAAGCGGCATTTATACAGCAGAGAGAGATCTGGTTTTATTAACATTATGGAGATGGGTGATTCAGACCATCTGACTGTCCTCTCAGTATCCTTTGATGATTCATACAACACCTACATTTTGCCTTGAGTTCACTGCAAGTGTGTACCCTTCTGATGTTTTGATTCTTTAGGTGTTGGTAAGGCCAATGCCAATATTAATATTAATTAATTAATAATTAATATTGCCCTCTTAAGGGCAAGAGTGGGATGATATGGGAGAATGGCATTGAAACATGTAAACTATCATATGTGAAATGAATCACCAGCCCAGGTTTGATGCATGATACAGGGTGCCCAGGGCTGGTGCACAGGGATGACCCAGAGGGATGGAATCAGAAGGGAGGTGGGAGAGGGGTTCTGGAAGGGGAACACATGTATACCCATGGCAGATTCATGTCAATGTATGGCAAAACCAACACAGTAATGTAAAGAAAAAAAAAATAAAAAAACAAAGTTAATATTGCCCTCTTAATATTTTTCATTGTAGACTGACAACTTGGCATATTGTTTTGTTTATTGTATTTTCTTTTGGAGCTCAAGGGAGGGTTGAGATATTTATACTTTCTTGTTCATGGCACACTATAGCCATCAATAGCACACTATAGTACAGTTAAGACTCCTCTCTTCCCTTATTTTCCCCCTTATTCTCTTTCTCTTGTTCCCAGTTTTGCCTCCAGCTTCCTGCTGTTAGAAATACTACTGTGATAAATAAACATCTATAAATTCTCTCAGGGACCTATGTGAGTGTTTCTCTGAGATATCTCTGAGAGTGGGGTTGCTACATTACAAAATATAAACCTGTTTAATTTTATTAGATTACTCTCCCAAATTGCTGACTGGGCTGTACTTTCATGATTTTATAATAATTCTGTTAGATATAAAAGTGGCATCGCATTTCATTCTCCTTTGCTGATTTTTTTAAACTAGCAGCATTGATGACCATTGCTTAGTGTATTTCCTTTTAGGATTTCCCTGTTTGTTAATCATTATTCATATCATTTATCTTTTTCACTTGGGATTTTTCTTTTTCTTCTTGATTTATAGAAGTTCTGTATACTTTTTACATCTTCCTTTTTTGATGAAGAAGAGTTGACTTATTAGCCAACATAATGGCTCAGTATTTTTACAGATTGTACTCCATTTAAAGTTATTATAAAATATTGGCTAGGGCTTCCCTAGTGGCTTGGTAGTAAAGAAACCCACGGCCAACACAAGAGACACGGGTTTGATCCCTGATCCAGGAAGATCCCACGTGCCTCGGAGCAGCTAAGCTTGTGCAGCACAACTTCTGAGCCTCTGTGCCTGGAGCCTGTGCTCTACAATAAGAGAAGCCACCGCAGAGAGAAGCCTGTGTACCGCAGCTGGACAGCAAGCATTTCTTGCCATAATGAGAGAAAAGCCTGCTCAGCAGTGAAGACCCAGCAAAGTGACCTAGCAATGAAGACCCAGCCAAAAATGAATTCATAAATAAACAAGTAAATTTTTTAAATGCTTTAAAAATAATTGGCTATATTCCTTATATTGTACAATATATCCTTGTAGTTTACTTATTTAGTAAATAGTAGTTTGTACCCCTTAATTCCCTACCCTTATCTTGCCCCTCCCACTTCCCCCTACATAACATTTACCATTCATTTCTTCTCTGTATTTTTGATTCTGTTGTTTTGATATATTCATTTGTTTACTTTTTGGATTCCACATGTAAGTGATATCATACAGTATTTGTTTTTCTCTGACTTATATCATGAAGCATAATACACTGCATAGCCATCCATGTTGTCACAAATGGCAAAATTTCATTTTTTATGGGCAAGTAATATTCCACTGTACATACACCACAAGTATTCCTTCATCTGTTAATGGACACTTAGGTTGCTTCCATATCCTGGGTATTGAAGATTATGCTGCTGTGAACATTGGGATGCATGTATCTTTCTTGAATTAGTGTCTTATCTTTGAATACATACCCAGGAGTGGAATTGGTTATGTGATAGTTTTATTTTTAGTTTTTTGAGGTACCTCCACACCATTTTCCATAGTGACTACACTGTGTAAATTGTTACATTTCCACCAGTGTACTAGGGTTCTCTCTTCTTCATACTTTGTCTTCAGCATTTATCATTTGTAGACTTTTTGATGATTAGCCTTTCTGACTGGTTGTGGTGGTTACTATGTAAAATAAATAAACAGCTTACACAACACAATAGCATACAAGCAAACAACCCAATTAAAAAATGGTCAGAAGACCTGAACAGACATTCTTCCAGAGAAGATACATAGGCACATGAAAAGATACTCAGCATCACTAATTATCTGAGAAATGCAAATCAAAACCACAGTGAGATACACCTCACAGCTCTCAGAATGACTGTCGTCAAAAAGAACACACATGTTGGTGAGGCTATGTTTTAAAACTTACATTTAATTGGAGGATAACTTTTATGATATTGTGTTGGTTTCTGCCGTCTGGTACATCAGCATGAACCAGCCATAGGTACGCAGGTATGCCTCCCTCTTGAACCTTCCTCCCACCTCCCGGCCCTTTCCACCCCTCTAGGTTGTCACGGAGCACCAGGTTTGAACACCCTGTGTCGTACAGCCAATTCCCGCTGGCAGAAAGTGAGGGTACTTTTTAAGGGATAACATACGTAGGTAGTTAAAACATGAAAGAACAAAAGGGTACAAATCAAGACCATGTTTACTCGTAGAAGGTTGAGAAGGATTATTATTAGGCATGTGCACATAGTAAGATTGAGAGGTTAAGGCCGGAGGTAGTACACTGGCAGGGGTGCTGCGATCATAGTTTGGCGGCCCATGTAGATGACTTGGTGATGTTTGGTAGCCAGGTTCGCAGAAGAATGTCTGTTGGATGGAGGGCAAAGAATATATTATGGTAAAAGCTATACTTAAGAGAACTTCAATCGCCAGCCCAGGATTGATGCTCGGGACTGGTGCAGCGAGATTTCCCGGGGGGGAGGGAGGAGGGAGGGGGGACCCGGAGGGGAAGCATATGTAAACCCATGGTGATATCATGACAATGTATGGCAAAAACAATAATAAAAAAAAAAAAAAAAAGAGAACTTCCTAGGTTCCAGGCACAGTTAACTCCTATTGTAATCCTAGATAGATGCTCTTTTTGTTGTTGTTGCTGTTATTGGATGAGGCAGCCACACTCACCCAGAGATTAGTTAGTTTGCCCAGGTCACAGAAGTTCACAGAGGAAAGGCAGAAAACTAAGTCTAAATTCTGACTCTAGAGCCAGTACCCTTATCCACTATGCTGTGTTGTCTTTACTTCAAAGAATTATGAGACCCCAGAGCAAGGGTCCGTCATAGGAAGGCAGGAAATGGTCTGGGTAAATTTCACAGATTGTTTTTAATGGTGATAAACATAAATTGTAAGAGTGGAGTGGTGGGGTGAAGTAATTTGTGTTTTTGTTTGAAGTTCCCAGCTGTTTTGTTGGTTTCAGTAGGTAAGAGAGAGTCGGTAGGTAAGACTGGAGCAGACAGGGGTAAAATTTGGCACAGCAGAATCCCTTAATGCCCTTGGAATTTTGGCCTTGCCTGAAAATACTGTTCACGCAGCATTTCTAGATAACTTGGATGCAAATGTGTGCCTTCTGCCTTTTCCATTCTTTGCTGAAGCTGGTTGACTCATAGTCTGAAGAGGCTTGTTTGGCAGGGTGGCTGCTATCATTTCTGCCCTGTGTATACTGTCACCAGATGTGGAAGCCGTGAACCGACAGATGCTATGCTGTAGTCAAGGGACAAAGTGTTCTCCAGGGCGTTTTTCTGCTGTGGAATGTGTTTCATTTTTCATTCACTCTGGGAATGAGACGTGTAAATGATCTAGCTTTTGTGTTGATTCTGGCAGGGAATCACTGCACTTGTGCAGGTTTGGCTGCTTTCATGTGTTAATATTTAAAGTAATAAACAGCAGTGAAAGCTGAATTGAGACTTTGTTTAACTTTGTGAACCAGAGAAACGCATTTAGGGTAGGGGAGGCTTTTTATGGTAAGGATTATTTAATTTCATTTTTTAAGATAATCAAATATGTTTATATGAATTTTTAAATAATATATTAAAAATGACTAGGCCTTTAGTGAAAAATAGTAGTTTTTGGCCTTATCTTTTCCCATCTCTGATTGCCATTCCATACTTAAGTTTTTAAGTTCTTTTAGCTATTTCTTCCTTTGTTTCATATTTCTAAATATTCTTTTAACATATATTTTGATTTTTCTATTTAGATATTATTTAATGATTTCTTACATTAAAGATAAGAATTAATCTTTGAATGTTTTTCTCCATACACATATACTCTTTCCATCCTCCATCTTTTTTTTTGTTTTGGTTAAGTCAGTATGTAGCTGTTACTATGCCTTTCTGAGCCATACAGTGAATTAAAGTTACATTTCCTTTCTTGTGTAAATCTGTTTTTTTAAAATATTAATAATTGTTGCTCTTTGTTTTGTTTCATGTATTTTCCTCTTAGTCTTCTGGCAGAAATGAAGATCTCCTTTGAATATGTTCAGATACTTTAGGGTGTTTTTTTTAGTTTAATTTTTTTCCCCAGTGACAACCTGTATGGAGCCCTCCAACCTCCTGTGTTAATCTGGCCTGAGGATTTCTTTGTCCCTCTCCTATGTTCCTTTGTCTCCTGCATTAAACCAATGTCACTTTGATTCCTGGTTTACTTCCTCATTTGATGAATTACTTTCTCAATAACTTCCTGAAAAAAGTGTGTAGGAGAATATTTTTTGAGATTTTGCATACTTGAAATGTCTTTAGACCATACTTACCTTGATTGATGGTTTGACTTGATATAAAATTCTTGATTACAAATAATGAGCAGAAGTTTATTACTTTATTATTTTCTAGCTTCCAGTCTTGTTACTGAGAAGTCCAATATCATTCTAGTTCCTAAGTCTTTTATTGACAGGTTGTTTTCCATGAAAGATTTTAGGATCGTCTCTTTGTCCCCAGTGGTCTGCAGTTTTACAGTGATATGTCTTAGTTGTATTTTTTCCATTGATTATGCCAGCTATGCAATGAGTTCTCTCATCCTAGAAACTAGTTTACTTCAGTTCTGGAATATTGTATTGTACAATAATTTCTGTATTACTTCTTTGGTAATTTCTTTTTGTCTTTTTTTTAATAATTTTTCTTTCTAGAAATTCTTTTATTAGAATTGGACATCCTGGAATGATTCACTAGTTTTCTTATATTTTCTCACTCATTTATCCATTGTATTATGCTTTTTGTATTACTCTCTGGCACAGTTCCTTAAAGTTTTAGCCTGTCATTATTACTGAATTTTGTTTTAAATTTCAGCTATCTTCTTTCTACTTGCTGGAAGCTTTTGGGGCTCTAGATCTTTTTCTCCTGTTTTGTTATCTCCTGTTCTTTTTTCAAGGATGTATCGTAATCATTATGCTTTCTAGAATGTTGATTATTGTTTCTTTGAAATGTTCTTTTATTCCTGGAATGCTTTCTTTGTTATATTACTATATATTTTTTTCCATTAATATTTAAGAATGATGCATCATAATTTTGACAGAAATAAAAGGAGTAAATAAAGCCACCTGCTGCTGCTGCTAAGTCGCTTCAGTCGTGTCCAACTCTGTGCGACCCCATAGACGGCAGCCCACAGGTTCCCCCGTCCCTGGGAGTCTCCAGGCAAGAACACTGGAGTGGGTTGCCATTTCCTTTTCCAATGCATGAAAGTGAAAAGTGAAAGCGAAGTCGCTCAGTGTGTCTGACTCTTAACGACTCCATGGCCTGCAGCCCTCTAGGCTCCTCCATCCATAGGATTTCCCAGACAAGAGTACTGGAGTGGGGTGCTATTGCCTTCTCCGATAAAGTCACCTACATATATATAAATAAAAGAATGTTTGAAAGTAAGAGATGAAATGGAGAGAGGTCTGGGAATCTTCCCTTAACCACTTAAACTTTAGGTGCAGTGTTTAGTTTCTGTTAAATTGATTTTGACCTAAAGTTTTTAGCACTTATGGCAGCCCCTTTGTTCTCTTTGACAAGAGCAGTACTTTTGATGTAATTTTTAAGCTAGATTTTTATAGTCCTATTAGTGTATGTTAAATAATCTGTTCATATATAGTTTTAAAATAAGGTTAGCTTGCTTTATGATGGATACTCCATAGCTTTGCTCATTTACTGACTTAGAGGCATTATTGCAGCACAGTTTTTCTTTTAGCAGTGAGTTACTAGCAGTTTGATAAAAATGATTTTTAAATCAGAAGTATTTCTGCAGAGCTCCCAGAATTCTTTCGCAATGATAAGGTAAATTTAACCTGCTTGTGCTTGCAAAGTAAATTATTCTAAATGTATGGTTTTTGCTGGCTCCTCAGTGTACTTTCCAAACATTCTGTGACCATTCTTGACAAATATTAGAGCTTTTGCAGAGGGTAAATATGTTACTAAGATTTCTTTTTCTTCTCCTTAAAATGATTTTTTTTCTTCTTTTGTTTTAGCAATGATAGTAAGTAGGGATGATTGTGCAGGAAAGCTAAATTTTATTGCCAACCTGATTACAGGCATACCTGATTTAATTGTGCTTTGCTTTGTTGTGCTCCACGGATATAGCATTTTGGGTTGTTTTTTTTTTGCAAATTGAAGTCTGTGGCAACCTTGTGCAGAGCAAGTTCCATTTTCCCCACAGCATTTGCTCACTTCATGTCTCTGTGTCTCATTTTGGTAATTCTTTGAATATTTCAAACTTTTTCATTATAATATTTGTTATGGTGATCTGTGATCAGTAATCTTTGTTATAGTCCTCCTCCTCACAAAAGGCTCAGATGATGGTTAGCATTTTTTAACAAAAAGATATTTTAAATAGAAATATATGCATTGTTTATTTAGACATTATTGCTGTTGAACATTTAATAGACTACAACTTAGTGTAAACCTAACTTTAATGTGCATTGGAAATCAAAAAATTTGTGTGACTCTCTTTATGTTTATATTCACTTTATTGTGGTGATTTGGAACCAAACTCACAATATCTATGGTGTATCCCTCATATACTGTTAGTTTGGTCTACTGAGGAGCAGGTTTCTCGGTAGAAAAGAACTTTTCAGCCTGAGTGGGATATTTAGCTGTCCTGTGGCATCAAGAGCTCGCAGGTAAATTGTGTGCTCTGGAGTCAGTCTCCCAGATTGTTCACGTTGAATGGTGTGTGTTCTCTTTCGCTAGGTACTGTGTGGTGTCTGAGCAATGCTGGTGGAGCCTCTAGTGCTAGGACCTCTGGTCAAAGAGGCCACTAGGTTGACCTGGAAAAAGAGGTTAGCTCCACGTTGATTATAATAATAGGGCTGCTTTCTGATTGTATGATCTGTTTCTTTCTTATTGCAGATTAGTATTCCCAGCTTTATATAATTAGAAACAGTAACTGATTTTTCTATTGGAAAAAAATAATGTACAGTTGTGCTGGTTTATCTACATAACAAACTATTCTAAAACTTAGTGGCTTAAAACAGCTATTTACTGTATTTCATTCTTCTCTGGATATAGTGAGGTCAGCTGGGCAGTTTCACGTAGGGTTTATCATTCTGTTGTAGTCACATGTTGGTAGAAGCTGTACTCTTCTGAAGGTGTGGCTCGGCTAGGTGTGGCATCTGACATGGCTCACCCCCACAGCTGAGATGGCTTAACGGAGTGTCTCCTTGTGGCCTCTCCACATAGCTTGGGCGTTTCACAGCATGGCGGCTGGATTCTGAGAGGCAACCTCCCAAGAACATGTATCCAAGAGACAGGAAACAAGCTGCCAGACTGGTTAAGGGCTGTGTCTAGAACTAGCCCACTCACTGCTGTCCCAGCTCACCGCTGGATTGGTTAGAGCAGTCTTGGGGCCTGCCCAGACTTAAGGCTGTAAAGAAATAGGTTCCAGGGACTTCTCTGGTGGTGCAATGGTTAGGACTCCATGCTTTCACTTGGCGGCTCAGGTTCAGTCCCTGACCGGGGAATGAAGGTACCTCCTAGCTGCAAGGCACAGCCAAAAAAGGAAAAGGAAGGAAAGAAAGAAATGGGCACCAGTTCATTCTAGGGAAGTGTCAGATTCATATTTTTGCAGAAGAGCACTTGGGATGGGAGATGGCGGATATTGTTGTCATCTTTGGAAAATACAATCTGTTAGAAACTCTTGTTAGTTATTTTAAAAAAATAACTCACCATGAAGTGCCTTAAAAGAATGTATTAGTATATTCTTGCATTGATATTATATGTATGTGTGTGTGCAGGTTTGTTATGTAGATATTGTATGTATGTGTATGTGAGTATATATTATGTGTGTACGTGTATATATGCATACACATGTGTGTATATATATATGTATATATGTGATATTTCAGTTATATGTGATTTAAAATAAACACAAAACTGCACTTTTAATTAATGTTCACAAAGTCAAAACCATCTAACAGTTGAGCTATCTTTCCCCTGACAATTTGTTACCACTCTCTATGAAAACTTTTTTTAATATCTTTTCTTCTATTCTCAAACCTCTAACACCCCTTCCCACTCTACTCACTCTCAGCTGGTGACCTTGCTTTTTGTTTCCTTGAGAATAAAACATCCAAAGGGAAAATTTAGTTCTGTCATCAAATCTTCTGACTACTGGTGTCATTACTCAGTTGTGTGCCTTTCCTTTCTGTGACAATGGAATATCCTGCTTTAAGCAAAACCCACCTTTTAACCTGGGACCCATCTCTTCTTGACAACTCAAGGATCTAACACCTACATCATCAAATTTTCCCCTCTACAAGATTATTCCCTTCAGCATACAAATAGCCTAAAATTGTGTTTTGTTTTTTAAAATCCTGCCTGGTGGCTCAGATGGTAAAGAATCTGCTTGCAATGCGAGAGACCTGGGTTTGATCCCTGGGTTGTGAAGATCCCCAGAAGGAGGAAATGGCAACCCACTCCAGTATTCTTGCCTGGAAAATTGCATGGACAGAGGAGCCTGGTGGGTTACAGTCCATGGGGTCACAAAGAGTTAGACTCGGCTGAGCAACTAACTCTTTCCTAATAGCACAACCCTCTTTTGCTACCCCATTTCTCTGCTTCCAGTTAGTGAGAGTTCTACAGAAGCATTGTCTGTGCTCTGTCTCTGTTCCCTCCTTTCCCTTCAATCTTGAGATCATTCTAGCCATTCCATCAGTGGCCAGTGGTGGCCACCACAGTGCCAAGGACAGTGGCCAGTTCTCAGTCTATGTTTTATGCAACCTCTCAGTGCATTTAACAAAGTTTTTTAACTTCTCTATTTTCTGTACTCTCTTGCTTTTCCTCTCACCTCACTGCTTGCTTCTCAGTTTCCTTTGCTAGATTCTCCTCACTTTTCTGACCTCTAAGTGTTGAAACTCAGTGTCAAACTTAGCATGTCCAAATTGAACCTTGTTTGCCTCTTCCAGGCCTGCTTCTCAGTCTAGGAAAAAGAATGATGCTTGACTCCATTCATCTCTCACATCCAATCTATCAGCAGATATTGACAGCTCTAACTGCAAAACATGTCAAAATTCCAGACTCTGAAATGTTTACCTTTACCGTTCTTACCTTTGTCCTGTCAGCCATCATCTTGTGGATTGTTGCAATAAATAGTTTCCTATCTGGAACCCCCAGTGTCTCTTTGCACAGAGCACTCAGAGTAATGCTTTCAGGATTTGTGTCATATCGCACTACTTTTCTGCTCCAAATCTCCAGAGGCTTCCAATCTTGCTAGGAATAAAAGCTAAAGCCCTTAACATAATTAACAAAGACCCAGCCTAATCTGGTCCCCTGTTGTCTCTCACTGCATGATTACCAGTTTCCGCCTTGTTCACTTTGCTTCAGGTGCACTGATCTGTTAATTCTCAGTGAATATGCCAAGTCCACTTCCACACTGAGGCATTTGCTCTTGCTGTTTCTCATGCCTGTAAAATTTCTGCAGTTTTCCTAAATGCTGTCACCATATTTCATTCAGGCTTCTACTTAAAGTTCAGCTCTCGGAGAAGCCTTTCCCTGACTGTTCTACCTGAAGCAGTACCTTCTTCTGTTCCCCAGCCAACCTACCCTTGGTCACCCATTGTTCCTGTTCTGCTTTAATTTTTCTTCTTAGAATTATGTATTTGTATATGAGATATTATGTATATCTCACCACCATTATGTATTTGGTATATGGTCTGTCTCTGCTCGCTAGAATGAAAACACCATGAGAGTAGGGACTTGGATCACGACAAAGTGATAGCACTCAGCAGGTGCTCCATAAGTGTTACCTGAGTGAATGAATAAATGCTGTCTGTGTAGTGGATTGTTGCATATGGCTTGATGGGAAAGTATTAATCCTAACTTCCTATTTTAAACTTAGGTGGCCCTGATTTGTCAAAAAGAAATGCATGTGCTGGAAGAAAACAGCACATTGCCACTGTTGCTTCAAGCCCTCAGTTTTGCAGGTGCAATTTGCTTAGGCTTTGTCGCTTTTGAGCTGGCAAAAATTTGGGTCCTGTCCATCTGCCAGCATTGTGTACCATCAAGATGCTTAACTTTTCTTCGTATGTTCATTGAGTAAAGAAAGAACAGCTTGATGTAGTTAGAGTGGGTGATTACTAAGGTCTTCTATTAATGGTTAAAAATAGTTTCTCTTCAAAACGGACCTTTATAAATCTAATGCTCCATTAGATGATTTCTGAGTAGTGTGTTATTCCAAACATTGTAATCATAAGATCAGGGCTACTTAAAAACATTAGTTGATTCTACTAATTTGTAATTTACTTTTTATAATTTTAATTATAAATTTATTTATAGCCAGCTTCTTTGGAATCCAGCTTATTTTGGCAAGGTTTTCTTTAGGGGAGATCCCAGATAAAGACTTTACTAAACACTGTGGTAAAGGTTGATCTGTCCTTAAAGGCGTTCTTTTGGACTAGTTACATTTGAGGAATTTAAATTATCATATAAAATTGTGCTTCTCTATAATAGAAACAGAAACCAAAAATTCCAAAATCAAGATTTCAGTGCTGAGCAAATAGAACTTTCGTTTTTAAACCTGTGTTCTTAAATGAATCTTTTTGATAAGCATCTGTGTACTGTCATAGCGTTTACAGTTTTTACTTGTAAGGTTAAAAGCACTGTGATGTCCATAATTAAGTTCATTAAGATGTTTCCACTTAACTCTTATAAAGGTGAGACTTTTTATTGAACTGAAAAGAGTAGAAATCTGTGACACTAGGGACACATACTGTTTTCAAAAGCTAATTAAAACTAGATGAGGCCTGGAAACCTGGAATGAATCTCACTCCAGAGACTGTAACTTTATGTTGGAGCAGTTCCTTCAAAATAGGGCAAGTGATTCTCTCCTTCCCTCCTGCGACTTGAGTATCCTTCTGGAGAAACCAGAGATGTTGCTGGATGGTTGAAATCTTCGTTGTAACATACAGAGTAACTTCAGTCAGAGAAAACCTCTCTAGGCTCCTGTGTTTCTTTTTGTTGTGATTGAGTTTAGTACCTTACTGGAAAATTAATAGTCCAGAATAGAGTAAACAAATGGCATTTTACATGAGCCAGGTCAATTATGTTGTTAGATATCATTTTATAGAGATTTTTAGACAGTAGGAACTAAGGACATTGTTTTAAGATTCTTAAATAAGCTTCTCTTTACATTGCCTTTTATTTTTTTAGAGGTTCAGAGAAATGAGCACTTTTCATAGTTTAACTGTTTCTCTTTTTTTTCATTCCCTTTCCATATCCCTTTTTTTATTTCACCCAACACCAAAAATGCTCTTTCAGAAACATAAAGTAGACCTTTTCTACAAGCTGCGCCATGTGATGAATGAACTTATTGACCTTCGAAGGCAGCTCCTGTCTGGCCACCTGACTCAGGATCAGGTGCGGGAGGTTAAGCGGCACATCACCGTGCGCCTGGACTGGGGCAACGAGTAAGTACGGTATCCTTCGGGCGTCTCTCAGTTTCGTTTCTGATGACTCGGTCCTTATGGAGTTTGTACCTGATCAAAGCCTATCTTTAGGAATGAAAAGACATGATTGTGTTCGCCACTGAGCTTTGATCATTTCTACAATGGGTAGTTGTTTCTTTTACTTGATAGCGAAGGATATTCACTGGTTGGTTCTACTCACTGAAACTGTCATTCTCTATTTTCACGTCCAGAAAATTAAATAATTGGACTGCATTAGCCTCTGGGGTTTCTTCCAGCTCAAATTCCCTGGTCCTAGACCTCAGTAATCAGAATACTGTTTTGTTTCATCTTTTAGTACCTTTTAATTTCTTGTGAATTTAGTGTCCTTTACATCTTATAGTCATATAATGAATCTGAGGAAGCGTATACTACAAATGGGAACTGTCTACATATGTACTTCAGAATATTCTTAACTAATTTATCATTCAGAAATAGTCCTGTATTTATGCACTGGTTATGCTTATTTGCTATACACATATAAGTAAAATTATAAATGACTTTGACATGGGAAGCTAGAGTAGATAGTACTCAGGTTTTATTTTCTTCAGATTTAATAATTGGTATAATTCTCAAATGCTTTTGTCGTATTCTTGTAAAAGCAGGCCCATTGAACTTTGAAGTGACTAGGTTGTTTCCTATTTATGATATACATATACCTAAAAGTATATTTTAGAACAAGTGTTTAGCTCCTCTCCTCCTCAAGACATGATTGAAATGATAAAAAAAAAACCAAATAAAAAGAATGTGAGAAGCCCAGCAATAAATGGGAAATATGAACCCATTTCTAGAAGCTGAAAAATAGATGGAGGATTAGTGACAGAAGAAACCTATAATATGGAGGAAACCTTAGCTAATGAAGGAACTGATCTACCTTGCAGCTGCTAGAATCATGAAAGAAATGGAATGTGTGCTGGAGCTTAAAAAAGGAGGTGCTTAAAAGTATGTAAAGTAATAGTTCACCACCATGAGTGGAAAGCCTGGCAGCCAGCTGTTTTCCCTTTAGATAAATGAAGACCAACTGCCTAGTGGGAAACGGGGCAACAGAAGTTTGAACTGGGACTTTATTGGAAAGCCTTCCATTGTGAGGCATTTAAGGGTTTCAAAGTGTAATGATCAGATCCCTTCCACCTACCAGAAAGAGAAACTTGCTAGCCGTTCACCCATATATAAAATTTTTGCATGTCTCTGCTGCTGCTGCTGCTGCTAAGTCACTTCAGTCGTGTCTGACTCTCTGCCACCCCATAGATGGTAGCCCACTAGGCTCCCCTGTCCCTGGGATTCTCCAGGCAAGAACACTGGAGTGGGTTGCCGTTTCCTTCCCCAATGCATGAAATTGAAAAGTGAAGGTAAAGTCACTCAGTCATATCTGACTGCTAGCGACCCCATGGACTGCAGCCTACCAGGCTCCTCCATCCATGGGATTTCCCAGGCAAGAGTACTGGAGTGGGGTGCCATTGTCTTCTCCACTGCATGTCTCTAATGCCTTTTAAATTTGAATGGGCAATCGAGTATTACCAGGTATTTGAAGAAATACTTTCACAGGGAGAAAAGGAAGAGGAATAAAATATCTGGCCCCAGATATTGAGATTAGCAAAAAATGTTAAAAACTCCTGAGTATCCTCAAAGAGAATCAGGAAGGTTCATTATGTATTATAAAATGCTATGAAAAAGGAAGAGAGAACAGAACTTCAGAAAAGAATTCAGGAAAAGAGCAGGAAGATAAGATTTTTTCCTTCATTCCCAGAATACTGAAATATCTTTTTTTAAACAAGTTTATTAACATTAGCTTCCCTGGTGGCTTCCCTGGTGACTTAGATGGGAAAGAATCCACTTGCAATGCAGGATACCTGGGTTCAATCCCTGGGTCAGGAAGATCCCCTGGAGGAGGGAATGGCCCCCCACTCTAGTATTCTTGTCTAGAGAATTCCATGGTCAGAGGAGCCTGGTGGGCTACAGTTCATGGGGTTGCAAAAAGTTGCACGTGACTGAGCAACTAACACCCATTAACATTAGCGGTTTTATTCACATACTATACAGATTCCCAACTTTTTATTTTTTAATTTTAATTTATTTGTTTTTAATTGGAGGATAATTGCTTTGCGATATTATATTGGTTTCTGCCATACATCAGCATGAATTAGCCATAGGTATATATATGTCCCCTCTCTCTTCAACTTCCCTCCCACCTCCTACCCCATCCTACTCTTCTAGGTTGTCACAGCACCAGATTTGAGCTCCCTGCATCATGTAGAATTTCCACTGGCTGTCTGATGTTACGTATGGCAATGTCCATGTTCCAGTGCGGCTCTCTCAGTTCGTCCCACCCTTCCCCCCCACCTCTACCCATGTCCACAAGTCTGTTCTCTATGTCTGTGTCTCTGTTGCTGCCCTGCAGAGAGGTTCCTCAGTACCATCTTTCCAGATTCCATATGTATGCATTAATATACGATATTTGTCTTTCTCTTTCTGACTTACTTCACTCTGTATAGTAGGCTCTAGGTTCATCTGCCTCATTAGAACTGAGTCAGATGGGTTCTTTTTTACGGCTAAGTACAGGATCACCAATTTAAATCAGACAGTTTAATGATTTTTAGTATATTCACAGACTTAATACAACCATCACCAGAATCAATTTTATGACGCCTAAAATAGCTGTGCTTTTTAGTTATCATCTCCCTCATCTGTCTCTGAAGATTTGTCTGTTCTGGACATTTAATATAAATGGAGTCATATAATTGGTCTTTTATAATTGGCTTAATATGCCCCGCTATGGGTTTTGGTTTTCCTTCTCCCATTTATTATACTAGGTGTTTGATGGGCTCTTCCAGTCCTAAGTCATCTGGTCTTTGGCTCTGGGAAATTCTCTTCTCTCATTTTTTCAGAATTTCCTCTTTATTGCCTTTGTTCTTTTCCTGGAAATATAACATCTGGATGTTGGATCGCCTAGACTGAATATCTGTTTACTCTTTCCTCAACCATTTTCTAGCTTTTTGTTTTATTTTCCTAGAGATAACAATAATAATTTTAGTTATTTGTGACCTTTCGAAGTGACAGTATCCTGTCCTTATTTGTTTCATTAAATTACAGCCTCTCTTGACTGTTAATAGGATTGCTTGGCACACATCACAGATTCCTTGTATGATATAACATGGATTAGGATGTACCATAAATCAGACAGTATTCTCTAAATCTAACTTTGAGCAATAAAAATGTTCACAAAATGTAATGTGCATAGCTGGTGATCGTGTCTCCTCTGCTCAAGACAGTAGAATATATATAAAATGGTATCATTGTATTTATTTTAAACAATCAATAATAGTAATAATTTACAAACACATCATCCCTATTTGCCAAGAAAATTGTTAGTCTTGAACTGATGGTAATAACAGTTATATAAATCCTATGTTGCAGTTTCACTGCACTGTACGTATCAGTAAATGAACAAGAGAAGTATTTTAGAAGTATCAATACCTCTTTATGATGAAAGTTACAAAACAGACCAATTATATTTTGCAGTCAAATCTTAAAACCTAAAGATAATATCTTGGAAACAAGTTCAAATTATATTTGAATAAGGCAGAGAGCACTGAAGTATCTATCAGTGAAGTACAGAGCTGTTCCACCTTCATTAATAACTTTTTCTCAGCAAAGTAGGAACGTGTGTGTGTGTGTGTAGGGGGAGTGTTTATATGTTCATTTTAATAAACAAAACCCAGGAATATAGTTCTACACCCCCCCCTTTTTAACCTTCTCCCTCCTCTCCAGGTGTTTCTGTATCTTCTTCCCTCCTTTCTCCCTCCCCTTCCACTTCTTTCCCTAGTTCTTTATTGTATTTTCCCCTTTAAAAAACTTAAAGGGGAAAATACAGTCACTTAAAAAAAACTTAAATGAGAATGTTGTAGGTCTACGATTATTAAAAGAAAAAGACAGACTGATGGGACTATTCTCTCTGGTTCTCATTTGAACTAAATAACCCTTTTAAAAATATTCCTTCTTAATTTGAAAGAAGAGATGGTATACTGCAAAATGAAGTCATTCCATACCATTAGGTTAGCTAAAGAAGACTATTCCATGCAACAGCTGAACACCAATAGCCGTATCCATTGTTCACCTTTTATGCCCTCAAAGCTCCACACTTCTTGTTCCACCAACACTTTTATAAATACTATAAAATATTGAAGCTTAGCATATGTTGGCATGTTGTGAGTGCACAATCAATATTTTCTGAATGTATTTTTAAATTGTAATTGATGTAATGATATTAATCATATATAATTTTAAGCTTTGTGCCATTTTCTTTAGACTCTTAGACCTTATAGCTCTGCCTTTGAGAACCTATTTCAGAAGCTCTTAATAACAGCTATTAATAGTTTCTTGAGTACATCAACCTGTATCACTGTGGCAAGTACCTGGTCTAACTCATATGCACGGTTATAATGAAATGCTATTATGTTCTTCCAAGACAAGAGCTCTATTTTACCCTGTGAGGAAATTAAGGCTCAGAAGCACTTTTTCTTTGTTGCATAGTGAGTGGTAGAGCTGGTGTTTGTACCCAGAACTGACACCAAAGCCCATATAGTTTATGCAGAGCCTTACCATGATTATTTTCAAGTGTGAGTCTTAAAACCAGGCAAATTATTGTCAGTATCTCTAGTCTGTGGGTTATTTGATCTTTGTTTTGTTATCTATACTATATGCCCATAATATATATCTGCTTTAACATGAGTTTGAACTTCCTAGGATAAAAACTAAACTGGTACTATACTCAGTATTTTATTCAGAGTTTAAATTAAATGCAGAGCTCTCCACATCTACATAATAACCATTTTAATTTTGTTCCCTGAGATTAGGCATTATTATTTATTTGGTTGAAAATTTGAAGATTCTGACACTAAATTTACATGGCTTATACTTGTTGGCCTCGTCACCTATGTGCACACTCATTCCGTAAATGAAAACTATTAAAATTGTATTAGGTAGCAATCAGCATTTATAATATTGTGTCCTAAAATACAGGAATGGCATTAAAACAAGGTTGTATTCAAATTAACTAGCCATCATCTCTGCTCAAGTCTTCTATTCAAAGAATAAGTCATTTAATTACATCTTCTCCAAGGGAATTTTAAAATAATTCATCTAGCAGTGTAATTTTAATATGTTAATTTACTTTTTTGACACCTTCCATAAAGATATTGAGAAAAATTTCTTCTCAGTCTCTAATATCATCACCACAGTATATACAGCATAGCTGAGTTAAAGTTACATTAACCCAGGACTCCTGACACAGCCTAATTGATCTTTGCCTTAGAAAAATACCTATTCTAAGAGTAAGAAATGTTTCACTCTTAGAATAATTTATGGGATTTTTGTATTTCTTTTTCAGGTAGAGAGTGCAGATTTGAATAAACTGTGCATATTTATAAGCTTTTGTTGAATTAGAATGATTTTTCTATAGATTTCAAGTATCAAATGAGAAAATTGGTTATCTTTTTATTGTGAAGTGTCATCATTTAAGACAAATCACCAATAAATGTATACTTTGTAGTTACTTTGTTCTGTCTTTCTCTTCCTCTCTATCATATTACTGGGTTTCTTACAGAAAAACCCAAATGAATTTTTTGGCCAACCTAATATTTCCCTCCCTTGCCTCTCTTTTGCACCTTCTGTTAGATTTTCAAAGATCTCAACCCCACTTAGTTTATGTTCTTAGCTAAGGGAGTTGCTCTTGGAGGAAGCAACACAAGCAATAATTTGGGTTGTACTGTACAAAAACTACAGCTACTCCCCAATCTGTACCCCTCCCCCAGCAAGTTTCCTCTGAGTAGATTCTTAGCTAGGACTTGGATAGGTTTATAGCTTAGTACTTTCCCTTTGGGCTTCCCTGATAGCCCAGTTGGTAAAGAATCTACCTGCAATGCAGGACACCCTGGTCCAATTCCTGGGTTAGGAAGATCCCCTGGAGAAGGGATGGTATTTTGGGGCTTCCCTTGTGGCTCAGCTGGTAAGGAATCTGCCTGCAATGTGGGAGGCCTGGGTTCAATCCCTGGGTTGGGAAGATCCCCTTGAGAAGGGAAAGGCTACCCAGTCCAATATTCTGGCCTGGAGAATTCCATGGACTACAGTCCATGGGGTCACAAAGAGTCAAACATGACTGAGAAACTTTGATTTTCACTTTCTGTTTAAAGGCATAGTGATATTTTCCAGCTTCAGAACATCTGAAATCAGTGGAAGCTTCCAATGCCTTCTTGGAGTTCTAATATAAATTGTTGTGCCCATCATTCAGTAGCTTGTCATACTTAAGTCTGAGATAACTATGTTTAAAGTATGTATGTGTCAAAACTCTTCTGTCAAGTTATCATGTTCAGATAATTACCTTATACTCTCACACACACGCTCATCCTTATTCTTTGTGCATCTGTTTTGCTCACCAGCATACCCTGCACTTACCACAGTACCTGCACTTGATAGGTGTTACGTGAAAATACCTAAGTAGCAGGGTAGGTTTTCCTTATGCCTGTTGGCTCCTCATTCATCAGTCTATGTTTTTTTTTTCTTTCTGGACTGATGTAGTGACACAAAATTCTTTAAACTGTTTTGACCAGATTTATTATAGTCATTGATAGCCACTAGTATTTAACTTCATTGTTACTATTAATAGTGAAAAGGTGACAGGTATAGTGGAAATATCATGGGTTCAGAGTAAGAGAGACCTAGCTTGAGACAAGCTCAACTGTAGTTCTTTAATAGGCTCCTTAGCAGCCTGGGCTTCAGTTTACTCAGTTATAAGATGGGTGCCTAGAGGGGATATAAATAAAATCCTATTTAAAATGCCTATTCTAAGTAAATGTTCAGTAAAAGGTAGCTATTATAAGTTACATGTTACATTTTATCATTATGTAAATATAAATCATGCTTTCATTTCTTATATATATACATATGCTCCTTTGAAATATTAGAAAAGGTCACTGCCCACAGAAAATATTAGTGTCTCTAGCTTTTCTCAACCGATTCTGGGGAAGAACTATAGGGCTTGTATAAAAGTGATTACAGTTTTGGACTATGAATTTTAAATCATTATAACCAGGCTCAAACATATCTTTATTAATCATTACAATCAACACATTTTTGCCAATGAGAAATAAGTTTGCTTATTCCTATGGTGTAAAAATCCATGTTTTGGGATTCAGTGAACTCTTGGAAAGCATTTTCTGCATCATGCTGATTATGGAAGCATTTTCCCTGCAAAAAGTTGTCAAGATGCCTGAAGGAAGGCATGGCCTAGAGGATTCCATGGACTTTATAGTCCTTGGGATCACAAAGAGTGGGACACGACTGAACAACTTTCACTTCACTTCACTTCAAATGCCAAACAACTGTAGAATGGTTGAATGGTTGACGTTGAGTTCTTTGGCAACTTCTCATGGAGTTTTAAGAGGATCAGCTTTGATGATTGCTTTCAGTTGGTCACTGCCAACTTCCGATGGCCAGGCACTGTGCTCCTCATCTTCAAGGCTCTTATCTCCTTTGCAGAGCTTCTTGAACCACCACTGCACTGTACGTTCGTTAGCAGTTCTGGAACCAGATGAATTGCTGATATTGCAAGTTGTGTCTGCTGTTTTACGAGCCATTTTGAACTCGAATAAGAAAATTACTCAAATTTGCTTTTTGTCTAACATCATTTCCATAGTCTGAAATAAATATAAAATAGTTTGTCCGTTGCTTCATTGGCTATTTTATATTTATTTCAGACTATGGAAACAGAAAGTAATAAGTCATTAGCAAAAAAAGTAGAGTAAGAAATGTGCTTTAAAATGTTTTTAATGTAATGTATTTTAAATGATGTAATTAAAATAACATAATCAATTTATTAAGACTGTATTCCGATATCAAAAGGCAAATTTCAACCATGCAAAAACTGCAGTTATGTTTGCACTAACCTAATAAGTCCTAAATGCCTTAAAACATCCATCATATATTATTAGTTAAGTTCAGGTTATTTGCTGTGTTCTGTGGTTTAGATGAGAAAACCCAGAAGGAAGAAGATAAAATAGAAAATACAATAGAGGGCTTCCCTGTTCTAGAGGTTAAGAATCCACCTGCTAATGTAGAAGACTTGGGTTCGATCCTTGATCCAGGAAGGTCACACGTGATGCGGAGCAACTACGCCCGTGTGCCTCAAATATTGAGCCTATGCCATAGAGCCTGGGGTCACCACTGCGGAGCCCACATGCTATACAGCTTCTGAAGCCTATGCAGCCTAGAGCCTGTGATCTGCAGCAAGAGAAGCCACTGCCATGAGAAGCCCTCAAACACAGCTAGAGAGCAACAAAAACTCAGCAGAGCCAAATAGAAATAAATAAAATTATATTTTAAAAAGAAAATATAATATGGAACATTCAAAAGACATGTAAAATTCAAAGAATTTGTTAGATTTAGAACTTCTGAGAGGCACACCTAAAAGAATGTTGGAGCAGGAGTATGTTTCATTCACTGGTGTGTCCCTTAATTCAGCATGAGCCTAGCATAGAGTAGGTGCTAAGAAATAGTTATTGAATTACTGAAATTATTGAATGATTAATCCATTAATTATTGTGATTAATAATGTGATTATAGTGATTAATAACAAATGGTGAAAGAAGACTAAATATTTTTATGAAGACTGTTCACCTCAGCTTTCCCAATGGCTCAGAGGGTAAAGAATATACTTGCAGTGCAGGAGACATAGGTTCAATCCCTGGGTCGGGAAGATCCTCTAGAGGCGGAACTGGAGACCCACTTCAGTATCCTTGCCTGGAAAATTCCATGGACAGAGGAGCCTGGTGGGCCAAGTCCTAAGGGTCACAAAGAGTCTGACACCACTGAGCTACTAAACACACATTCACCTAAGCAATTAGTAAGACCATTTTGGAAGCAGTTCTGTACTACGTCTGTTTTATTGTTGTTGTTGTTCAGTCACTAAGCTGTGTCCAGCTTTTTCTACCCCATGGATTGTGGCATACCAGGCTCCTCTATCCTCCACTGTCTCCCAGAGTTTGCTCAAATTTATGTCCATTGAGTCAGTGATCCTGTCTAACCATCTTGTCCTCTGTCGCCCCCTGCCCCTTTTGCCTTCAGTCTTTCCCAGCATCAGGGTCTTTTCCAGTGAGATGGCCCTTTCCATCAAGTGTCTAAAGTATTGGAGCTTCAGCTTCAGTATCAGTCCTTCCAATGAGTATTCAGGGTTGATTTCGTTTAGGATTGACTGGTTTGATCTCCTTGCAGTCCGGGGGACTCTCAAGAGTCTTATCCAGCACCACAGTTTGAAAGCATCAATTCTTTGGTGCTCAGCCTTCTTTATAGTCCAGCTGTTACATCCATACATGACTATTGGAAAAACCATAGCTTTGACTAGACAGACCTTTGTTGGCAAATTAATGTCTCTGCTTTTTAATATGCTGTCTAGGTTGGTCATAACTTTCCTTCCAAGGAGTAAGCATCTTTTCATTTCATGGCTGCAGTCACTCTCTGCAGTGATTTGGGAGTCCAGGAACCGAAAATCTGTCACTGCTTCCCTTTTTTACCCCTTCTATTTGCCATGGAGTGATGGGACCAGATGCCATGGTTTTAGTTTTTTGAATGTTGATTTTTAAGGTAGCATTTTTGCTCTCTTCTTTCACCCTCATCCAGCGGCCCTTTAGTTCCTCTTCCCTTTCTGCCGTTAGAGTGGTATCACCTGCATATCTGAGGTTGTTATTTCTCCTGGAAACCTTGATTCCAGCTTGTGATTCATTGAGCCTGGCATTTCATATAATGTACTCTGCATATAGGTTAGATAAGCGGGGTGGCAGTATGCAAACTTGTACTCCTCTCTCAATTTTGAACTGTGTCTATATGTAGATACATATGTAGTTGTATGCCTCCTGCTTGTGTCCATCTGTTTAGGAGTCTCCTTTTGGACATTCTCTTTAATCACAGTCCTTGTACTCTAAGTCATTTTTAGCTAATGATGTAACACATAATGATAATTTTAACACCGGAAGCAGTTCACAGTGCCTGGATGTGTAGTGAGTGCTTTACATGGATTAATCCTTACACTAGTCTGTGATAGTAGAGAAGCATCAAGAAGAGTCCTACTTGTGGGAGAGTCAAGATACAAACTAGGCAATACAGTATCAGAGCGCATGCTCTTAACTACTCTGATGCACTGCCTTCCTTTGCTGTGAGAAGAGACTAAGTTGACCATCCCAACACTTAACCGTTCACTATATTTAGAATATACTGTAGGAAGGAATAGCCAGGAATCTCTTTTAGAGGGTGAGATTTTAGTGAACATGTGTTGTTTCTCACTATGCAGCATCTCTGCCTTCTTCCACTGAGGACAGTTCTTCACAATAGCTCTTGGAAACTGCTCTTCTTCCACTGAAGATGATCTGAGAAGGAAATCGCCATTCAGTTTAGTTAGATCACCTGTTAATCATTTTCTTACTTCCTAAGATAATGAAACAGGAAACTGAACAGTGCTGTGTTCTAGCGACTTCTCAGAGAGGGAAAGCACTTTGCTCTTAGGGGAGAATTAACATGCTGGATATGAATGTTTGCTTGGCTCAAAACTATTCTTATTTCCTGTGTCTGACACCACTGGTGGTACGTGACAGATCCTCAGTGAGCGTCTTTGGTGGGAGTTGATGCATATATGGGTGAATGATTGAATGGACAAGCCAGCTAAGGCTTTCACAGTGCTGAGGTAGAGTTTTCATAGACGCCATTCTCCAGACAAGCTCCTGGAGACTGCGTGTGTTGCACTACCACTGGGCACAGATTCTCACAGCTTCCTGGCTTAGATCCATGTGGATTTGGTCTTAAGCTCTTGTAATGAAAACATCTGTTTTGATTGGATTATTTGTACAGTCTTTCTTTTTGTTAAGTTACTGTGATATGGAGACTGCCTCATGTATTTTGTGACCACCAGTGGTTAAAGATTATGTTTGAAATCTTAATTTTTGTATTTAAAGAAGTTTTCACAGCATGACTACAGAAAATTTGTAAAATGTTTTAGGTTGATAAATTGTCTAATTTTACTTTCTTATACAAATTCTGTTATCATTTTTTGTGATCTTTCCACTGTTTTTCCACATGCATGTAAAAGTATTCTGAATGTTTGATATCATAACTTCATTATCTTTAAATTATAAATTGCTTTTTATAATGAGAGAGATAGAAAGGATGGGCTTCAACTCTATCTTGCTCTCCATGACACTACTGCCTTTACATGCTATAAGTATTAGAAGCCAGAGGCCTGAAATTATTTCAGAGAAATTAAGAATAATTAATAAGAGGTGATTGAATGGAGTACCTCTTTGATGTATAAAGACAGGAAATAAAATCTCTTACAGATTTAAGTGTATTAACTTCAGGAGTCATATTTGATGGCATGGTTTTACCTTTAAACTATGAACTATTGTAGTTAAGGCCAACAGTGTATTACTGATTTTCTCATCATGAAAAACTAGATGTTTATTTGTTTTTAGCCTTTAGTACCAAAAAATTGTTTCCTCTTTAAGAACTCACATTTCTCTATTGTAGAATAAAGCAAGTTATAGTCATAGATAACAGAAAAATATGAGATTTTTATCCTTTAATAGGAAAATATATTTTTTTCTTGCTTACCAAAAACTAAACATCTAAATTTTAATTTTTGATCATAGTAATCATATTAGTCTGTGTGATTAGTGTATTTACTATGGCTTCTTCATGTAGGTTTGAGTTCCCATTTTTATTTTATCTGTCTTATTTCTTATTACAGTTTCTTGAGCCTCTTGATATGTAAAAAATATAAAAACCATTTCCTATAAAATAAAGTATAAATTATAAGTAAAATAATTTTGTATTTTGAATGAATACATGGCTTATTTCTCAATAAGAGTTTCAGATCTCAGTGTAATGTAGTAAAGATTTATTTCTCATTGGGAATTTTATGCACAGAAAGAGCCTAGAGAATTTGTTAGCATATGTTAGCATATTCTAAACATAGTTCATAATCTAGGTGAAGAGAAATATATATATACTTCTCCTTCCATCATCTATGGAATACTTTGTCGGGTACAGTAATTCATAACACTTGTTTTAGAGTAGGGTGATTACAGAGCAGCTCTGAAATCCTGATGAGAGTTATAGGCCCTCTGCTCAGAGAAAATGAATACATGAACACATGCACATACTTGTGTAAGTAGTTGCAGGGTTCTCCTAATTCCATTGGCCTCCAGATTTAGAGCTGTTGTTCTAAAGAATGAGAAAAGACCAAATATGTATTGAAAAGAAATTATATACCATATTTGAACCCAAGAGCTCTTCCTGTACAGAGTTATTTCCGGTGTCCCATATTGCCTCCTAACCAACCATTAATCGTCATCACTTGTTCCTTCTGCCCAAGTTACACCAGATCTTTTAAGTTTTGCTTTCTTCAGTAATAGTGCTCCCTGGTTAAATTTCCATCTAAAATGTCTCAAGATATTGGCTAATGTGTCAGTGAAGTCTTTACTATAACCCAAGGTCAATATTAATTAAGTTGAAAATTGAGATAAAACTCTACCAAAACATGCATTTCTTTGCGTTTAATACTTTTAGGAGGTGATTGTTTTCCCTTTTTTTGTGGCCATACCACTTGCCTTGCAGGATCTCAGTTCCCCAACCAGAGATTGAACCTGTGCCCTTGGCACTGAAAGTACAGAATTTTGAACCTCCTGGAATTCCCAGGAGCTTATTTTGTATTTGACTCTGAATTGCATATCTACTTGGACACTAAATAATTTTTTTATCCTAGTGAAAGTAATGCATGATTGAGCCTTGTTCATACTTGTAGGATAGAGGGAGATAGAACAATAAATGTGACTTATTAATGATATGAGAAAAGAAAATCCATCCATAATGAACTCAAGCAATCTGTTAACAAATGTGATACTGAATGAATTCTTTTTTAGCATTACAGGGAGAACTGCTTGATGACTAAAATTGACACAGTCTTAAAATTCCTAGCCTTGTTTATTTATCTAAAGGTGAACATTGTTGTTCATGTCTGACTCTTTGTGAGTCACAGTTAAGCTGGATAAAGGCATGTTCCTGCTAAGGCAGTATCTGAACCTCTGTCCACAAGGTTATGGCTGGCATAGGCTTCCTGGCACATAAAGAGAGGTGAGTAATCTGAGGACGCAGCATGCTGAATGTGGTCTTTATCTTTCCTAGGCATTTGGGCCTGGATCTGGTGCCTCGAAAGGACTTTGAAGTAGTGGATTCAGACCAGATCAGTGTCTCAGACCTCTATAAAATGGTAAGAAATATTACACAGGGTAGTTTATTCCTGCACAGTTAAGCTTTTTCTCTCTTACTATCTCTAATTACATTATGAAACAGTATTGCTAAAATCATTCACCTTTGTTTCAAGTGTATCTAAGGGGGTCTTCCTTATCAGGACAGTACCTGTCATACTCAATCTCTAAAGGGAATTACTGTAGGGCTGTTAGGTTTACTGTAATGTCTAGGGGTCATTTCTCAGTTGGTTTTGCTGGTGAAGAGAGCTCCTTCAGCATGAAGAAGTTACTAAAAGAGAAGATACTGAAGCTGAAAAGTGCCAGTTATTAGTTAATGTAGTGCTTAACCCTGGAAATAAAGTACCAGCACTTAAAAAAATTTTTTTTTATTGAGTTATAGTTGATATACAATGTTGTGTTAGTTTCTAGTGTATAGCAAGCAAAGTGATTCAGTTTTATGTGTGTGTGTGTGTGTATTCTTTTTCAGATTCTTTCCCATTATAGGTTATTACAAGATATTGAGTATAGTTACCTGTGTTATACAATAGGATGTTGTTTATCAGTGTACCAGTACTTCTAAGATAAATCTTTAACTATCTGTTGGTTATTATAAAAGGGTATTGAATTGATTGATGACCAGGGTGGGTGACATTTTGCAGGCTGAGTGAGAAGAAGTAACTAAAACAAAGGTATGAAATTTTAAAGTAAACATAAGAAATCTCAGGTGATTATTAAGCTTAGACTAAGGGACTGGGTTAAACCTCACTTTGAGGAGAATATATTTGAGGTGAGACTATATTGGTGAGAATTACAAGTTTTAGAAAAAATTACAAATTTCTGTTAAGAAAATTAATATTTTTAGGGAACACAGAGGATGCAAAGTATGTTGCTTGGTCAAGGACCACAGAAAATTTGCCTAAATAAAATATACAAATAACATATCAATTGCTTCTGTATATTTGCTTATGTATATTTATAAGAATACAAAAGCATTTGTGTTCAGTTGTCATAAAGTGATAGGTGTGAAATTAAAGATGAACATTACATTCTTTTTCTTAAGAATATCACCATCTAGGATATTGGTTGCTCTTTCTAGGTTATGGAGGATCAGACAATATTTCTTCCCAGGACAATACAAGTCTGATTTTTGCATACAAAATTCTACACTCAATTTTAGGGAATTGATAGTTGCCTCTGAAACCCATGCATGATCCCCATGTTTAAAAATTACTCTAGTGGGATCAGATAGACCACAAACAAGAATGTTTATGAGCTGCATGCAATAATTAAGATATACACTCCTGCTGTTAGAGGAAGGGATATCCTGAGGCTGGGAAAAGTCAGTGAAAACTTCCAATTAAAGCTTCCAGGCAAGTGATACTTCAGATGAGTCTTGAGGGATGAGCAGAGCTTCAACAGAAAGACAAGCCAAAAGAAAAGACATCCCAAGATGGCACAGAGCATAGGGAAGTAGTAATTCCAGCAAACTGTGAGATATTTGGTAACTTTGACATATAAGTACGTGTTAGCAATTGTGAGATAAAGCCAAGAAAGAGACGTCAGCCAGATCATGCAAGTCTTTGTAAGCCCCAAATTGATAGAACTATTAATCTGATAGAACCATGGAGTGATGTGATTGGATCTGGGCTTTAAATGCCAAGAGAGTATAAAATGCAGGAGACTGGAATGAGGGAGGAAAGAGACCACAGAAATGATTCAGACAAGAAATAATGTCTAGGCAGCAATAGGAATGGAGAAGAAATACCATGGAGAATGCAGAGGAATTTTGATTGTCAATTAGATGTGAAGAGTGAAGGAGACAGAGAATCTTGAAAGAAGCAAGGAAAAAGAAATTTGTCACTTATAAGAAAACCCTTATAAGACTAACAGCATATTTCTCAGCAGAAACTTTGCAGGCCAGGAGAGAGTAGGATGATAGAAAGCACTGGAAAGAAAAAGCTGGTAACCAAGAATATTTCATCCAGAGAAGTTGTCCTTCAGAAACAGAGGAGTTAGGAAGATTTTCCCAGACACAGAAAAGCTACAGGAGTCCTTCATTTCTAGACCTGCCTTACAAGTAATGCTGAAAGTTCTTCAGGCTAGAATGAAAGGATGCTAGCTAGTAGTGTAAAAAGATATGATGATATAAAATGCAATGGTAAAGATAAGTATATAGTCAAATTCGGAATACTCCAGTACTGTAATATGGTGATATATAACTCTAATAAGAATGTTAAAAGATAGAAAACATAAAAATAACCATAACCGTTGTGAAAAATAGAATGGAACTTCTTCAAAATATAAAAAGTAGAACTACTGTATGGTCCAGCAACCCACTTCTGGTGATAGGGCCAAAGGAATTGAAATCAGGATCTCAAAGAAATAGCTTTACTTACATGTTTACTAAACCATTATTCATAGTAGCCAAGACACTGAAAAAACTTGTGTCTTCATTGATAGATGAGTGGGTAAGAAAAATGTGCTGTATGTATACAGTGAAATTATTATTCAGTCATAATAAAGAAGGAAATCCTGCCATTTGCATCTTGGTTGAACCCTGAGAGCACTATGTTGTTAGATGCAGTAAGTCAGAGAATGGCAAATACTTTATGATCTCACTTGTATACGGAATTTTAAAAAAGCTGAATTCATGCGAACAGTAGATTGGTGGTTGCCAAGGGCTGGGGAATGGGAGAAATGAGGAGGTTTTGGTTGAAGGGTACAAGCTTCCAGTTATGAGAGCATTGATTTCTGGGAATCTAAAGCATGGTGATTGTAGTTAACAATAATGCATTATATACTTTAAAATTACCCGAGGAGTAGATCTAATTGTTCTCACCATAGTAACAACAACAGAAAGGTAAATATTAGGTGAAGGAGGTGTTAACTAACCTTGTGGTATTCACTTTGCCATATATACAGTATCCAGTCACCACAGTGTATGCTTTAAGCTGATACAATGTTTATGCCAATTATGTATCAATAAAGCTAGAAAACATTTCCCAGAACTTTTACATAGGAATACTCATATTAAAAAAGCCTAGATATTTATCACTTAATAGTGACATTTCAGCTCACTAAATCTGAAAGCTTCTGGAGAGAAAAATAGGTCACCTGTAAAGGATTTGTTGTAAGAATAGCATTTGTCTTCCTAATAGCAATATTGAAAACTAGAAAACAATGAGCAATTGCCTTTAAAATTCTGAGGGAAAATAAAATTTAACCTAGAATTCTATATTTACTCAGCCACAAGTAGGGAAGTAGCCTTAAGAAAACTTTGGTTGCTCAAAATCTCAAACCTCTTTCTTTGATTTCTTTTCAGGAAACAACAGAGAAATAAGTTATTTATTTGAAATAAAGAAGTAAATGAAAAGATGCTTAAATGTCCCATCCAGGAAAGAGATTCTAATACAAACAGGAGGGACAAAGAATTCTTAGGTTAACATCAGTGGGAAGGCGCAGGATGACAGTTGTGTGATAGACCTAGAGGGTCACTGGTCCATGTTAAAGCAGGAGGGCAGCCAGGTGGGATCTGCTACTGAAAGATGTTTTATAGAGCTGTGGGCAGGGGGGTGGTTGTAGAAAAGACCCTATAATTTAAATAAATCCAGTACAAAATCATAAAGTAGTAGAAGAAAGAAAATTTAATTGAAGTACATTCCTTGGCTCAGAAGTGAACTATATATAAAAGTTATACTACTATAAACAGGTTTTAACCATATTTGTGAGCTACTGGGAAGATAGATGAAACAGATGTAAACAAGTGTGAAAATCTTCAGCTACCATAAGAAGCCAGTAGATAAATCTCAAACTGGATTTAAAAAAGAACAGTATAAATATGACATTTTGAAATATGTGATAAATGCTCAGAAAAAACACAGTAAAGACTGGAAATTACTTACCTCTGGGGAATGGGATTGGGTAAATAGAGGACTGATTTTTTTATTGCAAGCCTTTAGAGCTGTTTAACTTTTAATCAATGTTTTTTTGAAAGATCAATGTTTGTGCTTCCATTTCTAGATTTAAATCAATTGACTATTTATTATAACCATCAAGCATCATTTCATTGGTGATCTTGACCAGATATATATGTCTTATGTTTCCTTGTAAGACCCACAGTATCTAACACAGTTCCCAGCGTATACAGCAGGCAATTAATTGTGTTATTCAGCTGAATAGAATGCCTCAAGCTGCACTCCCCTCCCCCACCATGTCGTTAGACCTTTATGAACTAATGTACCAGAGACTCCAAAGGGCTAAAAATGACTTCTCTGTGGGGTAAAATTTGGCAGAGGCAATAATGTAGTCCATACATTTCTTTAATGTGTATTTTGTATGTATATTGCACTTAGGATATAAAGATGGTTAAGATAGGTACTTCGTGCACTGGTAGGGCAAAATCTGGAGTTGGGTAGCAAACATGGGAATGTAACACGTCAGCGCTTTAATACAGGGGATGATGGTTCTGAAGAGGGAAGTACTAGCTGGCCAGCTGACCGCTTCCTGACAACAGAGTGGTGGTTTTTTCCTTATGGTGCCACTAAAGACATTCCAAAACGCCAGTTCTGATGCCATTCTCTGGCCACCCATAGGTGTGCTTTCAGACTCAGTTGAACAGTTCTTCCCAGGTTTGATACCTCTGAAGTCTAGAATGATGTCTGTTGCTGTTACACTGAAATTAGCTGTGAACTCCCGTAAAGTGAAAGTGAAGTTGCTCAGTCGTGTTCGACTCCGCGACCCCATGGACTGTAACCTGCCAGGCTCCTTCGTCCATGGGATATTCTAGGCAAGAATACTGGAGTGGGTTGCCATTTCCTTCTCAAGGAGATCTTCCCCACCCAAGGATCGAACCCAGGTCTCCCGCATTGTAGAATGAATATGAATTGGTAGTCACTTTTAAGAGCTAGTCAGTCAATTCACTTGAGAAGAATGACTTAATGTAGCCCCTAAAAATAAAGCAGTGGAAAGAGTTTCAGGCCAGTAACTTCCTTCCCAGTGGGATATGGGTCAGTAAACCATAGAAAGCTTGTTTTTTTTTTTTTGAAAGCCGGATTTTTTTTAAAGCTTTCTTATGACCTATTTTATATATGGGGTATTCTTTCGTACATAAGCATTCTGTGTGCTGACTTCCCCAGCTGGTGTAGACCTGTTTTAATTATACTTAATATGTATCATGGGAACATGTATTCCCATGGATGAACATTAATAGTCAATAATAATTAGCTACTGTAGCTAATAATGCACATGAATACTTAATAACTACTACAGCTAGTGAGATGCACTTAATATTTAATTGTACTTCAGTTTTATTCAGGGCTAAATATATTTGGTAAAAGAACAAAACCATTCTAATCAGCAGCCATTCTTACCCACGTGATATGAAACAGTCCACCCAAGCAGTGCTGTCTCACTGTCTCTGGGAGCCAGAAGGAAGCAGGATAGAAACTCTCATTGTTGAGTCTGCCAAGACCAGGGACCTGAAGAATGGCAAACCCACCATTCTTCCTACATTCAGGTTTTATTTCTGAATGTGACAGACTTTTCTATAGTAACTAATTATAAAGACCACCACCAATAATAAGAAGAAGACTAACTGACCGTTAGAGTGATCAGCCACTTACAGTGTGTACTGTACTGGGTTAATCTGCACGAGACCCTGTGAGGTTCAGCACAAAATGTCATCCTCACTTTACAGATGAGGAAAGCATAGTCAGGATTTAACCAGGAGTTCTGACTCTTGCACTTAGGTCCCTAAGTACTGGGTCATGCTGCTTCCTGTTATGTCATTTGAACCTCACAGTAAACTTGTGAGAAGGACAGTAAAAGCTTTTATTTCATTTTTATAGTCGAGGGGAATGTCCCTTGGAGAATGTAAGCAATTTGTCTGAAGTTTCACAGGCAAGTGCCTGTAGCTGGGATTGGAATCTGCTTCTGCTGACTTTAGCCAGCCACAAAGGAACAGCATGAAGAGACGTTTGGGAAGGAGCCACTTGGGGTTAAAGGCTCCGCCTCCTCCAGTGGAGAGCCCGAGGAAGCTGTGTCACACAGTGCAGAACGTGGTGCAGTGTGTGGAGAGGACAGTGGTAAAGCAGAACTCCGGTGTCAAGCACCCTCTTGTGACTTGGCTGATACTCTAAACTAGAAAGGCCTGGGTTTGAATCTAGACTTGCCACCTTCTTGCTGTGTGGAATCTTCAGCATCTCACTTCCTTATACTAAGCCTTAGTTGCCTCTGTCAAATACAAACAACATTTGTCTAACAGGGTTGTTATAATTAAATGAGATCATATATGTAAAATATGCATCAGAATGCCTAGCATATAGAAAGTGCTTTAAAAAATTAGTTGCTCTGTGACTCAGGGAACTCAAACAGGGGCTCATGACAATCTAGAAGGGTGGGATGGGGAGGTAGATGGGAGGGAGGTTCGGGAGGGAGGGGACATGGGTGTACCTATGGCTAATTCTTGATGTTTGACAGAAAACAACAAAATTCTGTAAAGCGGTTATCCTTCAATTAAAAAACTGAAGTGGCAACAAAAGTTAGTTTCCTTCCCAGTTGATCTTTTTCTTTCTTTCCATAGCATTTATCTAGCCGGCAGAGTGTACAGCAAAGCACATCTCAGGTAAGTAACTTAAGACAGGCCTCCCAGTCTTTTCCCTGAATTCTTTCCCTTAAGCAGTTATAAAATAGGTATGCACCAGGAAATTACTGACTTCTTTTTCTTTTTAACCACTGACTGCTTTATTGTGACCTAAGGAACTCTGATCTCCTAGCAAACTTGGCTAGTCTCCACTCTGTGCAAATTTACACAAGCACAATTGAAATGAAATAGACAGAGACACTAAAATGAATCAGTCTGAGAAAATAAAAATGGTATTTAGAATAGTAACTATTACTCTCTAACAGTGTAAACCAAGTACATCAGGATCACGACAGCATCTCCAAGAAGTGACTTTGACAGTGGGTCTCTGGAGAGTTTAGATGTATGTGGCCTGGTGGAGATTTTGAGTTCACTCATCAACTGGAATTACTGTTCCCATATCTCCTTCACACTGTTTACTTTTCCCAGCTGTGTATTTTCCTACCTCAAACCAAGCATATTAACACAGCACCTGCTATTGCAGAGACAACATTCCCCTTCAGCAATATGAGGAGAGCTGGTCATTTCATTTTCGTTTCATTTAGGGTCAGTATAATAAATAACAGAAATAGAAGTCGCTGTCTTGCCTTCCTCCTTAGGTGGATACAGTGCGCCCACGTCATGGGGAAGGCTGTCGGATACCAGTACCACATCACTTCTTCCTCAGTCTGAAGAGTCTCACCTACAACACCATTGGGGAAGATACTGATGTCTTCTTTTCCTTATATGATATGAGAGAAGGCAAGCAGATCAGGTAAAAGTTGCTAGAAGCTCTGGCGAGGTTGAGACTGTATTGAAATGACATGTCCTGGATCATGGGCATCTCTAGACTTCAGAGAAGATTGTTGCACAGAGGAGGGAAAACAAGATGAAGTAACCTACTCTTATTTGGCTGAGGGTTTTCCTTCAAATGCCAGTTTTCCCTGAAGTCACAAGGGACCTCTTTTGTATCCTGTGCCTATTTCCCCCTCAGTCTTGGCCATCACCAGCTCAGGTTAAGAAGAAGATGCATCTGTCTATTCAGTGCCAGAGAAAACACAAAGGAGAAACATAGAACAAAGCAAATTCAGCAAAGAGACCCTGCCCTTGAATGCAGGAAGTCTTGGACTCTACTTTGCTGCATGTGGGAGCGAGGGTTCCCAAGGAAAGAGGCTAATGTTGTTCTGAGGGTAGCCCCAGCCCTCATTTTCAGCCTGGCTGTGTAAAAGGAAGAGTATATTCTGTACAAAAGGACAAAAGTCAGTTGTACTGACTCCATCATTCCTTTTTGCCTTGAGTTGGAGGAGAAGCCACATGAAGAGGCTGACATGCAGTAGACCCTCTGTCTTGACAGAGCAGTGAGGCCCTTAAGCATGAGCCACTGTGGGAGTGCTTTGCCCCTTGAAAGGTAGGGAGAAATCAAGGTGATACTAGGCTTCTCTTCCTCTACAGTTCAGCAAGGCTCTGATGGGGTGAGAAGACCTTTGTGAGGAGCCCTGACTTTTCTTTGTGGTTACATTCTAGGTAGAACAGAGAGAAAATACACCTTGGGATACTTCTATATTGGTTGCGGACTTTTTGTGATAAGACTACTTTATGGGTAGTTGTTGTTTTACTCAGGATTTGAAAACAGCTGTTTTACTTTTCCAATTGTGTGCTATACATTTGAGAAAGTTTAAAATGGAAGTTATAACAGAGTATAGAAAAAGCGGTTAATTTGTATGCACCATGGTACCTCTAGTCTTGACTATCCTGCCCTGTCTGCCTCCTTCCAAGCCTCACTTTGACATGGGAGTAAAATGACACCCTTACTGATGAGAGCATGTGGGGCCTTGTCTCCAGTGGCTCCCAGTAAGTGTCCCAGTAGATTCTGACTGCTCTTATTTTACCACTATACCAGAGGTTTGTGAACTGTATTATTTATATTTGTGTATGGAAGAATCCTTTCTTCAAGCTAATTTCTATAAGGAAGTCCAATAAATGAAACAGATAAAATAGAACTACTCAATTGTTGAAAGGGAAAATAATAGGAATCTTACAATGTCCATGCCCCTATCTAGTGAGCACCCCGTGAAACCACAGTTTGAAAACCAGAGCACAGTATTTGTCATCTTTGAGTCTCAGGGACTATGTCTTCTCTCTCTATGACCCCAGCAACATGCACAGTACTATGCCTGGTATTTTTTTTTAATTGGATTTACTGTACAGAGAAGACTCAAACCCAGTCAAGGCACCCCATTGCTCTGGTTTGTAATTCATGTAGAATCATCAATCCATACAGTTGTGTTATCTTTGGACTTTCTGTTTATAATTTAGTCTCAAGAAACAACAGAACATTTTAAGAGAAGAAATATTAAAAAATGTTTTAGAGTTCTTGGAAATTATTAGGTCATTTAAAATCCCTACATATTAGAGAACTATACTACCTTGAGATTCACATAATAAAACTGTAAGCTTCTTAGTTGAAAATATACACTTTTTTTAGTTTTAAGAATGCACTATTAAGTAGATTTTAGACCTAGGTTTAATCAATAAATACTCTTTCTTCTTTCCATTGAGATTTGTGTAGTATGTAGGGTCTTAAAAATTTTAGGTCATTGAGTTGGTATTATCAGATACTTCTGCTTTCATTATGATTAGCTGTCAAATTGATTGCATGTTACTTTTCTCGGAGCAGTTGTCAGAAGTTGCAAGAGATTAGGGAGATGTATTACATCAGATGTACCAAGAATTAGTGCAGAGCAATTGGTTTGTTTCTTCTCCTCAAGGTAACTCCTTGAGTGACTGTTTTTCCACTCAGATATTTCTAGTCCAGTCTCCAGTCGCATGGTGCCAGTGTTCAGTAGTGCCAGAACACTCTCCTCTCTGTGCCAAAGAGTACGGAGATATTAGCTAAACTAAAGACCCGCTATTCCTCTCCTCTAAGTCTCATTGCTGATTTCGAAGGCAAATCTAGAGGGACTAAAGTGAATGACGGATTGCCAGCCCACATCATGCATTTTGATACATGTTGACTGATTAGTATTGGATAGTCTGCAGGAGGTCAGAAGCAGCAGCTGGCAGGGCCTTGGTAGCTCTAGTTTTCATTCCATTTCTTCATTCCAGAATCATAAATATTTAGCCCTGAAATCTAAATCTCTAATTAAGACCTCTCCCTTGAGCTTCAGGTCCTCATTTCTTCTTTCCTACCAGACATGTGCCCTTGGGTGTCCTTCAGACATCCATCATCATTCCTAAATTGCATTCATTTTCTTTTCTTCACACATCTACTTTCTCCTTAAATCAAGCGAAAGGCGTTTGCTCAGAGATCCGTGTCAGAAACTTAGGGAGCCTCTTAGGCTCCTCCGTCTCTCTCTCTTCTCTGTCCCTTCTCAATTAATCACTGTATCCTGTTAACATCTGTCTCCTAATGCCAATCAAATCACTGCCCTCGCTTTATCCTTGCTGTCACCCCAGATCCTTCATGTTTCTCCCCAACATAGACTCCCTGAATCTGTCTACCTTCCCTAAGTTATCCTCCACACCACTGCCATACTTCTCTTTTAAAAATGAAAACTGTTCATGTCAGCTCCCACTTAGCCTTTTTTTTTTTTCACTTAGCCTTAAAAACCCTTGTTACTTAGCATGGCGTAAAAGACCCAGCATAATGTAATTCTGCCCGTTTCTCTCACCTTATCTCCTGAGGACTTATTTGGCTCTTTCTAAACATGCCTTGCTCTTTCATACCTCTCTACCTTTATTGGCTTGGTAAACTCCTGCACATTGTTTACAACTCAACTTTGTGAAACCTCACTCATTCTGTTTATGAATAGAATCAGTCCTGGGGCTTCCTTGTGCACGATGTCACCCTGCACCCAACTCTCTCTCATTACTAGATATTATACTGTAATTATACACATGCATAGAGATTTCCTCCACTGGAATGGGAGCTTCCTTGTATGTCTTTTGTTCCATTTCTCCCTAGTGCCAAGCACAGAACTTTGAATATTGGAGCGTTAAATAGTTATTGAATGAATGAATGAATAAGTCCATCTATCAAATAAATACCAATAAATCTCCTGTGAATCCAAGAAATTTTCATGTAATTGAACAGTTTAGCAAGCATTTACTGAGGCTTTCTTGTTTGTGGGCCCTTGCAATACCTGCTGGGGATTTAGAGGAAGAAAAAGAAATGTCTGTGCTGCTAAACAGGTCTGAACAAGGCATTACAGAATTCCTAAAAGATGTAAAACATGTTAGTTCCCAATTTTAAGCACCAAACAAGCTGAGTGGAAAAGTAAGATGGGCAGATGTCTTATTGACATGTGGTAAGACTTTAAGCACAATAAGAAGCCAGGGAAAAACAAACAAAAAAATAGAACCAATTATGAGAGAGGTTTTTATAGAACTTCTCAAGCTGAAAAAAAATGAGAAGTCCTATCCAAATCCTGGTTGTTTTATATATTTTTTCTAATTAATTTTATTTTAGAATGATTTATATTTATGATTAAATTGTATGGTTTGGGAAAGAAATACAGCCAGTTTTGCAGTGATATACTCGGAGAGATGGATTTTTCTTTCATGGTGAGCTTGGTCAGTTGTCACCAGGGTTTTGAATTCAACATTTGAAGAACTATTTTTTTAAAAGGAAAAGAAGTCAGGAAAGAAATGGGTCTTTGAGAGACTGAGATGACCTCAAGGGTTCTTGGAGAAAATGAAAGTAGTTGGAAAAGAGTGGCCAGTATCCAGATAAGGTATTAACTCATTTGTTCAACTGATATTTATTAAGCATCTACCGAGTGTTGTTTTAGATGCTAGGTACACTGGGATGGGCAAGAGAAATCTGCTTGTCTTCCTGGAGCTTATGAACTAGTAGAGAGACTAACTCTTTCTAGTAGAGAGACTGTTGAACACATGGTCACATGAATAAGTACAAAGTTTAAAAATTGTCATAAATACTATAAGGGAAAATCATGCATGGTGCTATGAAACCTCATGTATATTGAAGTACAGGGAAGGAAGCTCTTATGGCATCCAAACTAAGGCTTAATGTTTGAGTAAAGAAAAAAAGAGTAGATAATGTGATCTAGGCAGAAGAAGATGCAGCGAAGATGCAGCAAAGAACTTCATACATTCAGAGAACTGGGAGGCAGTCTTCATTGGTATACAGTGAGTGAGAAAGGGAAAGGACATTGTAAGAAAAGATAGTCAGGGACCAGATGATGCAGGGCCTCATGGCCATAGAAAGATTTTGATTTTATTGGAAGTTCAAAAAGAGAAGATACTTAAACATAAGAAGCAGCAAAAGCCTGAGTTAGAAATAATAAAAATGTAAATGCATATTTACAGGAAATTGGAAGAGGCTGTTAGAGCTAAGAAAAAGTTGATGTTACAGTAAACTCCAGGTCTTGAATCTGTTTCTTTACCCTTCTTTGTTCATAGTTTCATTAAGAAAGAAAGAGCTCAGTAAATAATCAGGAAATAAGTGCTGAATTTAAGATAAAATGGGTCAAAGATAGCCCTGAAACCCCTGTAGACTAATTTAGACTTGAAGCATTAGACAACCATTCTGATTCCTTGAGTAGGTAACTACTATGTTAAATATGGGATTATCCCAGAGGCAATGTAGAGGTTAAACTGGAAAATGAATGAGATGAGTTGGAAGTTGTTGCCATATGAGTTGATACAGCCTCAGGATAAGGGGACTGATAGTAAGATTAGAGAAGAGCATCTTGCCATGTAAGATCTGGTCCCAGCCTCATCACCTCTATAATTTAATTTCCTATCATTCCTCCTTGATCACTCTACATGTAGTTTCATTTCCTATTATCTCTCCCCTTGATCACTCTACTTTACAATGACCTTCTTGCTGTGCCCTAAAACATGACACATGTTTCTGCCTTAGGGCCTTTCTTTGTACCTGCTCTTTTCTGGATAGCCCCATGGTACTTGCATCCTGACTTTCTTCAGGTTTTTACTCAAATGTCACCCTCTCAGTCTTTACCCAGCTACCCTATCTAGAACTGAAACCATCATGAATATCATCTCCCACATACAAATGCATATTCTCAATTCCTTCCTCGCTTTATATTTTACCTAAGCACGTATTACTATCTAGTATACTGAATAGTTTATCTGATTTACTATTTTTATTGTCTCGTCTCTAGGCTGTAAGCACCATGAAAGCAGGGTTGGGGTTTTTTTTGAATTTTTTTATTTTTTAAATTTTCTTTACTTTATTGTGTTGGTTTTGCCATACAATGACATGAAACCGCCATGGGTTTATATATGCTCCCCCTGCAGAACCACCCTCCCTCCTCCTTCCCGATTCCCTCCCCCTGGGTCATCTAGGTGCAGCAGCCCCGAGCATCAACCCTGGGCTGGCGACTGATTTCACATATGATAATTAACATGTTTCAATGCCATTCTCCCATATCATCCCACCCTTGCCCTCTTCCACAGAGTCCACGAGTCTGTTCTATACATCTGCGTTCCTTTTGCTGTCTCGCATGCAGGGTTTTTGTTACCATCTTTCTAAATTGAAGTATAATTAATTTACAATATTGTTTGTTTCATGTGTACAGTAAAGTGATTCAGTGAAACACACATGTATATATCTATATATCCATACATGCACATTTATATTCTTTTTCAAATTCTTTTTCATTGTAGCTTATTATAAGGTATTGAGTATAGTTCCTGAGCTATATAGTAGGTCATTGTTATTTATCTGCTTTATATGAGAATAGAGATTTGTTAATCTTATTCATGAGCAGATCCCTTGAACCTAGGAGAATATTGGTATTTGGTAGGTACTCAATACTTAAAACCGTTGACTGAATGGTCAACTAAGTGCAGCAACAAACTTAGTTATTCCTCTTATCTCTTTTCTTTCTCTTGTTAAAAACATGTAACTGAATGTTTTTTTTTACCTTGGAGACAGATAGAGTGGTACTATAATTGTTGAGTTCAGCCAAGTGAAAGAAATGATGAGTTCAGTTTGGGCTATGTTAAGTTTGAAGTGATAGCTATGCAAACCACAGACCATGTGGTGGGGGCATCTTGGATGCAGGCAAGGTGTCACAGATGAAGATAATAATTTTCATAGAAGTAGTTCCTGTATGCAGAAAGAAATTTATCTAAGGCTATCTAAAACATGGGAATATTTCAGTCATTAAGAAAAACGTTTTAGGCACCCGACATGCAGTGTGCTGTCAGATAATGTAACAGTTCTTTAAGATTGGGAAGAAGTGCCAGTGAAGGAGAAAAAACAACTGAGCAAAACTGAAGGTATCACACTTTTTATTTCAAAGCATATTACAAAGCTGCAGTAATTAAAACAGTGTGATGCATGCGTGGTGCCCAGTCACATCCCACTCTTTGCAATCCATGGACTGTATGTAGCCTGCCAGGGTTCTCTGCCCATGGGATTCTCCAGGGCAAGAATACTGAAAAAGGTTGCCATGCCCTCCTCCAGGGGATCTTTTGTGTCTCTTACATCTTCTGCATTGGCAGGCAGATTCTTTTCCACTAGTGCCACCTGGGATACCCATGTTATCACAGCATTGTTTACAGCAGTTAAGGTACGGAAGCAATTCAAATGCCTATAAGTAGGTGAATGGATAAAAAGATGTGTTCTGTATCCACAATGGAATATTATTCAGCCACGAGAAAGGAGAATATGGCATTTTTCAACAGTGTGGATGAAATAAGCACATTATGCTAAGCAAGTTAGATGAGACAGACTAAGTATTATATCACTTCTATGTGGAATCTAAAAATGTCAAACCTGTGAAAAAGCAGAGAGTAAAATAATGATTACCAGGAGATGGAGGAGCAGGGGTGGGGGATAAGATTGATGGTGTTTAAAGGTATGAACTTGTATCAAGTAGTAAGTAAGCCATAGAGAATTAAACATAATATAACTAATGAAAGACAGTAATACTGCACTATAAAGATGTAAAGTGATAAATACTGCTTCAGTGGTAATCATGTTAATATTACAGTATGTGTGTATCAGAGTAACACACTGTATACTTTGAGTTTATAAAATGTATTGTGTCAAATTTATCTAATTTTTTAAAAGATGAAAGTTGGGGACGATGTGGAAAAAAGAGAACTCTTGTACACTGTTGGCAATGTAAACTGATGCAGTCACTATGTAAAACAGTAGGAAGATTCCTCAAAAAATAGAAAATAGATCTCTCGGATGATCCAGCAATCCCACTTTTGGGAGTATATCAAAAGGAATTGCAATCAGCATCTCAGAGAGATAGCTGCACTCCTGTCTTCATTGCAGCAATATTTACATCAGCCAAACAAGGAAGCAACTTCAGTGTCTATCAGTGAATGAATAGATAAATAAAATGTAGTATTTACATAAAATGGAATATTGTTTACCCTTTAAAAAGAGAGGAACCCTGCCATTTGCAGCAAAATGGATGAACTTGGAGGATATCATCCTTCATGAAACAAGCCAGACATAGAAGGACAAATACTACATGATACCACTTAATGAAGATTCTAGAATAGTTAAATTCAAAGAAAGATAGAGTGAAATAGTGGTTTATGGAGCCTGGAGACAGAGGAAAATGAAAGGTATTAGTGAAGGGATACAAATTCTCAGTTATACAAGGTGAATAAATTCTAGAGATCTATACATCATGGTACATACAATTAACAATACTGTATTGCACACTTAAAAGTTTGCCAAGAGTTTAGATCTGTAGTTAAGTATTCTTATCTCACACTACAAATATAAAATAATAATAAATAGAATGGAAAGAAACTTATAGAGATGATATATTTATGATAAACTTAAGGAGAATATGTTCATGGCTTAGATTGTGGTGCTGGGTTCACAGGTATATATTTATCTCCAAACTCATCCATTTGTATATATTAAATATATACAGCTTTTTATTTGTCAGTCATACCTCAATAAAGTGATTTAGAAAAAGAGAAATGTGGGGAAATGTGAATTTTCCTAGCAAGTGTTATACATTATATAAATGTAAGACTTACTAAAATGTATAGTATTTTCTATGTCATTGCATAACCAGTATGATGAACATTATGTGGATTTGACTCACTTATACTTTGAAACAATTTTCTAAGATAATCAGTGATCACATTATAGGCAAATAAGATTGTCTTTTTTGAAATTTTTTTTAAAAAAAGCAGAAGACATTGCTTTACTCGCCTGCTTTTTTTTTAAATGACATTTTTCACCTTCTGCATTCTACATGATTTAGTCATTTATTGTGTTTATTACTTATTGTCTGTTTCCTCAGTTTGTCTTTCCTGAGCGAAGAGATGTCTTTTGTTCACTAAGGTACTCAAGTGCCTAGAGTAGTGCTTGTCACATAGTAAGTGCTCAATAAGTGTTTGTTGAATAAATGAGTGTAACCATCGAGAATGTTGAAAGGAGATGAAAAGTATGAAGGACATATTAAGGGACATGGAGAATACAATGAGGGAGGGTAATAAACATCTAATTAGAGAATCACAGACAAAGAAAAAAAAGGAGAAGATGTACTCCAAGAGATTATGGCTGATAATTTTTCATCACTGATGAGGAAGATACAAATATAAGGGTGTACATTTCCTCACCCCCATGAGATTCCTCTTTGGGACCAATGTACTCTTTGGCAATTATCAGAGGATGAAGAAGCCAAGGTTATTAAATAGAACTTGTCCTCATCTCCACCACTTTCTTCAATGCTAATGGTAAATTTACAGTGTCCACTTTGGGCCACAATGCTGTGTTCTTAACAAATACCATGTAAGTTGGGAAAAGACATGAAGTCCACTGATGGTTCATGGTATCTTGATTAAAGAAGGGTTTACCACCACCAACAACAAAAACACTTTAAAACAATTTGACTTTTGAAAACGCTATTGCGCAGAGGTTAAATTTAAAAATAAAGATATTCACAGAATAAATCCTTAGATTCCCTAACCAAACTTAGTGTCAGATGTGACCTTAAGTACTATCAAAGACTGCCATTGACAGAGCAACCTTATGGCAGAACCATGGTATAGCTGTTCCTTTGGCTGCTTCCAAAAACTGCCTAATATTGCCCGAGAGTTTGTCAGCAAATGGATGCCTTCATGTGTTCCTCAACTTTTTTATTGAAGGTATAGTAGATTTACAGTGTTCAGGTGTATAGGAAAGTGACTCACTTTTATATATTCTTTTGCATAGTCTTCCATTATAGTTTTTTAAATAAGATACTGAATATAGTTCCCTGTGCTATTCCTTGTTTTAATCTATTTTATATATAGTAGTATGTATATGTTAACCCCAAATCCTAATTTATCCCTCCCTTCCCTTGCCCCTTCGGTAACCATAAGTTTGTTTTCTATGTCTGTGAGTCTATTTCTATTTTGTGAAAAAGTATCCTTTTTTTTGTGATTCCACCATGAAGTGATATCATATGATATTTATCTTTTTCTGTCTGACTTATGTAACTCTGGGTCTTTCAGTGTTGCTACAAATGGCATTATTTTATTCTTTTTATGGTCAAATAATATTCCATTATGTGTGTGTGTGTATACACATTACATCTTCTTTATCCATTCATCTGTTGTTAGATGTTTAGGTTGCTTCCATGTGCTGCTGTGCCCCTCAGTTTTACTGAGCATCTCCTCCATGTTTACACTTCAGTTGTCAAGAAACCAAATCTTTAGTGAATCTGTAGTCCCCAAATGAATAAAAATAAATCAATCATATTTTCAGTTTAGGGTGCTAGAAAAAGAAAAGATAAAGTAGAAGAAAAATACAATAATATAATAATAGAACATAAATAAACAGATACAGCAGAAATTAATACATTGTAAATCAATTGTACTCCAGTAAAAATTGAAATAAAAAAGAAATAACAGTAGAGTGGATCAATAAAATAAAGATTGATTCTCTGAAAAAACAAACTTTAAAACAGACATATTAGTAGCAAGAGTAATCAAGAAAAAACATAGATATTTAAAAATATATGGAACACAAGAACCAAAGCGGGATCCTCTATGACCCACCTCCCAGAATATTGGAAATAAAAGCACAAATAAACAAATGGGACCTAATTAAAATTAAAAGCTTCTGCACAACAAAGGAAACTATAAGCAAGGTGAAAAGACAGCCTTCAGAATGGGAGAAAATAATAGCCAATGAAGCAATGGACAAACAATTAATCTCAAAAATATACAAACAACTCCTGTAGCTCCATTCTAGAAAAATAAACGACCCAATCAAAAAGTGGGCCAAAGAACTCAACAGACATTTCTCCAAAGAAGACATACAAATGGCTAACAAACACATGAAACGATGCTCAACATCACTCATTATCAGAGAAATGCAAATCAAAACCACAATGAGGTACCACTTTACACCAGTCAGAATGGCTGCAATCCAAAAATCTACAAGCAATAAATGCTGGAGAGGATGTGGAGAAAAGGGAACCCTCTTACACTGTTGGTGGGAATGCAAACTAGTACAGCCACTATGGAAAACAGTGTGGAGATTCCTTAAAAAACTGCAAATAGACCTGCCATATGACCCAGCAATCCCACTGCTGGGCATATATACCGAGGAAACCAGAATTGAAAGAGACACGTGTACCCCAATGTTCATCGCTGCATTGTTTACAATAGCCAGGACATGGAAGCAACCTAGATGCCCATCAACTGAAGAATGGATAAGCTGTGGTACATATACACAATGGAATATTACTCAGCATTAAAAAAAAAGTTCATTTGAATCAGTTCTACTCAGGTGGACGGAACTGGAGCCCATTATCCAGAGTGAAGTAAACCAGAAGGGAAAACAACAATACAGTATACTAATGCATATATATGGAATTTAGAAAGATGGTAATGAGAACCCAGCATGCGAGACAGCAAAAGGAACGCAGACGTATAGAACAGACTCGTGGACTCTGTGGATCAGGGCAGGGGTGGGATGATTTGGGAGAATGGCATTGAAACATGTTAAGTATCAGATGTGAAATCAATCGCCAGCCCAGGATTGTTGCTCGGGGCTGCTGCACCGAGATTTCCCCGGGGAGAGGGAGTCGGGAGGCAGGAGGGAGGGGGGTTCTGGAGGGGGAGCATATGTACACCCATGGTGATATCATGTCATTGTATGGCAAAACCAATAAAAAAAAGAAAAAAAATATATGGAAACACAGTTTTTAATTGAGATAGGATTCATGTAACATAAAAGTACCATTTTAAAGTAAACAGTTTAGTGGCATTTACTACACTCATAAGGTTGTTCAACTGCCACCTCTGTCTAAATCCCAAATGCTATCATCACCCCAAAAGGAAGCTGTGAACCTGATAAACTGTTGTTCCTCATTCTGCTCCCCACCCCACCCCTGCCTCCACCCCATGACAGCTACAAGTCTTTGTTTCATCTCTCTGGATTTAACTATTCTAGAAATTTCTTATAAATGGAATCATATAATGTGTGACCTTTTGCATCTGGATTGTTTCACTTATCATTATGTTTTTAAGATTTGTTCATGTTGTAGCATGCATCAGTATATAATTTCTTTATGTGGCTGAGTAATATTTTATTATATGGATATGACACAATATCTTTTTACATCCATTCATTGGAAGACAGTTGTGCTGTTTCTACCTTTTGGCTACAGTGAATAGTGCTACTAGGAACATGTTGTATGTATACTTGAGAGCCTGTTGTCCGTTCTTTTAGGTGTATATCTAGGAGTGGAGTTGCTAAATTATACAGTAATTCCATGTTTAACTTTTGAGGAACTGCCAAACTGTTTTCCAGAGCAGCTGAACCATTATACATTCCTGCCAACAGTGTATGAGAGGTCCAGTTTATGCACATCCTCATCGGTGCTTCCTGTTTTCTGGGGTTTTACCCCATTGTGGTTTGATACGCATTTTCATGATGACTAGTGATACGAGCATCTTTTCATGTATTTGTTAACCATTTGTATATCTTCCTTGGAGAAATATGTAGTCAAGTCTTTTGCCCGTTTTTAATTGGATTATTTCTTTGTCTGTTTTTGAGTTGTAAATGTTCTTTATATTTCCTAGATACTAAAACCTTATCAGAGATACAGTCATATCTCTCTCTTTGTGACCCCATGGCCTGTAGCCCACCAGGCTCCTCTATCCATGGGCTTCTCCAAGCACGAATTCTGGAGTGGGTAGTCATTTCCTTCTCCAGGGGATCTTCCTGACCCAGAGGTTGAACCTGAGTCTCCTGCATTGCAAGCAGATTATTTAGCATCTGAACCACCAGGAAAGCCTATCAGAGATATGGTTTGCCAATATTTTTCCCTTCCTGTAGGTTGCCTTTTTCACTTTCTTGATAATGTTGATGCACAGTAGTTTTCAATTTTGATGAAGCCCACTGTATCTGTTTTTTCTTTGGTTGCTTGTGCTTTTGGTATCATAGAATGCATTTTTTAAATTGTGTGCCTATACTGTGACCAATCTGATATGAATAGACTTGTGTTTATATGTGTAAAAATCTTACTTTTGTAATAGCAAAATGTTCATAAGAAGAGAGATGAATAGATAAATAATAGTGTTACCTTTGAAAAGACTGAGGTGAAAAGAAGTGAGAGAGGGACTGAATTAGTTTTCTGTTGTTGCATAACAAATTACAACAAATTTAATGGACTTCAAAATTTCCCATTTTTTAGTTCATAGTTCTGTAGGTTAGAAGGCATTACGGGGTTCTTTGTTCACTGTATTACAAGGCTCAAAAAGTGTCTGTGTTGTAATGTAAAAGCTGTAGTGGAAAATTTGCTTCCAAGTTCATTGGTTGTTGTTGGCAGGGTTCAGTTTCTTTCAGTTATGGGACTGAGGTTTTGTTTCCTTGCTGACTGTTGACTGAGAACTGCCATTAGTTCCTAAAGGCCACAAGCCTTTCTTGCTTTGTAGAATCCTCCATCTTTAGGTCAGCAAAAGTGCAGTGAGTCTTTTCCGTGCTGAGAATGTCTTACTTCCTCTTCTGCGGGAGAAAATTCCATGCTTTTAAAGGACTCGTGGGATTAGGTCAGGTTTACCCACAAATCTCCCTGTTTTGTGGTCAGCTGTGTTGTGTAAGATAACCTGATCATGGAATTAGAAGTCACCATACTTATAATCCCAGAGGTTATAGAGGGGAAGTTTAGGGGACAGTTGTAGAGTTCTCCCTACAACAGAGACTGCATACATGCCTGCGTAGTCACTCAGTTGTGTCTGACTCTGTGCCACCCTTTGGACTGTAGCCCGGCAGGCTCCTCTGTCCATGGAATTTTCTAGGCAAGTTGCCATGCCCTCCTGCAGGGCATCTTCCCAAATCCAGGCGTCAAACCTGCATCCCCCGCGTCTCCTACATCACAGGTGGATTCTTTACCCCTGAGCCATCAGGGAAATTTCTACATAAACATGTTCTACATATGCAAGTTAATGAGTTCAGTGAAATCAGCAAATTGACAATTGTGAGTATCTATGACTTGACTTTGTGGGGAAAAACCATGTATGTCTATATGCATATAATGTATTACAAATTTTTTAAAAGGGTAAAATTTTTCAAAGTTGTCCTTGAACCAATAGATACTTGATGTTTTGGTAGTAATTCTTTTTTAAAGTACTTGGCAATAATCTTAAGAAAAAGATAGTTACAAAAATTATAGGATTTACTGATTTTTCTGTATGAGGAGAAAAATATGAAAAAAATTTCTCACTTTTGCTTCTCCCTTCTTAAGTCTTCTTGCTTGGCAGTCCAAAATAAACATCTGCTTGCTTTTGAGTGGTAATAATTTAAGAAAAGGACAAAGCCTGTAAATGGCCAGAATTTTAAATATCATAATCTAATATCTAATATCATAGGTCCCACTTTTTACAAGGAACTTGTCTTTGTTTAAAAAAATTTTATTCTATTAAAAAAATTTCTCTATAAACATGTAATGATTCACTGTTATCTTAATCTATTTAATAATACCTCGTCAAAATAGTATAAAGAGTATTCTTTTAGAATAGAATTTATGTTTTGATCTTTACTTGATTTTTTTATGGATACAGTTATCTTTTCTTTTATGTGAGTTTCTTTATTCACAGGAGGAGTTTTATTGTTTAACTTGCTTTCTCTACTGGTATGCCTCTTAATAGGCTTCATTCTCTTACTGGCCCTCTGCAAGTTTAGAAGAGTACTCTGAAGCCTCTGGGTGCTAATGATTGATTTTATAACTCAACTGGCTTTCCCTAAGGTATCTTCAGTAAGCTAGGTTTTTCTCCTAGTACTTGGCAATACAAAGTTGCCCTCAGAAACTTAACCTCTCTTGATTATCATGCGAAAGCACTTGTTAACCATCTTTTCATGGATGCTGTGCAAAGCAAGCTAAAAAGGCTCATTTCTTACTCTCCTGGAGTTGGCTCAGCATTCAGAACACGCTTGCATAGAATGTACTTTTTCTTGAAAATCAGCTGCTTCTGTAATTGAAATAGAGAGCTCTGCCTGAGAGGCAAATTTTCTACCCCAAAGAGAGAAAATCTCAGGTAACCCAAGAGAGAAATTTTCTTTTAAAATGATGACTGAGAACTTTGTTAATCAAACAGTTTTTCTTTTCTCTGCTAAAGAGGTCATGTCTTACAGTACAACTAGAGCTTATCTGCAGGAGCTCCAGTAGCCAGTGAAGGACCTCCACACCAGTCCTTCTACTCAAAGCCACATGGTATGGTCTGGACCTGTTTTAACTGGGTCTCCAGCTCACTACCCAACATTCCCTCCAGAATTTTCTGTCCGTCCCAGCAGGAATAAGTGGAGCTAGTACCCTGGCTCTGGTGACAGCCAATTTCAGTTTCTTTTCCTACCCTGCTCTCATTGTCAATATGCATATCTTCCTTGGAAATTACAAAGATCTAGAGAAACAAAATTAGCTTACTCTCTCACACAGAGAAAGCCAGGATCCTATGCCCTATGGATGGAGAGGCCAGTGTGTGAATATTTAAGTGAAACACTTTATAATCTATCATCTTGTAAGTTTTCTCTTAAACAAGAATATATTTTTCTAAGCGAAAATATAGACAGAATGAATGCAAATACAGTTTGAAGCTAAATGTATTTCATTTCAGTGGCCAGGCTAACTCAACATGCTTTTATATACATGGCCAAGGCATCACACCTTGCTCTGAAATAATACAGTGAAAATCTACTTAGAGATAGACCAGGTGAAACTTTCATTTTAGATATATACTTTGATGTTTGGTTAAATGTATGTTTCTTTCATCCGAGAGAAAGGTCGGAATTGTTCTCCTGTGTGTGCCATCTCTTAATTATGTTCTGAGTCTAAATATCAGGCTGGAGAAAAATTTTAATACAGTGTACTACAGAGTCTGTAAAAACACAGTAAAAGAAATGGTCAGTTTTCTTTAAAAAGTTCTTTGTTTACAAGAAATTTCCCTTCTGCTCTATCTAGACCATAACACACAGTGCAGAGTAGAAAAGAATAACTAATGCCTCTGACATGAGTTCATGAATATTCATCATGACATTAATCCCGAATATTCATTGGAAGGACTCATGTTGAAGCTGAAACTCCAATCCTTTGGCCACCTGATGTGAAGAGCTGACTCATTTGAAAAGACCCTAATGCTGGGAAAGATTGCAGGTGGAAGGAGAAGGGGATGACAGAGGATGAGACGGTTGGATGGCATCACTAACTCAATGGACATGAGTTTGAGTAAGCTCCAGAAATTGGTGATGGACAGGGAGGCCTGGCGTGCTGCAGTCCATTGGGTCTCAAAGAGTCGGACAGACTGAGCAACTGAACTGAACTGAACTGACATGAGTTCAGAAAAACCTTCTGCCTGAAAAGTAATGTGGAAAATTAAAGAGGTATCAGAGGTAGATGTCATAGTCAATTGGTATAGTCAAAGATTAATTTTTTACCTATTATGTGCTGCCACTGGTATAGGCTCTATAGAGACATGCCAGTGAAGAAAACTCACAAAAATTCCTGCCCCTGTGAAACTTACATTCTTGTAGGGGGAGTCAGTCAATAAATAAGTAGTTTGTGTAGTATATTTGGAGGGATAAATGTTAGAATAAAAAAGTAAAGTATGAAGGGGAATTTGCTGTTTTGAAAAAGGTATTCAGTATAGGCCTTACTGTTCTCATTTGGTAAACATACCATGGGGCTATCTTCGAGGAGAGAGACTTGTTTTCTACCATATTCTTATCCTTTACCAGCTGAGCCTCCAGGGAAGCCCAAGAATACTGGAGTGGGTAGCCTATCCCTTCTCCAGTGGATCTTCCTGACTCCGGAATTGAACTAGGGTCTCCTGCATTGCAGGTGGATTCTTCACCAGCTGAGCTACCAGGGAAATGCTTTGAATCTCAAAATGACTTCCAAATTACTGAACTGGAGCCAAGGGATGAAATTACAACCAGCTTTCTCACCCCTGGTCACATAAAGATAAATAAGGAAACTAGAATAGGAGGCCTTTGCAGTAATTCAGATGGGAGATGTTGGTGGCTTGTATCTGGGTTATTTTATTGAGGTAGAACCATGCTCATTTCATTTCTGGTATGGTGGAGTGACTTTCTAAGAGGCCAGCCCTCCAAACAGAATAAATATGACACATCATAGTCTAACTAAAATTCTTAAAAGTAGCTAGTAAAAAATGACACATTACATGCATCGGAATAATAATTCAAGTGATCCTGAGCTTTTTATCAGAAATCATAGAGTCCAGAAGGTAACAGAAAAACATCTTTAAAGTATTGAAGGACAAACACAAAGTTTTATATTTAGTGAAAAAATCTTTTAAGAATGAAGACAAATGAAAGAATAATGAAGACAGAAATAACGACAAATATCTTTATTTTAAAGACATTTTCAGATGAGGGAAAACTAAGAGAGTTTGTCACCAGGAGAACTGTACTTTAAGACTTGCTAACAGAAGTTCTCCAGGCTAAAAAAAGAATCACAGGGAAGCTTAGATGCTCAAAACTGAATGAAGAGCATTGGAAATGGTAAATATATGGATGACTAGAAAAGACTATTTGTCTCTTAATTTTAAAAAAATACAGTACTGTATAAAATAAAAATAACATTTTCTTGAGTGTATTCTAATGTATGTATTTATGACAGCTATAGCAGAAAGGATGGAAGGAGTGGTAATTTAACCTCTACATTTGTAAGCTTTCTGCATTTTTTGTAAAATGGAAAAATACTCATTTGAAATTGATGGTGAAAAGTTAAGAATGTAGAAAATAATCCAGAGAGGTACAGCTATAGTGAAATTTTAAAATCTACCCAATATTGGGAGATTCCTAGAACTCTTCTGGTTCTTTATTTCCTCACATTCCAAAGTACATGTTTATGGTGTCTTAAGAGCAAAATCCACTTAAGAGAGTATGATTTCAAGTATCATTCAAAACAGTAATGAGTTGCCTCAGTGGTTAAATTTAATTAGTCTTTCTTCAGTTCAGTTCAGTTCAGTCACTTAGTCATGTCCAAATCTTTGCAACCCCGTGGACTGCAGCATGTCAGGCTTCCTTGTCCATCACCAACTCCCAGAGCTTGCTCAAACTCATGTCCATCAAGTCAGTGATGCCATCCAACCATCTCATCCTCTGTCGTCCCCTTCTCTTCCCGCCTTCAACCTTTCCCAGCATCAGGGTCTTTTCAAATGAGTCAGTTCTTCACATCAGGTGGTCAAAGTATTGGAGCTTCAGCTTCGGCATCAGTCCTTTCAATGAACATTCAGGACTGATTTCCTTTAGGATTGACTTTAGGTTTCCTTTAGTTTGAGCTTCTTGCAGTCCATGGGACTCTCAAGAGTCTTCTCCAACACCACAGTTCAAAAGCATTAATTCTTCGGTGCTCAGCTTTCTTTATAGTCCAACTGTCACATCCATACAGGGACTACTGGAAAATCATAGCTTTTATTAGATGAATCTTTGTTGTCAAAGTAATGTCTCTGTTTCTTAGTAGGCTGTCTAGGTTTGTCATAGCTTTTTTTCCAAGGAGCAAGTGTCTTTTAATTTCATGACTGCAGTCACCATCTGCAGTGATTTTTGGAGCCCCCCAAAATAAAGTCTTTCACTGTTTCCATTGTTTCCCTCTCTATTTGTCATCAAGTGATGGGACCGGATGCCATGATCTTCGTTTTTTGAATGTTGAGTTTTAAGCCAGCTTTTTCACTCTCCTCTTTCACTTTTTTCATCAAGAGGCTCTTTAGTTTTTCTTTGCTTGCTGCCATAAGAGTGGTGTCAGAAACTTTTTATACAGTAGAGATCAATATTATCAAGACAGCAGAGGAGAAGACATAACTTAAAATAGAAGGAAAATCCTTTGTGAATGAAGTGGCAGTAAACTTTTGAACAAATTTTCAATTTTAGTTGAAAACTAGAAAATTGCCATAAAATGCACACACTAATTCCTTGTTCAGTTCTTTTTGTTTAGAGTGTTACATGTGCAGGGAGAAATGTTGCAGAGCCTACAGTGAGCTGATAACATTTATCGAATGAAAGAATGATTCATTATAAACTCACAAGCATTGAATCTGTAGTTGCAGAAATGTATAAAATCGGGCAGAATTCATGTTAAAGACATTCTTTCCTTTCTTCCATTTCTACTTCGTCCTCAAGGCCATAGCCACAGATAGGGTGACTCAAGCAGGTTAAGTCACCACCACTCTTTTTCCAGACATCCACTTGGCTGCATACCCTGGACTGATGATTCCCTCTAGGTGCCAGTCAACAAAAGACAATTCTCAAAGAATTCACTCCGGCTGTCCTGATCCGACAGATCATGTAACTGCTTTTTATTGTCTCAAATACAACTACGGAAGATAGCAGTCTGCTAAAAACCAGTAGAAAGCATCTTCCAAAGATGTCAGAGGCCAGGTTGGAATATCCACTGATCATCACTAAGGGCTTTGTTAAAGAAAAAAGAAAATATTTAGACACTTGTTAAAGACAGGCAGATTTTATTCAGGACTATTGCAGTAGGTATAAGGACCACTACAGTAAACTCAAATATGACTACAATAATGGAAAGTAGGAATTTATAGGAAAAGAGATCTTGAACCAGATCTCTGGTTCAAGAGATGGTTCTCAGATGGTTCAGGAAGAGTTTACAAGAGTTTACAAGAAGATCTCAGATGGTTCAAGAGATCTTGAACCAGAGATTAAATTGCCAACATCTGCTGGATCATCAAAAAAGCAAGAGAGTTCCAGAAAACATCTATTTCTGCTTTATTGACTATGCCAAAGCCTTTGACTGTGTGGATCACAATAAACTGTGGAAAATTCTGAAAGAGATGGGGATACCAGACCATCTGATCTGCCTCTTGAGAAACCTGTATGCAGGTCAGGAAGTAACAGTTAGAACTGGACATGGAACAGCAGACTGGTTCCAAATAGGAAAAAGGAGTACCTCAAGGCTGTATATTGTATATTATTTAACTTATATGCAAAGTACATCATGAGAACGCTGGGCTGGAAGAAGTACAAGCTGGAATCAAGATTGCCAGAAGAAATATCAATAACCTCAGATATGCAGATGACACCACCCTTATGGCAGAAAGTGAAGAACTAAAGAGCCTCATGATGAAAGTGAAAGAGGAGAGTGAAAAGTTGGCTTAAAGCTCAGCATTCAGAAAACTAAGATCATGACATCTGGTCTCATCACTTCGTGGCAAACAGATGGGGAAACAATGGAAACAGTGACTGACTTTATTTTTTGGGCTCCAAAATCACTGCAGATGATGACTGCAGCCATGAAATTAGAAGATGCTTACTCCTTGGAAGGAAAGTTATGGCCAACCTGGATAGCATATTGAAAAGTAGTGACATTACTTTATCAACAAAGGTCCATCTAGTCAAAGCTATGGATTTTCCAGTGGTCATGTATGGACGTGAGAGTTGGACTATAAAGAAAGCTGAGGGCCAAAGAATTGATGCTTTTGAACTGTGGTGTTTGGACTGCAAGGCGATCCAACCAGTCCCTCCTAAAGGAGATCAATCCTGAGTGTTCATTGGAAGGACTGATGCTGAAGGTGAAGCTCCAATACTTTGGCCACCTGATGTGTGAAGAACTGACTCATTTGAAAAGACCTTGAGAAAGATTGAGGGCAGGAGGAGAAGGGGAATAACAGAGGATAAGATGGTTGGATGGCATCAACGACTCAATGGACGTGAGTTTGGGTGGGCTCTGGGAGTTGGTAATGGACAGGGAAGCCTGGTGTGCTGTGATTCATAGAGTCACAAAGAGTCGGACATGACTGAGCGACTGAACTGATAGACATAGATCAGGGTAGGAGTCAGTGGGTTGAAAAGTTACTAAAAAGAAGAACACGGGTTGGTTGGGGGAGGATTCTGGCTAAACCAACCTAACAAGATACTTGTTGAAGGCAGGCCAGGGTGATCAGATGTCGCCCAAGGGTGATGGGGAATGAGGAGCCTGATTGATACAGAGGTGCGGCTTCATATACTGAATGTGAAGGAGTCTGGCTAAACCAATGTAGCAGGGTTCTGCTATGGATTGTCTAATTCTAAAATTGTCTAATACTACAATTAGACAATTCAGAGAAGGACATTTTAGAAGGGACTCTAAAAATTGAGGTCTAGTTGAGAAACTGAAAGGAGCCTGTCTAGAGTTTGGTCAAGGGGAGAATCTCTTGTCAAAATCCTTCTCAAAATGTACAGTCTGGGTTTGGCCAAAGGATTTGACCTAGTACCTATTGTGTTCCTGATCAAGAGAACCCCTGCCCTCAGAGAAGCACAACTGGTAAATGTGTAAACAAGGTAGTTTCAGGTACTACTTCAGTGTAGGAGACTCCTCTCTAAATGGAAATTCTGTAGCCCCAAGTACTCTGTGAAGCCATTTTTGAGCCTGGTGATGAGAAAGCTATGGGAAATATGCTGTCAGGAAGTATTTAAAGGTGTGGGAGTCGAAGTCCCATGATGCAGTGATTTGACAATAGCTTATCATTCCTTTCTTCTGGAGAGGTGCATAGACTTTTCTGTGCAAGGGGACTTTTACTCTTCAGACACATGGAGTGCCAGCCAGGACCTGCTCTTTTCTTAGGTTGTTGAAGATTCCCTTCTTGCTGCTCTTGCCAACTCAGATACCAACACAAACTAACTTCTTTCAAGATTCTAAATCTCAGACTTGCAAAGTCCAACTTAAGATGTTCCAGAGAAGTGAATGATGGGAAATATGAAAAGATGCAAGAAAATACTAGATTGAAGTTTTCTGTATTTCTTTCTTCTTTCAAAAAACATTTTTGTTGCTAAAATATTTTTAGCTGGGAGAGACTGTAACTTATCTGTGTTTTCTCTGGAAACCAGATGGCTAGAGAAGTGCTTAAGTGTAAGATCTGTGGCTACTGTCCTTAGAGTCACAATCCTGGTGGCTCTCTGAGGCTATATGCCTTGAGACACAACTTACAGTGATTGGAAGCCTTTCTGTCAGAACCAGAGGCATGTACTCAAAGAAGGGGTTATTTTCTCTGCCTTCACAAAGCAGTGTGAAACATCTGCCTGGATTGAGATTTGAAGCTAGCACAAGATTTTAAAGGTGAAATCTTTGAATCCTCACATGGAAGTGGTAAAACACTAGGTACTTTGAATAGATCCTGTCAGCGGATCAGTCAGTGAATCAAGACTGTGTTTTGAAGGATATGGTATGTGTTGTTTAAAAGCAAACAGTTGAGACTCATGAGAGAAAATGGAAAACTGAACATGGGATGTATGGGCTTGCTATCCATGGAGCAAGATGTGTGGCTGTTGTTAAGGTAACTAGAAATCGGGCACAAAGGAAAAGAAGAAATAGTAGAGAAATAGCACAGATGGGAAACTCTGAGACTGATTCAATCCTTTGCAGTACCTGGGAACCAGGAATGTCCACAGTTATAGCTTAATAGACAAAGCTAAATGGTATGAGAGAAAAAGAGACATCTAGAATTTCAAATTCAACATATAAACAGTTATGAATTTTTAAAACTCATTTCTTCAGTAGAAAACAGTGAAGAATATTTTGTCCCAGCACTCCTGTGTAAACTTACTTTGTCTTAATATGGCATCTAAAGATGTGGCTTCTGCTTTCCAAGGGAACACTCCAAGTAACTTTCCCTTTGAGCATGTTTAGAACAGAGACTCATGGAAATAGGTCCTGCTGCTTATTTGCTGTAAACTCGTGTGCTCGTGCTCAGTCGCTTCAGTCGCGTCTGACTCTGCGACTCCATGGACTGTAACCCACCAGGCTCCTCTGTCCATGGGATTCTCCAAGCAAGAATACTGGAGTGGGTTGCTGTGCCCTCCTCCAGGGGATCTTCCTGACACAGGTATTGAACCCTCGTCTCCTACATTGCAGGCAGATTCTTTACCCACTGAGCCATTTGGGAAGCCCGCCTTGGACTCAGTTAGTTATTATTAACACTCCTGGCACCTTCCCCCCAAAGCTGTATTATACTTTATGTGGACTCTTCAAATCAAAGTGTAAAACTCTTATTAATGCCTACCTGGTTATTACCCCTAAATTTTGAACTGAAGCATATTTTTAAAAAAATAAGTTTTTCTTTCAAGGGCTTTTAATGGAAAATAAAAATATTTCAGTACCTCAAGACAAATTGGAGAGACTCGCCTAGCAGATTATTAAATCAATGATAATGGAGTCCCAGGAACAGGAGCCTGGGCTGAGATGCATCTGTAGAGTGAAATAGATGAGATGCTTGTACAGAAGAAGGGGACAGACAGAGAAGAGAGATTCCAATATCTGGAAAAATGAGAGCAAAACTAGTTTATATGTTGCACAGGAAAACAAGTCTTGTAATCACCCTTTGTTTATTGGACAAAAATATTATCCTTCATTATTATTCACTTTTTCTAGACTTAGCTTTGATTACTTTTGGAGTGACTGTTGAATGTATGTTCAGGCCATTTCCATAGGAGGGAATACAAAAGGAGTGGACAGATTGAAGGGAACTGATCTTAGACCGGCAGTTCTTAACCTTGGTGGCACATTAGAGCTAAAGTTCTCTATGCCCAGGCCATTCCCCGCATTAATTAAATCAGGGGTTCTCTAGTGATTACAAGGTGCTGGGAAGGTTAAGAATCACTGCCTGGGACTGCTGAGTTTAAAGAACTGTCAGATTTTGGGTAGAGCTACTGTGTGCAGAAGGCAGTAGGAGAGTGTTAGAAATAATTTGTTAGTAATGTAGTTACAGTACTGACTTGAAAATCATTTACTTTTTATAGAGTAGCTTCATGGTTATATCAGTCTTGTTAATTTATTCAAAACACATTATACAACTGCCATGTGTAAGAGGTTGTTCAAGGTGCCAGGGAATCAGTGCAAAACAAGGCAGAGAAAAATCCCTCTCCTCTTGTAGTTTATATTCTGGGGAGGGAAATAGACGATAAGTACGTGTATACTATGTAACTAGGAAGATATAAATACTTTGAAGAAAACTAAGCAATTGAGAATCACAAAAATGAGATATAGGACTTTTAAATTCAGATGCCTGGAGAAGATCCCTGTAAAGAGATGACACCGAGGCCTCAAGATTAATTAATTGCTGTCACTCCCAGGCCCTCAGCATTTGACTGCCCTCCTCCAGCAAATCCCCTTCACTTTCTGAGCTCAGAAGACTTCCTCAAACATTGATCTCTTTAAAAACAAACAAACAAACCATAACCATTTGTGTGTGCTGTGCTACATCACTTCAGTCATGTCTGACTCTTTGTGACCCTATCCTCCAGTCTCCTCTCTCCATGGATTCTCCAGGCAGGAATACTAGAGTGGGTTGCCATGCCCTCCTCCAGGGGATCTTCCCCACCCAGGAATTGAACCTGCATCTCTTATGTCTCCTGCATTAGCGGGCGTGTTCTCTACCACTAGCATTGGGCCCCAAATACTATCATTGGAAGCTTTACATCATTCAGAACTTTTAAGCTTCTCAAGCATTTTTCTACATACCCTAGTCACTAATCCTTCCAGAGTGGCTCACAACACCTCATTTGACTGTAGGCCAGATAGACTCTCCAGTAATGAGACACACAGAACCACGAGGAAATTGCTGGACCCACACAGAGGGTGTTTAGAGGGAAGCATGAAGATAGAAGAGCCAGTAGTGGGACATGTCCTGCAGGGACTAAGGAGGAGGGATGGTAATGCCTGGAATCATAAATAAGTTGTATTAGGCTGTGATAAACTGGAAGACATTCATTGCCAGTGATTTTTATTTTCTTGTGAGGCTCAAGGGGAAAGGTGAAGGTTTGGATTGGTCTCTGTGGGGAATAAGAGCTAGAAAGGAGCAGGCATGAACGCTCATGAGTGTGCATGATGTGCCAAGCCTCATGCCACCAGCTTTATATATGTCACTTAATTTAGTCCCTGCATCAACTCAAGTCAAACAGATTATTGATTTCCCATCCAGGATTCAATTTCTGGTCTATTCCCTGCTTGATTCCCATTATACCATATTTTTTTAAAAAAAATATTTAATTGGAGGCTAATTACTTTACAATATTGTAGTGGTTTTTGCCATACGTTGACATGAATCAGCCATGGCCCATTATACCATATTGCCGTAGGAATTCATGAGAGACTACCCAAGCATATTGCAAAATCATCAGGACATTGAAATCAGAAACTTATAAGGGGCCCTAATGGTCATAGTTGGGCTTCCCTGCTGGCTCAGTGGTAAAGAATCCACCTACCAATGCCAGGGACACTGGTTTGATCCCTGGGTCAGGAAGATCCCCGGAAGACTGCCTGGAGTAGAAATGGCAACACACTCCAGTACCTTGCCTATAAAATTCCATGGACGGAGCAGCCTGGTAGACTGCAGTCCATGGGGTCACAAAAGAGTCAGACATGACTGAGAGACTAAACAATAGCAACAATGGTCATAGTCATAAATTCCTGCAGGACAAGGATCTGTGTTTGGTGGCTACTCACTGTTCCTTCCAAACAACAAGCAGGCTTTCTTACTAGCGATGCCCTGAGATATACATTCTTGATGGCAGAATGTTATTTATCACTGAAACCACAGCAGGAGTCCAAATTTAGGAGACAAGTTGAGGAAAAGGCTTACTGAGATCAAAGTTAAGCATTATCTCCCTCAGAAACCCTGAAATGTAAGTTGTTTGACTTAAATAGTTTGCCTTGAATTTTTGCATTGAAACATCTTTTTACTTCTACTCCAAGAAATTTGTGGAGTATATTAAAGCTCATGCTCATAAGGGTGAGCACTGTATAGATGGCTTCAGAGGAATAGTTAGCCTAGTTTATCTTAACTGATTAGGGGCATTGGTGTAGGGTCCAAAGTCAAAAGGTATGGCATTAGAGGAAATGGAGGTACAAGCTTGCTGTCAGCTTACCACTGCCTGGAAGAGCATCCTGGTCTGGGTCAGGAGCCTTCAAGATTCTCTGAAAACACAGAAGTAAACCAGGGAAAAGCAGCTGAGGACCTTTTGATACTCTTTCCTCGGAAGATTGCATGTACCCAAAGATGGATACGTGCCCTCTTTACATCCTCTTTCTGAGGATACACAAAACTTCTAAGACCTATCTGACCCCAGGCTGAGAAGTCTCCTTTAAGGTATGAAAGACCCACTCTGGAAATAGTCCCTTTGCTGTTTTGTGACCTGTACCTGGGCTTCCACCTCATCCCGTCTACCTACACTGGCTCCACACTCTGTCCCTCACCAGGGTGTGGTCCATCAGGATCAGTGTGTGGCTTCACCCTCCTACCCCTGAGGGTAATCTAGTCCATCCATGGCTCATCCCCAGTACCTACCCTGCTTGAAATTCTTCAGCCTCAGCCTTGTAAACCAGGAGAACTCAGGATTCCTAGACTCGACCTTTTTTTTTTTCTTTACATTATTGTCTTGGTTTTGCCATACATTGACATGAATCCACCATGAGTATACATGTATTCCCCTTCCAGAACCCCCCCTCCCACCTCCCTCCCAATTCCATCCCTCTGGGTCATCCTGGTGCACCAGCCTTGAGCACCCCGTATCATGCGTCAAACCTGGGTTGGCAATTCATTTCACATATGATAATTTACATGTTTCAATGCTGTTCTCCCATATCATCCCACCCTCATCCTCTCCCATAGAGTCCAAAAGACTGTTCTATACATCTGTGTCTCTCTTGTTGTCTCACATACAAGGTTCTTGTTACCATCTTTCTAAATTCCATATATATGCGTTAGTATACTGTATTGTTGGTTTTCCTTCTGGCTTGCTTCACTCTGTATAATAGGCTCCAGTTTTCTCCACCTCATAAACTGATTCAAATGTATTCTTTTTAATGGCTGAGTAATATTCCATTGTATATATGTACCACAGCTTCCTTATCCATTCGTCTGCTGATGGACATCTAGGTTGCTTCCATGTCCTGGCTATTGTAAACAGTGTGGCGATGAACATTGGGGTACACATGTCTCTTTCAATTCTGGTTTCCTCAGTGTGTATGCCCAGCACTGGGATTGCTGGGTCATATGGTAGTTCTGTTTCCAGTTTTTTAAGGAATCTCCACACTGTTCTCCATAGTGGCTGTACTAGTTTGCATTCCCACCAACAGTGTAATAGGGTTCCCTATTCTCCACATCCTCTCCAGCATTTATTGCTTGTAGACTTTTGGATGGCAGCCATTCTGACTGGTGTGAAATGGTACCTCATTGTGGTTTTGATTTGCATTTCTCTGATAATGAGTGATGTTGAGCATCTTTTCATGTGTTTGTTAGCCATTTGTATGTCTTCTTTGGAGAAATGTCTGTTTAGTTCTTTGGCCCACTTTTTAATTGGGTTGTTTATTTTTCTGGAATTGAGCTGCAGGAGTTGCTTGTGTATTTTTTAGATTAATTGTTTGTCCATTGCTTTGTTTGCTATTATTTTCTCCCCTTCTGAAGGCTGCCTTTTCACTTTGCTTTTAGTTTCCTTTGTTGTGTAGAAGCTTTTCATTTTAATTAGGTCCCATTTGTTTATTTTTGCTTTTATTTCCAATATTCTGGAAGGTGGGTCATAGAGGATCCTGCTTTGGTTTATGTCGGAGAGTGTTTTGCCTAACACCACACACAAAAATAAACTCAAAATGGATTAAAGATCTAAACGTAAGACCAGAAACTAGACTTGACCTTTTAAAAAAATTATTTTAAATTGGAAGATAGTTGCTTTACAATATTGTGTTGGTTTCTGCCATACGTCGGCATTAATCAACCAGAGGTATATATATATATGTCTCCTTCCTCTTGAACCTCCCTCTCCACTCCCAGCCCATCCCACCCCCATCCCTCTAGGTTGTCACAGAGCACCAGTTTGAGCTCCCTGCCTCATACAGCAAATTTCCACTGACTATCTGCTTCACATATGGTAATGTATATGTTTCCATACTACTCTGTCAATTCATCCCACCCTCTCCTTCCCCCATTGTTGGCTTTGACCTTTGAGATCTGTCCTTGGCCTTATTCTAAGCTACCTGAATTCACACTCCTGCTAGAGCCTGCCTGCCTTACCATGGTTAGTGCTACCAAATAAAATAAACCAGGCTGCTTAACCTCTCTGTGCTTCCATGTCCTCAACTCTGAAATAGTAATGTCTGCATTATCAAGGTGATGATACGTGTGAAGTCCCTAAATCAGTCACTGGCAGACAGTAAATCTCAGTAAATATTCATAAGTATTATTGTTATCATACATGTTGGAACTCTGCTGTTGAGTCCAAGTATCAGTGTTTTTACGTGCGTTAGATGGGCTTCTGAAAGACAGGAAAGGCAAATATAGGTCTGTGGCCACTGCCGAGATTTCCCTGCCGCAGAGGCCCTGCTTTTGCTGGGTGCCTAGCAGGCACCCTCCCTTGGGACTTCAGGTGACAGAGTTTCTGTTAGCTTGAACAAGAGACAGAGTCTCTTGTTAGCTGAGTAGCAAGATAGTAGAGAGATTTCATTAAACTAAAGTCGCCAGAGCCCTGTGGCAGCAGCGGATACATTCAGATACTCATTTATTGCTATGAAGCCCATGAGAGCCTTTAAAGCAGGGAAAAGCTGTGTGTATATAGATAGGAGCCTTTGGGGAAAACTGCCCCTTTATTATTTTTCATTTTGCCCTCAGCTACTTTGGTGTTTTAATTGTATAGTCTTTCTAAAGTTATTAAAGTCAAGTGTCGAAAAACTAAACCTCTGTGCTCGATTCCTTGAGGATCGCAGAGATGTAGGAGGCACAAGTCCCTGCTGCTTTGCAGACAAGGACACTGGACTTAAAGGATATGTTGGAGACCCCAGGACAACCCACGTGTTTGTTCAGTAGAAGGACTCATGGGACTCAGAGTTGTACTTGTGGCTGATATTTATTATAGCAATGGAGTAAGGGTACGCCGGTGGCTTATTAGGAAAAAGAATCAGGTAGAGTCTGAAGGACTCCACACACAGGCTCCGTTATGCTCCCTCCGTCGCATTAAGGGTCACACAGAGTACTGTCTTCAAATACTCATTTCTAGTTAAAATGCAGAGACAGATGTGCAGTGATTCTGTCCTAGGAAGCTCACTAGAGATCCAGCAACCAACATTTTGGGGGGCTGGTTGTATAAGAACCCTTTGTTTAGCATGTACAAAATGCCTAGAAAGGAAGCAAGTGTTCAGTATAAACCATATTGTTCACATAAAAAGTCTAGGCACAGTGTTGGGAACAATGCAATAGTCAGATCTCAGATGCCAGCCAGAGGCCAACTTTGCCAGCAGGCCTTTCTAAGGATAGAAGTCCCAGGCCTGCTATGTTAACTTTTCTGTACAGAAGAGGTGGCACATACACACACAACCAGCTCTAATACTAACCCATCAGAGTCACTGCTGTAAATGGTTAGATATCGAAGGAACAGGTCTCTTCTGACTGCTGGGTCACAGAAACCTTAATACCACACATTTGAGCTGGGCCTCAAAGGTGAGGCAGGGTTTGAGCAGCAGCAGAGAAGTGGGGAGACAGGGCACAGTGGGCAAAAAAATAGTAATTTAGGGAAAGGCAAGCAGGCTTATCTGATCAGAAACAAGATATATTGATGGAAATAGGGGAACCTAGGAAGGCAGGGAGAGGACAAATGCCACAGGACCTGGACTAATAAGTGGAGACTTGTGGGTTTTATATGCAGAGATGAAACACCACTGAAAGTTTCTCTTTTAAGACAGGAAGTCATATAGTTCAAGGCATGTTTGCAGGAGATACATCTTTGGTGGTAGATAGTCTGGCCTGGAGGTCAGAGTCCTAGAGATGGGAGGTTGCAGAAGATACCTGGATATGTTTCCCAAAGGCCTGAGCTTCAGAAGATGCTCATTCATTTATGGCCCACCTCAGTATATAGGAAATACGTAAAATAAATGAGGAAGGCAAACTCTGCCTATGTCTGTGTTGTAGATTACCCTTTAGTACCTTGGCAGGCAGACCAGAGATGACTAGGCCTGTCTTAACTGGTGCAGTGAATTGGTACTAACATTTTACATGCAGAGAAGAGACTATATTTACTTAAAAATAATATGCAACCTGTACTGACTAGAGTACTCGGAAGCTGCCAAATCCCCAATTCAGGTCTGCACAAGTATCTGCCTGTCTTGTGCCAGCCCTAATCTCAGGTAGAACAAATCTTCCGTGAAGCTGCAAATTACTCTCTGCACACATCTGGATTTCAAGGCTGCCTCACTCTCAACAGAAAGTTCAGAAGGGGCCAAAGGGCAGACCATATGGGATGTGCTCACTGCCGATGCCTTGTATTTTCATTTCCTAGACTCTTGTCCCAGATCCCTGGCCATTGACATCTCAGACTGCCTCACTTGGGTCCTGTACTCCTGGCTCACAAAATTTTGGTCCAGCTCATCTTTGTAGATTTCCTCATCTGGCTCTTTGATTGCTACACTTTCAGAAGTCTACTTGCCTCTCACATATCCATTTCTGAGACCAGGAATGCCTGCCCAGAGGACTGCCATTCCTGAACCTGACCCTCTGAACAACTTTCCTTCAACCCCAAAACCCCAGCTCTGTATCCTAACCCTAGTGTTGACAGCATTACAGTTTTGTGCTTTGGAGCAATGCTGCTGTGCAGTAGTACAGAGCCCTTTGTCTCAGAGACCACCTCCTCCCCCAACCCTAAGGAGTTGTGCGATCCAATAGAACATTCTAGGATGGTATAAATGTTCTATATATGGCAGAACATTATGGTCTGCAAGGTAGCTACTAACTACATGTGGCTGTTTAGCACTTGAAATATGGCCTGTGACTGAGAACTGTTTTTAATATTATTAATTTTAAATTAAATGTAGATAACTACATGTGGCTAGTGGGTACCATATTATAATGGCATGGCATAGTTCCTGGTGGGAGTGATCTGATGAACTGGCTGTGCAGGATAGACTTAATTTGTGTGTACAAGATATCAAGAGGAGGGCAAGACATGACACAAGAGAGGAAAATCAAGGGGAACATCCTTTGTGGTCTCAGATTTATCCATTTGTGTACATTTCTAGGTATATAATAATTAGAGATGCACTAATTTTAAGTTGGTGTATTTCTTTTTGATCAATATTGAATATTATTTTTGCTGTGTAAATATGTATCATGGAAGACAGTTGACTACAGGAATTAGTACAGGGTTTGAGAGTCCCTTGGACTGCAAGGAGATCAAACCAGTTAATCCTAAAGGAAATCAGTCCTGAATATTCATTGGAAGGACTGATGCTGATGCTGAAGCTGAAACTTCAATACTTTGGCCACTGAATGCGAAGAAATGACTCATTGGAAAAGACCCTGAGGCTAGGCAAGATTGAAGGCAGGAGGAGAAGGGGACAACGGAGAATGAGATGGCTGGATGGCATCACTGACTTGATGGGCATGAGTTTGGATGGACTCTGGGAGTTGGTGATGGACAGGGAGGCCTGGCGTCCTGCAGTCCATGGGGTCACAAAGAGTTGGACATGACTGAGCAACTAAGCACATTGTTAAAATTGGAAGCCTGATCCTGGGGTGAGAGCGTAAGTCATTTAGAGTAAAAACAACTGTGTGTAGCTCCCTGTGTAACTGATAATTAAGTTACCATTGAGTTCATTTTCTTGAGAAGTACATGATTGCTAAAGACCCTGTGCATGCATGTGTGCTCAGTCACTCAGTCGTGTCCAATTCTTTGTGACCCTATGGACTGTAGCCCGCCAGACTCCTCTGTTCATGGGATTTTCCAGGCAAGAATATTAGAGTTGCCATTTCCTCCCCCAAGAGCCCTTCCCGACCCAGAGGTCGAACCCACATTTGCTGCCTCTCCTGCATTGACAGGCGAGTTCTTTACCACTGAGCCACCTGGAAATCCCAAAGACCCTGTAGGGCCTGTATAATTATAGAAATTCTATTATAGCTTTGAGACTGTGTGATGACAAATTTACTCATGTGTCTCTTGCTTTAGAGAAAATGAAAAGAATCTGTTTTCTGGGATTGTCATTCAAGAATCTCTGCTTGTTCCAAATCAGACAAAGTGTTGCCCCCCTGATCTCTAAGTCTTTTGGGTGGGAATGCCATGAACCTCAAAGAGACGTGGTGCCACCAGGAGTGCTGGAGTCGGGGCTTGGAATGGCCTTTCTAATCGGAGGGGTCAGATGCCCCCTCTGGGTGATTGGGCTCCTGGGACTAGCTGGCTTTCATTCACACAGCCCCTTTGGGGGCCTGTGCAATATGGACACTCTCAGTGCATCTCTAGGACAGAATGTGGTTTGCAGCATTTCCTAGATATATTTGCCCAACAATCCCCTCCTTCCTTCCATCCCATACTTTTTTTTTCCCTCAATGTTTATTTCATAAGATGAAATACAGGTAAAGCATGGGCTTGGAAGTCAAAAAGCTTTAAATTTGAATTCTTACTTTACCACTCTGCTTTTTTATCTCAAGTCAGAAACTTTGACTCGCAGTTTCTTCAAAGGTGAAATAGCTGTTATGAGAATTAAATGCAATTAAGCAAAAAAGAAACACTTTAAACAATGCCTGGTACACAAAAGACATTCATTAAGTGGCAGCTGTTAACAGCTGCTGCTGTAGCAAGTTGAGTGCAGGGCTATATCTCCCAGCCACACCTTTCCCCTAAGCTTCACACTTGGGCTTTCAGCTGCCTGTTTTTTGTTCACCTGCATATCCAAGAGACCTCAAATTCAGCATGCCTATCTGAAATTTTGGCCACCTGATGCAAAGAACTGACTCATTTGAAAAGACCCTGATGCTGGGAAAGATTGAAGGCGGGAGGAGAAGGGAACGACAGAGGATGAGATGATTGGTTGGCCTCCAACTCAATGGACATGAGTTTGAGTAAACTCCAGGAGTTGGTGATGGACTGGGAGTCCTGGTGTTCTGCAGTTCATGGGGTTGCAAAGAGTTGGACGCGACTGAGCGACTGAACTGAACTGATCTGAAATTTATATCTTCCTCCTTGTACCTTCTCTGGTTGACACATTTGGTTAACTGCTCCGTCTGGTTAGCTTTGTCATCTAAATATACCTCACATGCTTTCACTTTTCTTCAGCCCCAGAACAGCATTGTAGTTTGCCAGGGCTGCTCTTCTCTGTCTTTAGAGTGTTTTCTGCGTCACAAGCCTGCCTTCCACACAGCTGCTGAAGTGATCATCCTAAAAACTTATGAGATCAACATTGCTTCTCATAGTTTAACTTTCAGAGCTCCTGTAAGGCCCATAATGGGGTTTTCCAAACTTGTTAATCCTGACAGCTGAGACCTTTTTAGAAATACAAATTCTTGGACTCCCTCCAAAAGTCCTCCCCTCTAGAGATTCTGATCCAGATCTGGGATGGGGCACAGGACTCTGCACTTTTAATAAGCTGGGAGGTACACCTTGTGATAGCCAAGGGGGACAACCCTCACATGCCATCCACACCGTGGGTTTGTCCTCTCTGCATTGCCCAACGCGCCCCAGCTCTCCAGTGCCCACTTCCGCTTCCTCACCATCAAGCTGCCTTGGCGCACACTTCTCCTGGAATCCCCTTCTCTTCCTCTCTAACTTTCCCTTACCAAATGCTCAGAGCCTAGCATTATTGCTAGAATGTGTCCCATTGTCTCATTCAGGCAGCCTGTTTTCAGCCCATTGGAGCTTGTCAGCCCATTTCTGTGCAGTTAGTTATAGAATTGTCACATTGTGTTGTCATTTTGTTCTGTGTCTTTTTCTCCCAGTAGACTCAGAGCCTTGAGGACAGGGACCATTTTATTTCTCTGTTACCATCTTCTTGCTTAGATTCTGATACATGATAGGGGTAAATGAATGCTTGTTGAAAGAATAAAAAGGAGAGAGGGAGGCTAGAAAGAACTCTTGAATTGTACTAGGAGGCATAAAAATGTTCTTTGGAACCCTGATGTGTCTCAGGGACAGGTGATGGTTAGGAGGGAGGCCTATGTAGGAAAGATTCATGTTCCTGTCCCTTCTCTCTGCTTCTGATTCAACCAAAGTAGCTCTATTATTAAATTTTTCATGTGTTGGTGAATAGTGTAAGGTCTTATTGAAAAGAAGGGAAAAGTTGGTACTAAAAATAAATTTGAAAACCACAGCACTGATGTATCTTAATGAAATCCCTTTATGTATCTCTGCTCTCTGTGATTTAGAATCAAGTGGGAAAACTTGAAGAACTTAAAAAATAAAGCCAAGGATCTAAATTGGAGACTGCAGCTGTGAGGCAAGATTAGAGATTTCCTAATCTGTTGGGTTGTGCCATGTAGTATGGCCTTGGGGCCACTTGCTGCTTTCAAGCACCTGGGGAGTTATCATGAGAGAGATGCTAACTGGTTGGCATCCATTTCCACAGAGGCCAATGTGAAGATTACATTGAAAGAGCTGTGAAAATTCCTCTGAATTTGTTTGAGGTGTGTGCTTATGTTTCCAAAGCAGAGTCTTCAGGAAATAGCCTCCCTAAGGAGTAAGACTTTGTCTCTGCCTCAGCACCTGGCACGGACTACTACCTCATTGTTGGTCATCAGACATTTGCTGTGGGGATGCATGAATTACCATCAATGGAGAAGTGTGTAAAATGCACTACCACCCAGGAATTAGGACTCTCATAAAAGCAAATGATCTTAAAATTAAGACTCTATTAGACTTGCCACAGATGCAAATTATGGATTTCATTTGTAAGAACTTGCTCAGTAATATGAAATTAATGTAGCTTAATATACTATTCATGCATAGCTCATCATAAAGACAAGTAAATGTAGAACAGTTCTCTCATAACATTGCTTATTAAAGAATCAGAATTTAACCATCTCTTTTTTTCTCTCTTGAAAGAATCGGGAGTTTTTTACCCAGAGAAAACTGACCTGTTGCCCTCGTGTAGAGGTGTGGATGTTTGTGAAGCCTCCTAAATAAATTTTACTCTTTTGGCCACAGTTCCTTTCCCACTTTTAGGATATATGAGGAGTTGTGCTTCTTGTTGGCAAACAGATTCACTCAGCGTTTATCAAATTGTATCAGTACAGATTCCATGGTCTTATGCAGACGCAGGTTGTGGGGTCAAAGGTCACCTGTCCCATTGATACTTCAACATATAATAGCATTTCAAGACTCTGAGAAGTCCTGAGGGACAGAAACCTAACTGTGTTTAATGCCATATGTCCCAGCTCTTTTGCAGAAGAGCTGTTGCCAAATTAGGAAACATTGGATAGATATTTGCCTTCAGATAGTTTGAATGTGAACAAAAAGCACCATTTATCTATCATACCCATTGGTGAAGTCAGCAAAACAGGAAATACTTTGATTTATATCTAGGGCTCTTTGAAATGAAAAAAAAAGTCATTTTGACTCTCATAAATTGTGAAGATACATTATTTTCTTATGGTTAAATAATAACCCAATGTATGAATATACCTACCAGGTTTTATTCAGCCATTCATTTGTTGGTAGGTATTTTGTTTGTTTTCATCTTTTGGCTATTATGAAAAATGCTGCTATGAATGTTCATGTAGTTTTTTGTGTGGCCATGTATTTTCATTTCTCTTGTAAATATATACTGAGGAGTGGAATTGGTAGATCCTGCGTTAAACCGTGTTTAACCTTTTGAGAAACACCAGACTGTTTTCCAAAGTGGCTGTATCATTTTACATTCCCACAGCATTATATGATGGTTCCAGTTTTTCCATGTTCTTTCCACCACTTGGTATTACCTGTCTTATTAAAGTCATTGTAGTAGAAGTGAAATAGTGCCCTCACTGTGGTTTTAATTTGCATTTCCCGAGTGGCTAATAATGTTGGACACCTTTTCATATCCTTACTGGCTCTTTGTTCATCTTCTAAACAGAAATGTCTATTTAAGTTCTTTTATTATTGAGTTGTAAGGAGAATTCTTTATAAATTCTGTTTACAAGTCCCTTATCAGATATGTTATTTGAAAATATTTTCTTTCATTCAGTGAATTATCTTTCCCTTTCTTGATGGTGTCCTTTAAAAGTTATTTATTTATTTATTTATTTATTTTTGGCTGCACTGGGCTTTTGCTATTGAACACGGGCTTTCTCTAGTTGCAGCGAGGGCTACTCTCTAGTTGTGGTCCATGGGTTTCTCATTGCAGTGGCTTCTGTTGTGGTTCCCAGGCTCTAGAGCACAGACTCAGTAGTTATGACATGCGAGCTTAGTTACTCCACAACATGTGGAGTCTTCCTGCACCAGGGATCCATGTCCCCTGCTTCTCTTGAGCTTATTTGCCATCCCTGTATATTCTTTGATGAAAGGTATGTTCAGATTTTTTGTCCGTCTTTGAGTTGTTACTTATTATTGAGTTCTGAGATTACTTTATATGTTCTCAACACAGTCCTTTCTTAGACTAGTTTGTAAATATTTTTGTCCAGTCTGCTGCTTGTCTTTTCATTTTTTTAGCAGTGTTTTTCAAAGAGAAGATGATTTTAACTTTGGTTAAGTCCAATTTATTATTTTGTTTTGATTCATGATATTTGCCTAATAATCTAAGATCACAAAGATTTTTCTACTGTGTGCTCAATATAGAAAAACAAATGTGAACAAGATACACAAAGGTACTAGTCTCATTTTTCTTGTGTGTGTTCTTATAGTTTTTAGCTCTTAATATTTAGGTCTATGATAAATTGAAGTTAATTTCTTGTAGGCAGGGATCATGATTCAGTTTTTTTATTTGGATTTTTCAGCACCATTTGTTGAAACTGCTGTTCTCCCTCACTGAATTTTGATACGGAAAATTAATTGAATACATATGTGAGTTACCACAATTTTAAACAAAGATCTCCCTCACCTCAACAGGCCCATTTAACTGAAAGCTTATCACTTCCACATCTTCATCTCTTCAAAGAGCGGTCTAGACCCACTGTTTCTGCTTCCTTCTCTCTTACTCCCACACTAAACGTCTTTATCCTTCCACAAAAAGGGTTCTTGCCAGAATCACCAGTGATCTCTGTTATGACATCCAGTGGATACTATTTTTTTGTCTCCATGTGATTCTCAGTGTCCTTGGGCCTCAGTGATCACCCCCTCCTCTTTCAGAAACTTTTTTCCCTAACTAATATAGCATCCCACCACTCTTCTTATTTTTCTTCTGTTTTTCTCTTTGATCCCATATGTCTACTCTGCAAGTTCTTCTTCTTCTACCTATTTCTTCTATGTCAGTGTCTCTCAGGATTGTCCAGAGCCCCTTTTCCCTCTCATTCTGTGCATGCAACCTATTATTCCCATCTAATTCCTTGGTTTAAGAATCTCAAATTTATATCTGGCCCATATCTTTTCTGAACTTCATTTCTGCCCATTTAGCTGCCAACCAGAACCGTGAGCTCTAGGAAGAAAAGTACTCTGTATACATTGTGTTCATATTTGTATTCCTATGTTTAGCACAGAGAACTTAGTGACTTTCACTGGCTAAATGAGCAAATGAGTAAATGAACAAAATAAGCCACCTGTGCATTTGATATAGCATATCTTATAATTCTAGTCCAATACTTAAGTATTGGCCCTTTTACTGATACCTGATACATGCAATGAGTACATGACACTGGGCACAGAAGAAGCAAATTACTTTTAGAAGCACATACTTTGTGTTTGCCATGACTCAGTTTTCCTGCCACAATTGATAGAGAACCTTGGGATGCTGAGATAGGAATGAGACTCTAGGCGGCACGGGCAGGAAGGAGGTAAGAGAGCAGGGAGACATTTCTCCAGATGTTGCAAACACTGTTTCTAACATTTTTAGTTAAATAATTTCCTTCAAGAATTAACCTATATTGTTTGAGAAATAAAATATATTAATGGCCCTATTGAATTCTGAGTACAGCTTTAATTACCATACATTATTTCTTTTTTACTTTTCACCCAAGCTTTTGTAAGTCGTTATAACATTTTTTCTTGGCTCTAAAATGATTCTCAAAAAGTTATGCAGTAAGATGTAAACTGGGTAATGTAGACTCTTTCAGACCTAGTGTTATGAATATTTTTGTGATGATCTGAGTGTTCACATCAAAGAATGTGTTTGCTTCTTATGGGCTTATTATTATACCAGAGCTTTGAGGGTATTTGGAAAGAATACAAGACACAGTCCTCATTGCTGCCCTCGGGGAACACACACCTTTAGGGAGATAAAAGCCATAACTGGCAAGTAGACAGCAGCATCTCTGACGCAGTTTGTTGTATCTGTTGCATGTTGCTTGGCAAGATAGTCTTCTGCCACTAGACATGTACTTTTGGCCTTGCTTATCTCTAATGGGCTGTCCTGAAAATGTCTAGGGTCTCTTTATGAATGCCCTTTGTATTTGTTCTGGAGCATGCAGTCCCTTACATTTCTCTGTCTCTCTCTCCTACATTTCAGTGAGCGGTTTCTGGTGAGACTGAACAAGAATGGTGGGCCAAGGAACCCAGAGAAGATAGAACGAATGTGTGCCCTTTTTACAGTATGTGCAAATTCTCTTTCCCTTCTCTGCTGTTGACTCTAACTAGGGTCCTGCTATGTGGATATTGTTGCCCTGGAAACAAGCACTAATTCTTACTTGCCCACACACTGGTGAGAATAGAATTTGATTTATGTATCTTACCAGGTTTTAATGAAATATTTAATAAAACTGAAATAAGATGCAGTTTCTAATTGAATTTATTTTAAAAAATACAAGTACCTTTTACTGATGTACATTTTAGATGCAATTTAATATAGTAGACACTTAAAACATGAGAACAGTCTTTCTTTCTAGTCTTCAAGGCCACTGGGGATTTCTCTGATGTGTAAGTATAGTTTCTCTCAAGGCATCCACCAAACTTAAAGCTTTGCAGGGTTTTTTTTTTCTTTCTTTTTTTTTATGAGTTTATAAAAAGAGAGACAGACTAAATAGTCCTCCTCTTTCAGACACCAAACAAAGTCTTTTCATGCCATGATCCATACTTTAGTTTTTTCTAGATAACCATGCTGTTATTTGTGCTCTCTGAGATCATGGATCCATCAGCTCAGAGAAGGCTTGGTAACCTGCCTATTGAAAAGTATTAAGCATCACAATACCATATTGTCTTTGTATTCTTCAAGTTGATTCTGATTTACTAATTCTTTTACCCAGTTATGAAACTTAACTACCCAGCCTTATTTATCTCAGTTAATTTATTTACTTAAGAAGAGAAGACTTTGTCACAATTTTCAACCTCTTTTGACTGTCATAGATTCTTTGATCTGCTCCAGTGATACTGAGATACATCAAAATTCGTTGAGTGCAGGGAGGTTTGATAGTATCACAGTGCCACTGCCCTCGTGTGTGGTGCATGGTTGATGGGTAACAGTCAGGTGTCTCAAATAACGGTGTGCCTCAAACACAAATGGGATTTATCTAGGACTCTGATATGTGACTTTCTCTGAGAGATAAAATTGGATTTGTTTACCTGAACTTTTTGTTAATTTACTACAACATTACTGCAGAATCAAAAGCCATTCTACAGGGATAACTTGTATTGAAAGTACTCCAGATATGCAGAAGGATTTATAAATCTAGCTAAGCTAAAATGAAGTTTTGTACATTCTTGAGCTCAGCATTCAAAGCTTAGGAGATAGTACAGGAAGAGAAAGCAAGAAAAGCAGACCCATGAAGATGGCTAAGGGCACTGAGACCTTTTAGCCTGGAAAGATCAGTGCTCTGTCTTCAGTAGGAGAAGAACAAGGGAAAGAGTCCCAATTGCAGGTAATGGGATGTAGATTAGAATATTGGAGGAGAGCGTAATGTGAGAGCACCTGAGCACAGAGCTGGTTCTCTGGGGCCACCTCTCTGAAACAGGAATAGGATGAGATGAGACACCCATCTGTCTAGAATGTCTCAGTAACCTTAGGAGTCTTTTTTAGATCTTGATTCTCCAATATTATTTGGGTAAAGCAGCAAAAGAAATTGGCGATTCCTTGTCCTCTGGCATTGTGGGAACAGAGGTGTGTGTGTGTGTGAGTGTGTGTGTGTGTGTGCTGTCCTTGGATATGATGAGTGCAGTCCTTGTCTCTTGAAAAATGAACTTAATTATGATGATATTTGAATGTAATTACAGTAAATCAAGATTTTCATTTAGCAGCATTTTAATTATCTGTAGGGCCCAGAGGCCTAAGCTGTAGTTCCAGCTTTATAAATCAGAGATGCGCATAACACATAGGATGTGCTCTTGCTCTGCCACAATGGAAGGCACAAGGTTGCTAAAAATATCCACTTTTATACTTCCCTTTGCAGTACAGCCCTGGATTTTCTTTTTTAAGATCCAAAAAAGAGAAAATGATTTGAGGAATTTTTTCAAAGCCCAGAAGAGTTTTGAGCAAGATTGTCCCAACCAGGGTTTTTATGTTTTACTTTAAGCTTATATGAAATAATAATTTTGACGGAAACTATTTTCTGATTATTCAAGGCTTGAGTTCCTCCTGTGGACCAAAGGAGTTTTCCAGATTGGCATATGTGTTAACAGAGTTTCAGAGTAAACACAAGAAAATGCAGCTACATCTGTGGTCCATGCCAACTTGTTAGCTCACTTTAACATTAGGAAAATGAATGGTACAAATGGAGCACTTTTGCAGGGTTACTCAGTCTTACTTCAGAGCCGTATTACAGACAGTCATGTTTATCCATACACAGTCTTGCTCTTGGTAAATCCTGTATTTTTCTGACCACGTTAGATTTCAGAGCTTCCTGTGCAGGGAGAATTTTATCCAAGAAGGAAGTGTTTCTCACACTTACAATTGTCTAATAGAGTGAAGACTTTGATGAGTTTCATGATTAACAGTGGCTGTGTGGTGTGAGCACTAGAGTGCATGTCTGTGTATTTACTCCACAACCCCATGGACTGTAGTCTGCTAGGTTCCTCTGTCCATGGGATTCTCCAGGCAAGAATACTGGAATGGGTTGCTGTTTCCTCCTCCAGGGGATCTTCCCACCCAAGGATCAAACCTGCAACTCTTATGTCTCCTGCATTGGCAAATGGGTTCTTTACCACTAGCACTACCTGGGAAGCCTAGATATCCAGTGCCTCACACACAGTGCCTGGCAAATACTAATCATTTGTTACATAAATAAATTAATAATGCTTATTTTCTATTATATTTTGAGTGACTAACTCAGAGAATGAACTTGAACTTGTATTGTTTTCCCTGCATTAGTTGGCATTTCATTTTTTTCCATTTATTTATACTCTTTAGAATTTTAGTTAGTGATTTCTTAGAATTAAGAATGGACTTAATTATTAGCATAATAACATAATTTATTAAAATATTGACTCCTTTTATGCAGCATAAGAATGAATGAATTGGCTGTGTTTTATATTTATAAATCCCATTGTCTCTTCAGAAAAAGGATGGTCCAGGCATAGGAAAGTGAATTGACTTTTCCATGTTTCAATTGGAACCATAGTAACTGCACCAAGATGCTGTTCCCTGAGTCACTGTCGTTTCTACCCATCAGGTGGTTGGGAACCAGCTATTTAGTTATGTAGGATCAGAGGATATGATCCAGTGAGTATATCTACATTCAAACCCTGCTCACAAGATGAATGGTGGATGAGTCACCTCTCTTCCTATCTTGCTTTTACAGGTCTAGTGACATGGATAGCTGCATTTGGTACTTAGTATCAAGAGAGTGTATGTTTAGTATCAGAGAGTGTATGTTTAATAACTTTATGATAATGTGTTTAACCTTGCTCTTATGTTTAATACAGTAGCTGTTACATTGAATTTTGACAATGAAATTATGTGGAACTCAGCAAATAATTATACCTGAAATATTTTCTGATACTGATTATTATCATTTTATTTTTATTGACCTCAAATAAATACCACAGAGAGTTCTGGGTACCATGTACAAAATGGTCAGAAAGAACCCTTACCCAGCCACTCAGAAAATACCATAAATTATATTTTAGGCTTCTTTCTTTTCTTCACCTGAACAGAATCAAGGCAGAGGCCCCATGTTCTTGGGTACCACCTGTCTGGTTAGTGTTTGGTCATCTTTGGTAACTAGCGTGAATTCTCTAAGTATATTGAGATTTATAATTATACCAGTTATTTGATAGTTTGGATTAATAAAACCCAGTCTGTGTAGAAGGTCAGTTTACTTTGAAATGTGATCTTTCAGTAATAGGTATGTTTCAATTCCCATAAAATGGTAATTTATTTTTTAATTTCATTATTTGTTATTTAGTAACCATCTTAATGTTTGTCAAAATATATAGTACTGTTTTGAAGATATCACTTTACATTAAAGGAGTTATTAAAATGGAGTCTGAAACATCATTTTTCAATATCAAAAAATAACTTTCATGCAACAATATATCTTTGTGATTCCAGAGATACCAATTTATGTTGAATTGTTTTGTAACCCATTTCATTATAAGTGTATTTCATCATTCCATCAAGAGTTTGGCAAAATACTATGACCATCTAAAATCTAAAAGTCTCAGTTTCACCATTACAGGTTACTTTCTAAGGCCTCCTTTTCTTTCATATGTTCAGGACCTCCCTATAGGGCAGAGCTGGGATCAGACTGAGGCAAGCAAAGCACAGGATCCTGAGAAGGAGACCTTAAATTTTGTCACTTAGATGCCTTGCTTGCCTCAGCACAGACCTAACCCTGCCACAGGGTATAAACATACAGCAAACATGGGGGTTCAGGATTCAGGGCTCATTCACAGTCATGATTGCTGCTTGATCATTTGTTTTACTGCTTTACTGAAAAGAGATAAGCGTCTGGGACTAATCAAGGGTTGAAAGATGGGAAGAAAATGGAACTAAGAGAACTTTTCCTGGAAGCAAAAGGGAAATCATGGGAAACTGTCCCATTAAAATAGAAGTTGCGCCTTCAGTCATCATTCATAGCAATGGCTGAGAGTGAGCAGTGAGTTAATAACCTGGTGAAAGTCAGAAACAATGTATATTAATGGAAGTTTTATTACTTCAAGTATAATGTGTTAAAGTATAAAAATACTCTATTTCAAAATGTGGTCTCAACATAAATAATGCATAAAATTATTTTTATTAATGTAACTCCAGTTTTAAAAGTGTCTAATTAAAAGAAGCCCTTAAAATTTTCCAGATAAAATTCCTTTCACTTTATACTTCAGCATAAATTTTATGTATCTAAATTTAGAAATGGGAGATCTAATTATTGAGGTTTCACTAAAACCAAAGTAATCTCTTTTCAAGGGAGCGTATCTAGTGTGTGGACAACAGAATGAATGTACAATTAATAAGGAGTAAACTTTCAGAATTTGTCATTAATGAGCCGTTTGGTGTTTTCCCTTTTTTTCCTACATTGGGAATTTCTTTTGTTACAAACTATGCTCACATGATTTTAGAATAAACATGGATAAGCCAATGTCATGAAGTTTTCTAATGTGAGAACTTTTAGAGATAGGTGGTCTAAATAAGGGCTGAAAAAATACTGTCAATCTAATAAACTTCCAAAGACGTTTAAGATACCCAAACTTTCACTATAGGAATCTTATAAACTCTTAAGAGTTTTCTGTATATTTATTGCCTTGCTTTACTTACTCTTTCTCTTTTCTTAGGATCTGAGCAGCAAGGATATGAAGAGAGATTTGTATATAGTTGCCCATGTGATACGAATAGGTACGGTCTGCTTTATCCAGTCACCTGACTGAGACCAGCCCAACTTGGGATAAGTATCTACTGTTTGACCTCTGTCTTCTCCTGAGCACTTGCCTTTTAATTCAGATCTCAGGATTAACTGCAGCTTGTATTGTAGCTGTACCTTAAGTTTAGCTGCTAGTAATGGCTGAACTTGATAGAAATGAAAGCATTTTCAGCTCCCTGTTTGTTTTTGGACCCATACTTTTTATGTGAAGTGGTCTTTTTTTTTCTGTTACGTTTGCCCAATCCAGTGTTCTGCCTCTGATCAGCGCTCTACCTCAGGGATCTTATAATGGGTTGCCAGCTTAACAGGTAGTGAATAGCCTTTGCTGTGTTTTGTACCCAAAAGTATGTGTGCTATTTTTTCACAAAATTAGAGTTACCATCATTACTTCATGAGACGGATGGTATCTCCCTTCTACCCAATCCAAGATTTTTGCTACCTGTGGTTTGTTTGCCCAGTCTTATTTCAAGTTTATGACATAATTTGGGGGCCAATGACTGACCAGCTCTTCCTTCATAGGTTCGAGTTCTGGCATGTCTTGTCCAGCCAACAAAACAGCTCTTTTGCTGTCCTTCTGCTTTTTGCTTTGCTATATATAATAAAGCCTCTGTTGAGGTTCCAGTTGTGCATTTGCAAGTCCTCTTACTGCCATAAACACAGCCTTGGTAAGCAGGACGAGAGAGCTCCCGTCTGCTTTCTGAGACGGCTCTTGATCCTGCAGTGGTTCAGGAGCAGCTTTGGATGGAGGAAGAGTACACTGCCCTCCTCATCTGTGTGCACACAGCTCTTACCTGGCAGCTGTAGCACTGGATTGTGTATCCTTAAGATACCCAAGAAGTTTAAGTCTGTTAGCACTTTGGTTTTTCTAAGAAATTCTTGAAATCACTGTTTCATTCCCATATGATGAGTCAATGGACTGCTAGCGTTGAGGCGGGTGGTGAGGAATGTGGTGTGGGCAGAAGCACTGGCCAAGGGCCTGTTTGTCATATTCCTCTGCATGAATGTCCTTGCATCCTTGGGTGGCTCCCTTCATCTTTGGTCTTCCAATTTAGAGGATCTCTAAGGTGCCTATAGCTCTGGCATCCTTGGATGACAGTAGGGTGATGCCTTAGAGGAGCACAGAGTTCCCAGTCTTGACTGGTGTTTTCTGCTGTGCCCCAGGCCGGATGCTCCTGAATGACTCCAAGAAGGGCCCTGCTCATCTGCACTACCGGAGACCATATGGCTGTGCGGTCCTCAGCGTCCTGGATGTCCTGCAGTCACTCACAGAGTTAAAGGAAGAAAAGGATTTTGTTCTTAAGGTTTACACGTGAGTAACAAACATCAGAAATATTAATGATCTGCAGCATAAGACATCCCAGCAGAAGCTCTCAGGCTTTGCTGGACACAAGCTCATTGGGATATGTAGGACGGGGAGTTTTTGGAAAATGCAAAGATTTCCATCTAAGGTTTGGGATGGGCCCAGGAAACTGCATTTTTAGTAAGCTCCCTGGGTGCTTCTGAAGCAGCTGAACTTGGAACTTTCTATCTTGAAGTAAAAGTCTGATACACTTTTCCTTTTCTCTCCGGGACTAGCCAGCCTTAGTATGTGTTTACAGGAAGCTAATAACCTAATTTCTCCTGTGTTTCGACTGTAAAAGACTCCTCTGTGTCTAATGCTTGCCCACCAGCTGTTGTAACTGAGCTGGCCTCTGATGTAAATTGCTTCAGAGAATGATCACGAGTCAGGTTGCCCTGTCCTAGCAGAAAAGCCAGTTTCTCTGAGGAGCTGAGGCTTTACTCTTAGTTTTTGCCACTACCCATCTGTAAGTTACCAGCCAGGCATGGCATTATTTTCAGCGTTCAGCAGCCAAGGGCTCTGCCTTACAGAAGCAGTGCATCTCCTCCTAACTCTTAATAAGCAATATAAACTACAAACAAAGAGGAGTGGTACAGAATCCAGACATATCTGTCGTTGCTTATAGAGGCTTAGGCATGAATCACGGGCTTCCCTGGTGGCGCTAGTGGCAAAAAACCCGCCTGCTAGTGCAGGAGACATAAAAGATATGGGTTTGATCCCTGGGTCTACACGATTCCCTGGAGGAGGGCTTGGCAACCCACTCTGGTATTCTTGCCTGGAGAATCCCATGGACAGAGGAGCCTGGTGGGCTACAGTCCATGGTGTTGGGAAAAGCCAGACATGACTGAAGCGACTTAGCATGCATGCAGGCATGAATCATAGTGCTGAAAACATGATCAGTGGTGGGTTTAGTGAAGTTTTTTTCCTCCCAGAATATTAATGTTTTTATTAAGTAAATGGAAACATAACTAGAATAGGAAAAAGCATTCTTTTTAAAATTTTATTGGAGTATAGTTGCTTTACAATATTGTGTTAGTTTCTCCTGTACAGCAAAATCAATCAGTTATACATATACATGTCAGTCAGTCAGTCAGTTCAGTCGCTCAGTCGCTCAGTCGTGTCCGACTCTTTGCGACCCATGAACCGTAGCACACCAGGCCTCCCTGTCCATCACCAACTCCAGAGTCCACCCAGACCGATGTCCATCGAGTCGGTGATGCCATCCAACCATCTCATCCTCTGTCATCCCCTTCTCCTCCTGACCTCAATCTTTCCCAGCATCAGGGTCTTTTCCAATGAGTCAGCTCTTCGCATCAGGTGGCCAAAGTACTGCAGTTTCAGCTTCAACATCAGTCGTCCCAATGAACACCCAGGACTGATCTCCTTTAGGATGGACTGGTTGTATCTCCTTGCAGTCCACAGGACTCTCAAGAGTCTTCTCCAACGCCACAGTTCAAAAGCATCAATTCTTCGGCTCTCAGATTTCTTTATAGTCCAACTCTCACATCCATACATGACCACTGGAAAAACCATAGCCTTGACTAGATGGACCTTTGTTGACAAAGTGATATCTCTGCTTTTTAATATGCTGTCTAAGTTGGCCATAACTTTCCTTCCAAGGAGTAAGCATCTTTTAATTTAATGGCTGCAGTTACCATCTGCAGTGATTTTGGAGCCCAGAAAAATAAAGTCACCCACACTGTTTCCCCATCTATCTGCCACGAAGTGATGTGTCCAGATGCCATGATCTTAGTTTTCTGAATGTTGAGCTTTAAGCCAACTTTTTCACTCTCCTCTTTCACTTTCATCAAGAGGCTCTTTAGTTCTTCCACTTTCTGCCATAAGGGTGGTGTCGTCTGCATATCTGAGGTTATTGATATTTCTCCCAGCAATCTTGATTCCAGCTTGTGCTTCCTTCAGCCTGGCGTTTCTCATGATGTACTCTGCATATAAGTTAAATAAGCAGGGTGACAATATACAGCCTTGATATATTCCTTTTCCTATTTGGAACCAGTCTGTTGTTCCATGTCCAGTTCTAACTTGCTTCCTGACCTTCATACCGGTTTCTCAAGAGGCAGGTCAGGTGGTCTGGTATTCCCATCTCTTTCAGAATTTCCCACAGTTTATTATATCCATTCATTCATTCACAGTATGCATATATCCATTCATTTTTAGATTTCCTTCCCATTTAGGTCACCACAGAGCATTGAGAAGAATTCCCTGTGCTATACAGTAGATTTCCATTAGTTACCTATTTTTTACACTGTGGTGTATATATGTCTCTCCCAGTCTCCCAATTTATCCCATTCCCCTTCTCCTCTCGGTATTCATACATTTGTTCTCTACATTTGTGTCTCTATATCTGCTTTGTAAATAAGTTCATCTATACCAGTTTTCTAGATTGCACACATAAGCGATATTATACGATATTTGTTTTTCTCTCCTTGACTTACTTCATTCTGTATGACAGTCTGTAGGTCTGTTTGCATGCACGCTCAGTTGCTTCAGTTGTGTCCAATTCTTTGCAACCCTATGGACTATAGTCAGCCAAGCTCCTCTGTCCCTGGAATTCTCCAGGCAAGAATACTGGAGTGGGTTACCATGTCCTGCTCCAAGGGATCTTCCCTACCCAGGGATCAAATTTGCATCTCCTGCATTGCAGGTGGATTCTTTACCCACTGAGCCACCTGGGAATCCCCCTAGGTCTATCTGCATTTCTGTAAATGGCACTATTTCATCCCTTTTATGGCTGAGTAATATTCCATTGTATATATGTGTACCACATCTTGTTTATCCATTCCTCTGTTGATAAACATTTAGATTGTTTCCATATCACTATTGTAAATAGTACTGCAGTGAACATTGGAGTCCATATATCTTTTTGAATTATGGTTTTCTCTGGGTATATGCCCAGGAGTGGGATTGCTGGGTCATAGGCAGATGTATTTTTAATTTTTCAAGGATCTTCCATACTCTTCTCCATGGTGGTTGTGCCAATTTACATTCCCACCAACAATGTAAGAGGGTTCCCTTTTCTCCATACAATGTCCACCATTTATTGTTTGTAGATTTTTTGATGATTGCCATTCTGAGCAATGTGAGGTGACACCTCATTGTAGTTTGATTTGTATTTCTCTGATAATTAATGATGTTGAGCATCTTTTCATGTGTTTTTTGTCTATATGTACATATTCTTTAGAGAAATGTCTATTTGGATCTTCCATCCATTTTTTTCATTGGGATGTTAGTTTTTTTAATATTTAGCTGCATGAGCTGTTTGTATATTTTGGAGATTAATCTCTCGTTGGTTGCTTCATTTGCAAATATTTTCTCCCATTGTGAGGGCTGTCTCTTCACTTTATTTATGGTTTCCTTTGCTGTGCATAAGCTTTTAAGTTTAATTAGGTCTTATTTGTTTAGTTTTGTTTTTATTTTCATTACTGTAGGAGATCAGTCAAAAAAGATCTTGCTGCGATTTTATGTCAAAGTGAGTTTTTAAAGCAAGTGTATTTCTGTGAAAAAAAATTTTTAAAAACTCCTCTTTTGCTTTTAACCCAATATTTTTTTTCAAATTAAATCTAATATTGTTGATCACCAGGTTACTATATCTTCACCATATTTGTGGAAATTTTTTCATACTGTCTACTGTATCTGAATCAGGCATGAAGTGAACTTACTTCACAATCTGCTTAATTTGGGCCTCTGTATAATTAATTACAGTCTGTTAACTTGAAAATAAAAGCCCAGATACCCTTAGTACCTGTTTGCCTTAAGTTGTGGTTTGTTCAGTGTTGTGTACTTGATGGGATGAGGATCTTACTCTGAAATAACTTACAAAGGAAATTTTGGTGGGTTTTTTCTTCCTTTCATGCATCGGTCACAGCCTTTCTTCATTTACAAAATCTCTTCATTGATGGGGAGTGGGACCTGGTTCTTGATAAAGCTTCCTCCCTTTGAAAAGGACTAAATATTAATCCAAAATCATCATCATTATCATCTTACTCCACTCTGTCCAAGGGCAGGGAGTTTATAGACAGCACTCCAGAGTTGCATCTCTTTTCACATATTAGCTGTTCCTTGCTTCTGTGCAAATTTTCATTGTTGAAAGGGGCTTGCACAGCACTTCTCTTGAAATCATGCTGTCAAGCTTAATTGGCCTAATTCCTTCAAAAACAAGAGCTTTCAGTACCAACATGTCACTTTTCAAGAAGTGGAATTCTTGTGTAACTTATTCTTAGCTTCTTGCTCTGAGCTGTGCCTATTATATCAGTTCTGAAAAGCCAAAGAAAGATGTTTTTTTTTTCTTAACAGAGAAGATAGTTTTTTAATAAATTTTTGAAGGAGTAATAGAGTTGAAATGTAGGATAGCTTTTCCACTTGACAATGTTCACAGACTTTCAAAGACATATCCATGTTTGTGAAATAATCGATTTTGTGCATGGTATGGAATTCCTCTAGGATTAGTGTTTTAGATCCACATCAGCACAGTGAATTCAGCCCTCGGGAGAAGTAATGTTTTCCAGTAAGTTTTAGAGGACATATTTGGTAGACTGAATTGGAAGCTTAAAGGTTTTACTGATACTGATTGTGCTTTAGCTTTTGCTGGGACTGAAATTTGCAAGGATTAAAAAAAAAAACTCATGTAGTTTTAATCACTGAATTGGCAAAATATGTCATTAGTTACTGACATTCTCATCATTTCCTGTATTATTCAGAGTCGACCTCAATCCCTGTACTTCTTTTGCCATGATCACTGCCCTGGCTTTATAGATGTTTAGTATCATGTGTGTTAGGAAGGCAACACATCCTTTTTAAAAAATCAGAACAAGAAGCTGAGGCATAAAAACTAGATCACTTTTCAATGAACCAGAAACCTTAAAAATCACAAATGAATAACCACTGTGTAAGGTTTATTCTGATACAGACATCATGTTTCCTCCCGGCCAGAAGGGCAGGAGTTGCAGGGAAACACAAGGCTTGCTGAATCTGGAGCCTAGGGCGGGAAAGGAGAGAATGCCAAGGAGCATTGAGATGGGGTAGGGGTTGTCTGTAGATAGTACATCTGATCAATGCAAGACACCTCTGAATATGTGACGACCACTCTCCAACTTCACACTGAAAAAAATTCAAACATTTTTAGGCTAACTTTAATGAAATAGATAAATAACTACTTAGATAAAATGTTAAATTTATCACTTTAGTTATATTTTAAATCATATAAAATGTATATTACACATTATGTGCTCAATCACAGATGTAAAATTGAGGAGTATTACTATTACTTATTCCCTGGGGCTTCTCAGGTGGTGCTAGTGGTAAAGAACCCAATGCAGGAGACCTAAGAGAAGCGAGTTTGATCCCTGAGTCAGGAAGATCCCCTGAAGGAGTGCATGGCAACCCACTCCAATATTCTTGCCTGGAGAATCCCATGGACAGAGGAGCCTGGAAGGCTATTGTCCATAGCGTTGCAAAGAATTAGACCGAAGTGACTTAGCACAGCATGCACACTCATTCCCCACTCACATTTTATGAGTTTTTTTTTTAACTTTTAATTTGGTATTGGAGTATAGCTGATCAACAATGTTGTGATGGTTTCAGGTGGACAACAAAGCAGCTCAGCTGTACATGCACAGGTATCCCTTCTCCCCCAAACTCCCCTCGTATCCTGGCTGCCATATAACATTGAGCAGAGTTTCCTATGCTACACAATAGGTCCTTGCTGATTATATATTTAAATACAGCAATGTGTCCATGTCAGTACCAATCTCCCTAACTGCCCTTTCCCCCGACCCTTCCCCCAGTAACTAAGTTCTTACTCTAAGTCTGTGAGTCTGTTTCTGTTTCTTAAATGAGTTCATTTCTTTCTAGATTCTGCATATAAGCAATATCATAATATTTCTCTTTTTCTGACTTACTTCAGTTAGTATGATAATCTCTGGGTAGATTCATATTGCTGAAAATGACATTATTTTATTCTTTTGATGGCTTTAGTACTATTCCAGTGTGTGTGTGTGTGTGTGTGTGTGTGTGTGTGTGTGTATACACACCATGTATGTACCATATCTTCTTTATCCATTCATCTATTGATGGACATGTAGGTTGCTTCCCTGTCTTGGCTATTATTAAGAGTGCTGCTGTGATCACTGGGCTGCATGTATCTTTTCGAGTTAGAGCTCTCCCAAGGCATATGCCCAGGTGTGGGATTGCAGGATCATATGGAAGCTGTATTTTTTGTTTCTTAAGGAACCTCCATACTGTTTTCCATAATGACTGTACCAATTTACACTCCCACCAACAGTGTAGGAAGATTCTCTTTTCACCCTCTCCAACATTTATTGTTTGTAGAGTTTTTGATGATGGCAGTTCTGTCTGGTGCGAGCTGATACTTCCTTGTAATTTTGATTTGCATGTCTTTAATAATTAGTGACATTGAGCATCTTTTCATGTGCCTGTTGGCCATCTGTAAAATCCCTGGGCATGTAGTGGTGAAGTGCTACATCATTGCCTGTGCTGGTTATCTCCTCTGTGGGGAGGGTGTGCCACAGAGACACACAGACCTCTTTTAGATTGCAGTCCCTTGTGTGTTTTATGATTGAGGACAAACCATCAACATCAGTAATCATGCTCGAAATATTAATTTGATTGGATACAACATAATCATGCTTCATTATAATCATAACTCATTTGGTTAATAAATGCTTACTTTTACTTTTTTTTCCTTAAAGAATATCCTAGTGATTGGTTAAAATATACTGATGACATTGCATCCACTGAGTTTCAGATGATTTGAGTAGCTCCCTTGGCATTCTAGAAAGGAAGAGAGTTGAAAGGCCAGTTAAGAGGTGACTACACTGGTCTGAAAGAGAGATGATAACGGCTGAACCAGGGCCATGAAGAAGAGAGGTCATTTGTGACAGATTTTAAGAAAGCTTCATGAGCTAGTGGGTTCTACTCAGAAGCAATCTCTCAGAGCAGACAGGTGGATAGGACATGTCAAGCTGTCTTGTGGCCATGAAGGTCAAGAGCTTAGCAAGGTGTCTGGGCTGGAGACACTGCTTTGGGTCTTGGCAGCTTTTGGTGGTGGTTGAAACCATGGGAGCAGGTGAGATAGCCCAGAAAGCTTATATGGTAGGAAGGAAATGGGCTTCACATGCAGAGCCCTAAAGGCCACTGATAGTTAAGGGGTGTACAAAGGAAGAAGAATATGAGGGGCAAGCCATTAAGTGTCTAGCATCTGAATTGTGTGTATTGATGGGAAAAGTAGATGTCAGTGAAGTAATACACATTATCACTATTGATGTGGTTGGTAAAGCACCAGCTTCAGTATACTGCCAAAGAACTGGTGAGTATTTTATCGGAGAAGCATTGAAATTATACCACCCATTGAGAGAGGAAGTTAATTTACAAGACTCTTTTTGTTCTTTTGGTTTTGTTTATTTATAGGAATTCTTGTGTGTGTGTGTGTATTTTATACCTGTATATTTGAGATGTGTAATGTGTTACTTTGATACATTTATATTTTGTAATATATTTGCTGATCAAGCAATATTTATCATGTTGCATTATCATAGTACAATATTATTATCTGTATCCATTATACTGTGCATTAGTCAGGCCTCTTACTTTGAAGTGAGGTGGGAGAGTACTCTATTTATGACAAACTGTAGTCAGATTTCTGTTAAAGAAAGGACTCCTGATCTTGTAAACCTAGAAAGTGACAGGCATCTGACTGCAAGACTAGTCTGAGTCCTCACCAGCTGGGCCCTTCTCTGGCATGGTGACTGGTTGGAAGAGATGCGATCGTGTGCATGTCAGACAGGCAGGGCGAGGTGTGCTGCTGCCAGCACCTCTCACTTCTGACTTCCAACTGAGTTGTTAATCGCAAGTGATCATCTTAAAGAACACTGTCTCCCTTCTCTCCTTGGAAGGAATTCTGTGAGCAGAAGTTATCCTCACAGCTCTGGACTGTGAGAACCTTGTCTCTCACACTTCTTTGCAACATCTCTGAGCAAGTGAGGCTTGTTTATACTGACTGAGAAGTCAGAAGAGCTACTGATTAGAAAAAAATTAGTGACCAACCTCCTTTATCTCTGAAAGGTCTCTATACAAAGCCTTTTATTTAGAAACCAGTGGTGCTTCATTCATGCTGCTGGATGGCACCTGATAGAACTCTTGCTGGAGTTCCCTCTTGGAAGTGGCTATGCAGGACTGCACACTTCTAAGTAACCATGGAAGGATCTTGTGGGTTTTCCTTTGTGCATGAGCTCTGTTTTCTGGGATCAGTGGTTCTCCCTATCCAACAGGAGAAAGGAGGGGCTGAGGCTATGAAGACTCCCAGTGTCTCATGGAATTGTCAAGAGGTGGCCCTAATCTCATTTTAGTTGTTTCATCAACGTGTCTACTTACAGATGAGGAATTCCTTCCCAGTCTCTGTTCCTAAGCTGTACCAAATGGTTGTGTGACTGCAGCTCTCTTGGAATTGTTCTTTAGAGAGGAAGACTCTAAAAATGTCAGAAATTAGCAGAGGTGCAGGTCTGTTCCTCCATTCTCTCTTTTCTTCCACTCCTGAAATTCCTAGGAAAGAACTTTATTCTTACATATTTAGGCTTCCAGACTTCTCTCTAAGCCCTCCTTCCCCTTGACTACAGAAGATTTCACAGCGAACCAAGCCCACTACTCTCCTACACTTTTCTTCTTAGCTTGATCTGGCTAAAATAAAACCACAGGCAAATATACACATTGCCCTGAGGTTAGCAGGATTTTTCTCTGAGGCCATTATAGTGACAGTTGGATGATAGTATAAAGCCACTGCAAGACATGGAAGTTTCTAAACAGCAGTACTTGTTGAGAGGAAATGTTTTTTTCCTCTGTCGGGAACTTGCCTCTAGTGCCTAGTTGCAAGTATATGTAAGGAACTAAAAAAGAAAAAAAAATTGTCACACGGCAAAGTGCTACTTCAGACAAAAGGATATTTTACCACTTAGAGATATTTGCAGAGGTTCGTTTTAGAGTTTCTACTCTTTCCCCAAATGTGAATCTTCTGTGTGCCTTCCAAGAAAACAAGCCTTGTCTAATTTAGTAAAGTGTAAGTTCATTTCTTTAGGAAAATGTTGTTGCACATTGAACATCAGACCAGATGTTTAAAACTCTTGACTATCATGATGCTTTTCCTTCTGTTCCAGGTGTAACAACGAGAGTGAGTGGTCCCAGATCCACGAAAATATAATCCGCAAGTCCAGCGCCAAGTACTCTGCCCCCAGTGCCAGTCATGGTGAGGTGCTTCTCTGGCTGGAAGATGTTGTGTTGCATTTGCAGTTGCTTATCATCGACACCTTAGTTTATTTGTGCTGATCACTTGCCAGATACTAAGTTGTTTCCTGCAGACATTTATTCTCCTTTTCAGGCAGTTTCTATTTCCTTGTGTGATGATTTGAAACCTTCCCTAATTATTAATACTTCTTTTAAAAAAATTTGTATTGGAGTATAGTGGATTTACCGTGTTGTGTTAGTTTTAGGTGTATAGCAAAGTGAATCAGTTGTACATATACATATATGCACTCTTTTTAAAATTCTTTTCCTGTATAGGTCATTACAGAATATTGAGTAGAGGTCCTTATGCTATACAGAAGACCCTTATTGGTTTTCTGTTTTATATATAATGAAGTGTATGTCAATCCCAGTCTTTCCTTTCCCTCCTAGGATCCATAAGATTGTTTTCTACATCTGTGACTCTATTTCTGTTTTGTAAATAAGTTCATTTGTATCATTTTTTTAGTCTCTACAGATAAGTAGTGCTATATAATATTTGTCTTTCTCTGTCTGACTTATTTCACTTAGTATGGTAATCTCTAGGTTTGTTCATGTTGCTGTAAATGGCATCATTTTATTCTTCTTTTGACTGAGTAATATTCCATTATACATATGAACCAAACTATCTTATCCATTCCTCTGTCGATGGACGTTGAAATTGCTTACATGTCTTGGCTGTTGTAAACAGTGCTGCAGTGAACATTTGGGTACATGTATCCTTTCAGATTATATTTTTCTCCAGATATATGCCCTGGAGTGGGATTGCTAGACCATATGATAGCCCTATTTTTTAGTTTTTTAAGGAACCGCCATATTGTTCTCCACAATGGCTGTACCACTTTACATTCCCATCAACAGTATAGGAGGGTTTTGTTTTTTCCACACCCTCTCCAGCATTTGTTTGTAGACTTTCTGATGATGGCCATTCTGACTGGTGTGAGTGATAAATACCTTGTTGTAGTTTTGATTTGCATGTCTCTGATAATTAGTGGTGTTGAGCATCTTTTCATGTGCTGTTTGACCATTACTTCTGACCACAATGTATCTTCTGCTCTTTCTGTGGTGAATTCCTTGTGCTTTGACAGGTAATTGAGTTCCAGTTTGAATCCAGAGTGAAGACAAGTGTTGCAGGGCTTGTCACACTGTGAAGTCTGTGTTTTCCTGAACAAGGACTACATACCCAGCCCCCCTCACAAAAGACACATATTAGTATCACTTTTTCTAGTCCTTTTCAGTGTTAGCATCACCAAGAAAGCCTGACACTAATGAGAATCAATGATTAGTCTGCCATTATGTCATTTGGAAACTAAAATAGAAAATCTTTATTTCAAAGCAGATTTCATCTTAGCTCAACTTCTCCTTTTTTTCCTGCTTTTATTTTAAAGCTCTGTTTAATATGTATCTAAATCTTGGTGTAATTGTACATGTTAGCATTAATTCTAAACTGAATATGAAATGTTTGATTAAATTATAAGCACTGTTTAAAAATCTATAAAACCTCCTGAATATTCTTCCAAAGAAGACATACAAATGGTCAATAGACACATGAAAAGATGCTCAATATCATTAATCATCAGAAAAATGCAGATTAAAACCACAATGATATATCACCTCAAACCTGTCAAAATGACTGTTATCAAAAAGGACACAAATAACAAAATTAGCAAGGCTGTGGAGAAAAGGGAACCCTCCTATCCTGATGGTGTCAATGTAAATTGGTGTAGCTAACTGTGGAAAACAGTATGGAGGATTCTCAGAAAACAAAACTACCATATGACCCCACAGTTTCACTGCTGGGTATCTGTCTGAAAAAAATTTAAATGCTATTTTGAAAAGATGCTTGCACCCCGATGTTCACAGAAGCATTATTTATAATTATCAAAGTTTGAATGGACATCACCAGATGAATGGATAAAGAAGATGTAGTGTATTTGTGCAATAGAATAGTACTCAACCTTAAAGAAGAATGAAATTTTGCCATTTGCAGCAACATAGATGGAGTTGAAGGGTAGTATGCTAAGTGACATAAGTTAGAGAAAGACAAAATACTTATGATATGACTTATATGTGAAATCTAAAATGTAAAACAAACTAGTAAATATAACAGAAAGGAAATAGACTCAGATATAGAGAACAAGGTCTTGCTTTCCAGTGGGGAGAGGGACATGGGGGGCGGTAAGGGACGAAGAGGTACAAACCACTATGTATAAAATAAGCACACTACAACAATATAACAACACAGAGAATGTAGCCAATATTTTATAATAACTACAAAAAGAACATAACCTTTGAAAATTGAGAATCACTCTGTTGTACACCTGATACTTATATAATATTATACATCTACTGTACCTCAATTAATATGAATAAAAACATGTGACCTTTTAATATACCCTTGAAGATAACTATCAAATTTACATAGAACCATGTCTCTCCAGATAATTTTTGCCTTGAAACTATTTCATAACCTCTTTTATATAATCTTCTTTGTTTTAATGTTATAAACCTGTTGTAAATACAAAATTGCCCTCGAAAGTGAAAGTCGCTCAGTTGTGTCCGACTCTTTGTGACCCCATGGACTATACAGTCCTTGGAATTCTCTAGACCAGAACACTGGAGTGGGTAGCCTTTCCCTTCTCCAGGGAATCTTCCCAACCCAGGGATCAAACCCAGGTCTCCTACATTGTGGGCGGATTCTTTACCAGCTGAGCCACAAAGGAAGCCCAGGAATGGAGAGGGTAGACTATCCCTTCTCCAGAGGATCTTCCTGACCCAGGAATCAAACCGGGGTCTCCTGCATTGCAGGCAGATCCTTATCAACTGAGCTATCAGGGAATCCCCCAAGTTGCCCTTAAATGACAGTGTAACGCCACTGCAAGGCATGGCAGTTCTTAGAGTTGTTGAGAAGAACCTCTATCAAGATCAGCATATTTTCAGCTAGGAGGGTCCTCAGAGCAGTTCCAACCCAGAGACTATAAAGTTTGAGATGCTCAGCTGGGAGTACTTGAATTCTCTAAAACTCTGTAGCATGGGGTTCCTCAGGGCCTCTCTCACTGGTTTTAAGAGCCTATTTTTCCTCATATGTGCCTGGATGCCAAGGAGCTACATACGCGCAGTGTGCTTGGAAGGTAAAGGGAGTTCCTGTCCCTCACCTAAAGCTGGACTAAAGCAAGAACCTTAATTTTTAACAAGACAAGTTGCAATTTGGAAGACTATTCATGCCAATATTTATAGTGTTCTTTGCTGGATTTATGTATTTTATTTATAAAGAGCTACCCTTGGCTACAAGTTCTGAAGCTATGGTCTGTTTAAAACACGGAAAACATTTTAAAAGAGGGATAGTGGTAATAATACATTAAAAGAAACAACCAAAAAGCAGTTTCCACCATCACCTAACAAGGTTAGAAGGCTGAATTTTGGCTTACTGCCCAGAATGACCCAAGGTCCATGCCATCAGCAGTGTCTTATGATTTTGTCCATGACTTACAGACACTGGCCACTTAACCAGTGTTAGGAAAGCACGCCTCCCTCTGTGCTGGGAGCACCGTACACTTCAGAGAGCCTCTATTAGGATAGCCCTGTTGAGGGCAGGTCTTTGTGCACTTGTGGGAAACCCAGGAGGAGAAATAGGCTGCTCTTCTTTGGAATGTGTTTCTGACTGCTGCTTGGCCAGACTGAACTTGGAAGCTGTTTGAGATATTGGAAATCATGTTTCAGCTCCCTCATTGAGTAAATGAAGAAACTGAAGCTTGATCAGATACTTTAGTGGCTAAACCAGGATGCTGGGGAACAGAGAGGAGGGCAACTTAATCTCCCAGACTTCAATCTGAGTTTTAATAGAATATAGTCCTCTGGGTTTTTGAGATGATTTTGACTTAGAGTCTTTTAGCTTTCTAGACTATCTCTTCAGAATAATGTATACTTTCTGCCTCAAAACGTTTCTCAATAAAAATGCGAATTTTGCACATTTTTCTCTGAAAAAAAAAAAAAGACTGTGTTTTCTAGGGTAGAAGTGTGATTCTGAATTTTTAAAAAATGGTTTTGTTTTTGCAGGTCTTATCATTTCTCTGCAGCTTCTTCGTGGAGACATGGAACAGATTAGGAGAGAAAATCCCATGATATTTAATAGGGGATTGGCAATTACAAGAAAATTGGGATTTCCTGATGTGATCATGCCAGGTAGGCAGAACCTCTTGGGGCTGGGGTGGGAGAAGGGTTAGGAGAATGGAGTTTGGTGCTCCCCTCGTGAGCCAGTGGCACACCACACTATGGAGGACCCCCATAGCCATTGACAGCCTCTGCAGCCAGAGTCAGGTTGCTGACTGCAGTCTGCAGTAAGTGGCTCCTTTGGCTTTTGTTGGCATTTGTTCTTTTCCAGAAGCCCCCACATACCTTCGCCAGGGCAACACAGCAATCTGGCACTTCAACCTTTTTGTCTCCTATGGAGACTGGATGTTAGGAGTCAGCACAGAGCTCCTCACAGGGATGCCTTTTTTACACTCTTTTCTTCAGTTACATATCTTAGAAGAGAATCCCCTCATAAGAACATCCTCTTTAAGGAAAATAATGCCTGTAGTGTCAGTGAATCCTTGTGCATGTGGAGTAGCAGATATATTTGTATCAGAAAAATGAATCATAACAATGAAAACACCATACTATATCAGGAAAACGGATTGGCAAATGGTATAGGTTAGGCAGTGTGAATAGTCCTACCTGGCCAGTTTCTCAGAAGTTGTCTTAACCCCTTTCACCTAATGCCCGATGGAGAGCCAGGGCAGAAGTGGGAATGCATTAGCTGTCAAGTGTGGTTCCAGCAGGTTAATCTTAAAGCTCATGTTTCCTAGTGAGACAGATGTGGGTTAGGCTAGAGCAGTGGATCCAAACAGGCCATCAGAACCAGGGGGGCTATGGGGAATGAGGGAAGGAAAGAGGCGTGGCTCTGATGGATGAGAGGCAGTCTGGAACCAGAGGATGGGAACAAGGAGAAGGAAGGAAGAACAAGGAAATAGCTGCTTGTCTGGGTGAATTACAGGAGGCCTGACCCTGTCTTTTCCATTGAGTTTCATTCAGTGTTCCCATAAAAGCTTATTCGCTTTTGTTTAAAAGAGCCAAGCCAGACTAGACTAAACTGATAGTGACTACTCTAAATAATCACCTCTTTGGAATTCTCCATGGTGCTGAAAACTCCTCTTATTGGAAATATATGCCAGCATATACCCAGGGGAGAGTATGGCCTGAGTATGCAGAAGGCTGTCTGAGCATACAGATGGATTCCAGCTGTCCTCCCGCTCCCCACATTATGCCCAGCCTTGTTTTCTGTCGCTTTTATTCTCTCTCCATAGACACTGTGACTGCAGGGCAAGCTGCTGTGAGCAGCCTTTGTTTCTTGCTCATGCACACAGGAGGATCTTTTGAATGACAGTCCTAGGCCATTTAATCAATTCTTTGTCAATTCTGTGTTTATCTTTAAATGTTTAGAAGACTCCATGCGTATGAAAGGCCCTCATCTCACTGTTGTGGAAGGTGATGTCCTCTACAGGACATGTCTCCCATCCTGTCCTGACAGTGTTTCTCAGCCCTCTGTGACCCTAGTAATCAGGAGAAGAGCCCAGACATCATCCCTAGCTTCTTGGCAACATGTCACTGAAGAAATAATTGGTGGTTACCAAAACTGATCTGATGATCATTTTTAAATGAGCTATCCATCCAGGCTCATGATATGGAGTCATATATTCTGAAAGATATGCTTGAAGTCCTTTCTCTCTTTTAAGAACAGTTTGTCTGCAATTTAGACATTGCTTTCCTCTTAGCCCTCACACAGTCGTAGAATCAAAACAAAGTAAGCAGAGACTAGAAAGAAACAAGCTTCAGTCAAAAATGTTTAAGTAGACTTTAAATTCAAGAGTTACAGCGTCCATACCTCACCTGTGGAAAGAGATCTTTTTGTGAGCACTCTGACTCTCTGGCACACAGGCTGATAAAGGACTTTTGAGAAAGTTGGACATGACCTTGGAAGTCAGCAGTTATCAGTATCATTGGTGAGGCAAGCAGAGTGTCAGGGGCATTTCCTCCATTGTCAGCTGAGGCATCATCTTCTGATTTGCCCCACAAGGCAGAGACACTGGCAGTCCTAGGGGTCCGGACTGGGGCTGTGAATGTGCTCTTTGCTGAGTTGTCTGCCCTTGAAGTATTGAGTGCTGGATCTGAAAGTGAGGATTGATTCACAGGCAGGAAGCAGGCTTCTGTGTGTCTCTCCTCTCTCTTACCCTACCTCCTCTCGAGGAAAGAATTTTTTGCACAAATTGCCACTCTCCACATTGTGCGCTAACAACTGAGTGCCTTTCATGCCCCCGCAAGATATCATCAGAGTAGGTTTGCCTTCCTTGGGCGAGGTGATAGGGCTGGCCCTGAAGGTTCTGCTAGAGCAGCAGGAAAAGTGTGCAGCAGTGTTTTTAGCTGTGGTCCACCTGTCCTGGGAAACCGCATCTGTGACAGGAAGTCCCTTTGTGAGGTCACCCTCCACCTGCAGCATGTCCACTCTTCACCCGTGGGAATACTGGATCTGGGCTGCAATGGTCCCTCAGCCCTCATGGTTGTGCTGGTGTGACTGAGTTACAAGAACTTGCAGCTTCTTGACACATGCCCATAAGAGAAATGAGCAATGAAACGGATTATGTTAGTAACTGTGAGCATTTTAACACTGAAGTCTGATAAATTAGAATAAATGGAAAAATTAGAATGTTTCATATACTATGGCTCTTATTTTGAAGCTATCAGCATTTGAGAGAAACTTCTAGATACTCATTTGGGGAAGTCCCTTATGTCAGATGGCCCAGACAGGTCCTTGTCAAAGCATATTGACAGAGCTTACAGCTCTGAGTTACAGCATTTAGACAAGTTCTAACCACACCAGTATTTGACACACAATTTCAGAAAAGGGATCTCCAGTGGTCTCCTGTTGCTCTCCATGAGTGTGTAAGATACACCATGTGACTGCTGTGAACAGGAGATGTCCTACTCTTTGCCACAGCTGAGGCCCTGACTGCATAGGCATCCAGCTGTGTTCATGACTCGTGGTAGAGAGCACGAGGCAAGACCACCATTGCTGGTGGTGTTCTGGGAGTCGCAGAGAAGGCACATAAACCCAGGAAACTCCATCCAAGATTATGGAAGAATAAACCGATACAGAAACTTAAGCCTGATTTTGAAACTGAGCACCTAACAGCCTTTTATTGGTTTATCGCCATATTTCTGTCGGTAGTTCCTCCTTCCCTCCCAACTCATTTTAGTTCATTACAGAAGCTAATAACTCTACAACACACTTTTACTCCTTGAGATTTTTTTCAAGAAAATGGAGAGGAAATACTGGAGCAGGGCAGACATTTCAGGTGAATGAGTTTTCTGTGACACACTTGTCAGCGTTAGCCCAATTCGAACTTTCAAGAAAACTGTCAGCCAAAAGACTGTAAACTGAAAGGCAATGACTTAAAACCTCTTGCTCAAGGGTGATCTGTACCCTGCTCCAAACCTCATCTAAGCCAGCAGCGATGTGCCACCGGTTTTCTAAGTGTCAGCTTTCTAGGAGAGTCTATTCCCTGGCGTCAGTAGGAATGCAGAACTTTCATGGCTCTGTGGGAAAGAAACCTTTTAACTTGTTTTCTAAAGCCTTGAATTTGTAAGGTTATCATTTACTATGGGCGTTATGGGCCAAGTTTCATATTAGGTAAATGAGCTTATCTTTTGTCAGAAGAAATCTGCCCTGTGATTTTAATATATTCTAGCTGATGGCTAAGTTGTTTTTTTTTTTCCTAAACCAGTATTGCTCTAACTTTAGTATGTATCAGAATCACCTGCAGGGCTTGGAAAAACCCATTGCTAAACTCACCCCAAGAGTTTCTGATACAGTAGGATTGGGGTGGGACCTGAGCATTTGTATTCCTCACAGGCAATCAGGTGATGGTTTAGGGCCCCCTTTGAGAACCGTGTCCTCAAGAGTATTCTGCTTTAGGGATGCTTTGCCCCTCTCTGAATCAGACCTGGTACAAGCTCCTCTCTGGGTTGCCCTGACCTTGCCCTGTAGAAGGCAGCTATGCTGGCATGGCAGCCCTCAAGGGGGCCCCCCCGACTCTTGCCCTTGTGCTCAGAAATACACTCTGTCCTTTGCTTTGACCCCTGATATAAAGTGCATGCTTCATCACCAACCTGCAAGTGATGTTTTTTTCTCTTTTCCTGTTTGTCTTAATTGTTCTTGTTTCTCTCTGTGCTGTCCCCTCATTCTCGCCCCTTTCTTTCTGGTGCAGAGATGAAGATAGTTGGGTGTAAGTTCCTGCTTTTGTGTGTCCTGTCTGCTTTTGCCTGCTTTGTTTCCATCTTCATTTGTTTCATGGAATGTTGCAATACTGGGGTGGGGTATCATTTGCATTATTAATCCTCCATCAGCCTCACCTTTTGGGATAACTGACAGAATGTTAGAGAAGCTACCAGCCCAACCTAGAGACTGTGTATTACTTTAGGTGTTCATTAAGATCAGAGAAAACTAAGGATATGTTGGAATATTTAGAAAACCTTACAAAGCCCTAGGTGAGTAGATACAGGAAAGGATTTTTATGAGACAGGTTAGCTATTCCCATTGAAAAAAAAATGAGTAGTGCTTATCCCAAGCTGCAAAGAATCAGAAAGGCAGAAAGCTGCCCTTTTCAGCTCTGCTGGACACATCTCATGACTTTTGAAAGAAAAGTTCTCCTCAACAGAGAGGTCTACCACAAGTAGATTCAGAGGACTGTGGTCAGTCTGAGTGTCACATGAAGCTTTGGCTGTATCTCTGAGGGATGGTTTAGGAATCTGGTCCCACAATGGGTTGGAATATCCCCACATCCCTGACCCAAGAAAGGAATAATCACACACAGTGATATCACACCGTGCCCACTCCTGTCATTCTGTTAGAGCAGAGAATGTCCCCGACTTTGTAGCAATAGAAGTGTGGCACTGGAGACTTAGTTAGAAAAACAAAGAACCTGTCTTTCCTGGGTACTCTAAAGAGATCTTCCCAAGAGCCTTTTTTTTTTTTTAAAGTCTCTTCCTCAGAATAAGAACTACTCCAGCATATGAAACGTTGGTCACATGTCTGAAATTGTCCATACAGAATAGTAGTTAACACCTCCACATCTCCTGAATGCTGTCAGGAGACTCCTGTTCTGCTAAGAGATAGAAGTGGCGCCATCCCAAGCAGGCTGCAGTATCTCCTGGGAGAAGATGTGTTCTAGTTTTACATGGTCTTAAGGGAAAGAAAGCACTATCCACAGAAGCTCTTCCTAATCCTGTCTCGAATTGGACAAGTTCTAAATAATGTAGTAGTTAACACCATTATCCTTGAACCCAGAACCTCACACTTGGTGTGAGTCATTTGTACAGAAGGAACATGAATGTAATAAAGAATCCAAGCAAGACATAGTGCCCCCGAAACTCCAAGTAAGGCTGGAGTGTCTGGCAAGAGACAGTCTTGCTAACAGAGGCTCTGGTGCCTGAGCTGGACCTTTAAGACTGAAACCTCTGTAGAGACTGCTTTCAGAGGAGACCTGCAAACATGTGATGAGCTGTTTCTCCAAAGTCACACTAGGATGCAGGTCTTTGGACGATCAGGCCCGGCCACTGAAGCACAGGCTGCTCTCTCTGCTGGATGCAGCTCTGTCCCAGTGCTCCCCAGCCCCCTAGGATTCCGGTAGCTGCAAAGCACTGCTTCCTTCTGAGACCTCTCTCTCTAAGGACCCCAGAATGTTTCAGGCCAATCCCTGACATCATCAGACGGCCTCAGGTCCCTGACCTGGCTCCCTCCCCAGCAGCTGTTTTGTGTTGACTTCTAGGAATCTGGAGTGTTGCCGGATAGTGACGCTTCTCTAGACAGTTGAACACTGTATCAGCAAACTATAGCCCATAGGCCAAATTCAGAAGCCTTTCATACTGTCCGCCAGCTCAGAATGGTTTTTTACGTTTTAAACGGGTTGTGAAAACAAAGAACACGTGGCCCACAAAGCCTGAAAGGTACTTACTATCTGGCCTCCTCGAGAAAAAGTTTGCCAGCCTCTGCCGACTCTTAAGTCCCTAGTTCTCTGACATGCAGCTGTACCAACAGCTGTCACTGGCTGCTGTGTGAAACTGCAAAAGGGACAAAGATTATTTATTCTGAAGCCCTCTTACAAGAACAACCTCATTCATTCATCTTCCCATTCAAGAAACTCTGTTGCATGTCAACTGAGCACCAAGTATTCAGAGATGTCAGGCATTGCTGATGCTCGTAGAGGCTCTGCCAATCTTAGGAAGCAGAGGACACCTAGCAAATGGAATCAGGGCTGCCCTCCACAATGCATACTCCCAGTCGCCTCCCAAAAGCCTCCCCCCTCCATACCCATCCCAGCAATTCTCCACGCTGCCTAAGAGCTGCCCAGTTCCAGACCCCCAGCCAGACTTCACTAGCATCTTCCCAGCAGACCCACACTTTATGGTCTCTTGATGTTAAACCCTGGAGAGCATCAGAATTACCTGATGCTTTTTAAAGATACAAGTATGTAAGCCCCACCCAAGACCCACTAGAATCTCTAAGGGGTGAATAATAGAAATCTAGTTCTAACAAGCTCCCTAGATGATTCAGATATACGCAGGGGTCTCCAAACTAATCACAGAAACTGCTGCTCAGGCCTTCTCTTTTCCATCCTTATTGTAAGGTGCCTGTCCTCATACCTCTCCTGGTACCATTTCTGGCCACTGGTACTAAAGTTTACACAAGCCTCTTAGAGACAGTATCTTAACCCATGATCCTTCTAGTAGTCTTTGTAAACACGTAACATGCGATCAGGATAGCTGTGAACAGCAGGGACCCTGGGAGGCTCTGTGTAAGGCAGGCCTGGCTCGTTACATCCTGGAGCTTTTCACATTTGTTTCTTCTAGTTCCTTGAGAATTAGTGGAGAGCTCAATTTAAATGATCCTCCAGAGAGCTTTTGAGGAGAAGGCCTCAGCTACATTAACTGTTACAAAGATCTCTTTTCAAAATTGAGGCCATAATTTACAAAATTGCAACTGTTGTGACTGAGAATGGCCTTGGTTCTAGGCAGATATATTCTCTAAATAGAGGAAAGATCTGATGAAATCATGCTGCTTCAGTGTGTAACTCAGAGTGTACAGTTATGTGTATTTACACATTTTCTAGATGATCACCAAAGGCATTCTGTTTAAATAGAAAATTTTAAAAGAATGAAACCTGTAGGAATATCTAGCTCAGACCTTCCATTTGAAATTGACATTCTGGTTTAAAATACTGTGGAGAAGCTGCCCAGAAACTATGAGCTTACTCTATAAAACCAAAACAGACTAAATTCTGTCATTATCCATCTGCAAGATGATATCCAATTTGATATTAGTATTTTATGTCATATAATTCTAGGAAAAGTTTGAAATGTTCCATTTAGGGACATACTTACTATAATATGGTTACCTTTTGTATAGAGCTGCAGAAATTTAAAATGCTTGTACAAGCTAGAATACTGTTACTGGTAGTCAACATCTGCTTTGAAGAGTCACATGAATTGTCTTGAGAATAACTTCCAGAGAGTGCTGATTTAAACCAGGGTAATTTTAAACAAAGCACCTATTCTTTAGATATTAAAATTCTCTATTCACTTTATGCCAGATCATCCCAGAAATTGAATAATTACTTAAGTTCCATAGAAAAGCTAATGTGTAACTAAAAGGCTATTATCAGGAGAAAGCTCTGAGGTGTCGGTTCCAATTTTTAAAAATTTAAGGTGTGACCAATTCTGATTTCCCCCATTATAATGGCAATAACCTATAGTTAAGTTCCCAGTAATTTTGAATTTTACTTTCAGGGCTGATTTTTTTTGTCTTCTGTTCTAACAGTAGCAAACTGATGAATTTGAGTTTTCCTTCTTCTCCTGCTTGCCTTCCCCACCCTACCTGCACACGTGAGTGCTCTTTTTAATGACGTGCTAGGAATTGTTCAAAAGAGGAAGGTTAAAGTTCCAGACTCATCAGAGTTCAAAGTAGAGGTTCTGCTCAGACCAGGAGGAAAGTCTGTACAGACTGCAAGGATGGACCCCCCGCCCCGAAGTCAGTCCCATCTGCCCAGCAGTTGCATTTGCCTGTGATTTTCAAGAACACGGTTTTCCTCTTCCCTTCGTGGAGCCTCAGGGCTATTTGTTTAGGGAAATAGCTTTCGGATGTTAAAGTTCTCTGCATTGTCAGAGAATAATCGTTTCTCATGGATTGCTCTTTTGAGAGTATAATGTGACCAAGAAACCATGAGTACTCGGTACTCGTAGGGTAGGAAGGCGACCTGAAGAGTAGAAGGTTGGACGTGAAGACCCCCAAAGCCCAAGATATGGGCCAGTCTTAGTCTATCACTGTTTCATGTGTAAGAGACACTCAGACACCCACAGTTAGAGAAGTGGGCAGGGCGGAAAAGAGGCTCTCATTAAGCACCTGGCCAAACCAGAAAGCTTGGTTGCTCACCAAAAACAACCTCTTTATGTCATTGTGATTCCAAGTAATGAACAGGCTTAGATGTGCCAGTTTTTCTAGAAACTGAAGTAGAAAGAATTTGATTTCTGAATTGGTTTGCTTTGCAAGTTAATGAATTGTTCCATTAACTTTCAGTTGATTTCTTCAGGCTGCCAACACATCCTCACTGTGGCCTCACCTGGTTTCCCTTGTCATTTTCTTCCTTTGAAGATTCCACCCCCCCACAGGCTTTACTCTTTTTTTTTGCAAGTCAAAAGCCCTTCTTTAGTTTGTGTTAAGTAAAATTGGCCACTTTGTGGGTTTAGAAGCTTAGAGCAGCCCATATAAGCTCCTTTTATGCATAAACAGACAATTCCATCCCCCCTTAAAGAAAAAGGCATTTGAGACTTAGGTCATTTCAGACTTGCAGCTGGGTCTGCTCCTGCCTACTCTAAACCAGCCGATGTCGGCTGCATGGGCTGGACTCAGAGCACAGGGCCACAACAGGAGCACAACACTGTCGCCCCAATGCTTTGGCACCTGCGCTTTTGGGGAGTCATCTGCTCCCAGAGCACTTGCTACAAAAAAAAAAAAGAAGAAGAAGACCTGACCCTCCAGTGATCTCTGCTGGCACCCCAGCAGGGAATGGAACTGGGTAAGACTACAGAAGGAAGGAGCAGCGTGTCCTCTAGGCAGACTCAGAAAGATTGAGGGCTGCCAAAAGAAAAGCTAGGAAAGAGAGGGGAAGGACAAGGAATTAGTGTTTAAGACATAGATATGATTAAAGGAAGTGTTATTCCTTTTGATTGTAAACCTTTCCTCTTTTGGAGGATTAGATTACAGCCATTCTCTTGGAGGGGAGAGAGGCTGAGCAGTCCCCCACAGTCTGCCTTTTCCCACCCTAGCCAAACTGTGGTGAACACCCTTAAGATTCAGACTTAGAGGGCACATGACTAACCCACCTGAGTACTGCTGCACTGATACTGGTGGAACGTCCGTTGTTATTAACCAAGCTTGGAATGCTCTGAGCACCTCCCTGAACCCTGGAGGATCCAGATGCTAGCCTTGTCCTCCACGCACATGGGGCACAGTGGCTTCTGCGGTCATGAATACGTGACACTTCTTTCCCCGCAGGTGATATCCGCAATGACCTGTACCTCACCCTTGAGAAGGGGGATTTTGAGAGAGGGGGAAAGAGCGTACAAAAGAATATTGAAGTGACCATGTATGTGCTTTATGCAGACGGCGAAATCTTGAAGGTAAGGTTTGCCGGTCAGTTTGGAACGGCATCTAATCCTGTAATAATTTTAGTGTTTCTGTGGACTTTGTCCAGAAACCCATCCTCCTCAAGAGGGACTGAACTCAAATCATCTCCTAAGACTTCTCCACCTTAGCTTCTCTCCAGGGAAACTCTGTAGTATGACTTCCAGGGTCATACAGCCTTTTCAGAAATTCTTCCTAGTGTCTGACCTGAATCCTTCCTGTCCTCATTTAGACCTATTCCCTCCAGTTATGTCCTACATGTTACTTTTCCAGCCACCTGTCTAGCATCCAGCTGCTTAGTTTTGGTAACTGTTATTAGGTCCCACTCTTTTGGACCTGTTATTAGGTCGTAGAGCTAATATAGAATGCTATATTTGCTCTTTAGTAAATAGATACACCCACTTGCTGTTACCTGGTTATGTAACAAGGAGCAGCAGACTCAGGCCCCCAAAGGTGATTTCCAACCAGTGCCGCACAAGGACCCTCTGACACCCTTGATTAAAAGAGAAGACCTGGAGTGCTGTTTTTCTACTTCCATTATGTTAGTTTTTCCCTCGGTCAAGTCATGGTAAAGTCCTCGGCCAATGAGAAGGCATTGTTGGCATGCCACATGGCAGAAGGCAGAGCAGTCTTTTACAAACCTTGCTTCTGTGTGTTGACAGCAGCCTCATGAGATAGGCAGAACAGCAGTGATCATCCACATTTTACAGAAGGAAAAGGGTTAAGTTAGTCACAGTCATCTCTCAAAGCTATTTGATAGAAAGAAATGGAGGGTAGTGTAGATGTGGTGGTAGAAACAGAGGTACGTGTGTCATTTAAAAACCCTACCTCAAGGACTAAGGTGATTCTTGTTTGCATAATAATATGGGGATCAGCAGAGCTCTCAGCTGTTCACTCCGCTCTGTGTGGACAGGGAACTGCTCTGGATTGTATTGCCTGCAGCTTCCCCGGGGACATGGGACTGCATCTTCACAGTAATATTTGGAAACTGGGGTCAGGTTAAATCTTGTCTACCTTGGTTATGTCCAAGAACAGTCAGCCACAGGCAACATAAAATGCCAGGGTACCTTTGGGCTGAAGATTAGAAAACTGGTTCTCTCCATTTTATTATTTAATTATTTTTCTGATCTGGAACGCTCTGTGTACAATTGACTTCTCTGAGTCCATTTCTTTCTTAATGAAGATGAAGAGTCTACCTTAGTGATTCAGACGGCACCACTCAGCTTCCTTCAGGTAAACTGAGCCGTGTGTGCGGTTACCTCTGCTCCATGGAGAACAAGGAGCACTGTTACTGCTGGCTCCTTATACCATCTCCACAGTTGTCCCCCAGAGTACTGAATTTCAGTCACCTGATAGATTTTACCTGATGGAAAAACGAGACCCACACAAAGGAAGAAGTGAAATGTCCAAGTGACAGAGAAATCCAAGGGACCCCTCCAGGAGGGTGGCACGTTGCTCTGCTTCTCTCTTCCAGGACTGTATCAGCTTGGGTTCAGGAGAGCCCAACAGGAGTTCCTACCACTCCTTCGTCCTCTACCATAGCAACAGTCCTCGCTGGGGAGAGATTATCAAGTTGCCTATCCCCATTGACCGGTTCCGGGGCTCCCACCTGCGCTTCGAGTTCAGACACTGTTCTAGTGAGTGAGATTTTTCTCTCCACATTGCTTTGAGAATATGAATATAACTCTTCCTTCTCTGGGACAGAAATAAGAGTTCTTATTAGTACCGGCACAAGAAAATGAGGAGTCGTGTACTCAGAGGTGGGATGTCATCAGAGACCGTTCTTTGGACAGTGATCCAAAAATGTGGGATCTGGGGACTTCCCTGGTGGTCCAGTGGTTAAGACTTCACTTCCAGTTCCGGGCTTGTTGGTTTGATCCCTGGTTGGGGAGTTAAGATCCCACATGTCTTATGGCCAATAAACCAAAATATAAAACAGAAGCATATTGTAACAAATTCAATGAAGACTTTAGAAATGGTCCACGTCAAAAAGAAATATTTTAAAAAATGAGATCTGATGTTGTTGACCTTTTGTAGTGTCTGGCTTGGACAGTGGATAACTGCCAGGGTCATTCCTCTTTGGGGGTTTCCTTTGTATATAGTAAACTCCTTCTTAAAGAGCCCCTGGTTTATCAAGACTAGCCATGTAGTTTCTGTTTGGTTCTAGGTAGCCTATGTACCTTGCAATATAAATGGAAACTCAGCCTAGTACATTTCTGATCCTTCTTGTCATCAGGTTGCTACCTATTTAATGAACAAAGTAAGGGACAAAGAAGTAAAGCACACAGGTGATAAGGAAAAAGGGAATTTCTGTTGAAAAAGGGAGTGTGAGGCGAAACAATTCATGCTTGGCTCTGATTGCAGCAAAAGACAAAGGGGAAAAGAAACTCTTCGGCTTTGCATTCTCACCCCTGATGCGGGATGATGGCACCACCCTCTCCGATGACATCCATGAGCTCTACGTGTACAAGGTATGGAGCCTGAGTCTGTCCCCTGCTCAGATTACTCGCACAAATGGTTCTTGGTCAGGTGGTTCCCCCTGTGGGGGCCAGAGGATCTAGGTGAGGTGCAGGTGGAGACAGCAGGACATCTGTGGGCAGGCTTTTGTCTTTTCCCACAGAGCACGCCAGCAGGACCTTTGTTTCCAACCTCCCACTCCACCAGTCATGGAAATCTATTATTCAGCCCCTCTGTGCCATTACGGCCGTGGCTCATACATTTGGAGACCTGCCATTTGAGACTCTGATTCTGTCAGTTGTCACAGCATAGCCAGTACCCAAAGTTTCCTGCACAACAGGTAGAGACCATGAGCTTCGCCATGTTTTTTTTAAAAGGCATGTGAGCCATTCTAGGGGAAGAAATGAAAAACGCTTTTAAAGTGCTTAGGAAGCACTCTTCTAACAGAATCTGAGGTCCAAGGTCCAGCCTCAAGAGCCCCAAAATCACCGGGACCTGACTTTTTACACGTGGCATGGTTCCAGAAATATTCTGTGTTCTCTACTTATGCCTACAGTGTGATGAGAATAGCACGTTTAACAACCATGCTCTGTACCTGGGCCTGCCCTGCTGCAAAGAGGACTACAACGGCTGCCCTAACATCCCCTCCAGCCTCATCTTCCAGCGCAGCACCAAAGAGTCTTTCTTCATTTCCACACAGCTCTCCTCCACCAAGCTCACCCAGAACGGTAGGCCAGGGTGCCCGCGGGGTGGAGCCCTCCACCGTCCCCACTTGCCGCTTCGTGTTGCTGATATTTGTCAAGAGACAAAAATTGTTGCCTCTGCTTTTTCATGCCACAGTGAGGGGATTCTTCTCTTTCGAAGTTGAAGGAATCACTTGGTAATAGCAAGCTATGGGGTTTTCCATGGTTTTACAGATGTGTCTGTAGCCTTGATCGCAGCACTCTGGAGGCCATTACGCTGTTTCCAGCTATTTCTGTCACTCCAGATCCCACCCACCCTTGGCAGGGGGAGTCTAGGCTTCGCTTGCCCATGACATAGCCAGGGTTCACCATCTTTGGGGCTTGCTTCCTAGTGGACCTCCTTGCTCTGCTGAAATGGAAGGCCTTTCCAGACCGGATCATGGACATCCTTGGGCGGCTGCGGCATGTCAGTGGGGAGGAAATTGTTAAGGTATGGCTTTCACCCAATTTATATGTGCTAGCTGAGCAAGAATCTGAGCAGAGGGCCTTGAGTAGAGATTAAGTTATTTTTCTTTTTTTCAATTAGCTTCTTTCTTTAAAGTAGGTATCACATCAGGTTTATTACCTTTTAGAAACTATATTTTAAGTTTTAAACCCTATTTTCTGGCTTTTCTTCCCAGAAAACAAAGTGATAATTAAAGGGCAGCCTCTCAAAAACAATCCCAGTGTGAGCTGCCGCCTGCATGCCTCTAGGTCTCCGCTCACTTCCTCTCTTCGTTTACTCTGTAAACCTCTACCACAAACCCAGCCTGGCATCCTCTTGGCCCCACTCTCTGGCTTATCTAGAGGAACTCTAAATATTCTCCATGAACTGGAACTCCTGATTTTTCCCAGTCTGTCACTTATGAGTCCAGACCAGGGAACTCTACCCTCCTCTCTGCCTCAGTGGCTTTCTCACGTGCTTTTGTGACACTTCCCCTGTAATGGCCTGAGCAAACTGACAGCAACACTGCCCAACCCCAAGTGTTACCCACAGGATTTGTCCATACTGTGTAGAAGCCAGGTGTTTGCCCACCTGACTTTAGCTCAAGAAGAGCCCCAGGCACTTCCCTATGGTGAAAGCCTGGTAGGCGGATTCTGCACAGTGGACTGAACTCAGCTGAGGAGGATGGAGGTGCTTTGGGTGATCAGCAAGAGCAGTGGAATGTAGGCTAGAGACTGAATTTCAAAACGGCAACCTGTCCATCAGTGGACGTTCTTGGCTCCATCATTGCAAGGATCGAATCTGTTACCACTGCAGAGTCTGTGCTTCCATTTTACAGCTCCATTGACTCAATAATATGCAACATGGTGTCTCCAAATGAGGAATAATTTTGAAGCCTATGTATGTCTTTGAATTTTTATGAAGTCTTGTATGAATTTTGTGTTAATTGATCAGAGTATCATAAATTTTTAAAAGAAATCTTTATACAAACAAGCTTTTGAAACTTTATACAAACTAGTTTTGAAACTTAAGATAAATTTACACTCAGGGCATTTTTTCCTTCTAAACATATTAAAAATTTCACCATTAGAACAGACCACATACTATGAAAGCTTTAAGGCTGAGTTGTTATATTCCTAACAAGAGAACATCCTACCAGCATTTCTGGTTTTAGCATCAGTATTTGTCTCAAGCCAGCCAGGAGAGAATTTAAAGGGAATATCCTAGCATTTTAATTATTTTTTACTTTTTATTGGAAAATTTCAAGCATCCAAAAATGCAAACAGAATAAATAACCCTACAGGTTCCTGTCATTCATCCCTGACTGTCACCAACACCTGGCCAGTCCTGTCCATAAATCCCTCATCCATGCCTTCTACCTTATGTTGTTTTGAAACAAGTTGTAAACATATCATTAAATTGCATTTTGACCAACAGAGTATTAAGTTTTATTTTTAAAGTCTGGGAGCATCCATGAATATTTAATATTCACTCCCTGGATTTTTGCATCTTAGAAAAAGGCACCTGCTCAAAAAAAGAAAAATGTTGTCTCCAGATCTTGTACCCTCTCTGACAGCCCTCATCAGCTGCATTCTCTCTTCTCCTGGGATACTAATTTTTAGACCAAAAAATAGTTTCCGTAGGTAAGGCCTAGCTTGTCACATCCTCATCCGGATGTCCTCTACAGAGTTAGTAGTACAATAAGAGACTACTGAATTTTGGGGTCCCAGGAAAGTACGCACTTTTTCTCAAAATGAATTTGGCATCAAAATCACTTAGATTGTCTTCATTTCAAGATTACTATTCGTCATGGGTGGTCTAAATTTCCTAGGTAATTGCTCTTTCCTTGTAAGTTTAGCACTTATCCAATAGGAAGAGCCTCTCTAGGTCTCTCTTAGGGCCTTTTGGGCTATAATCAAACACCCAAAGTCCACTTAGTTATTTCTTGGCTTCATGGAGATGGAATACCAGGTAATTTTTAAGTGGTAGTTTGAGGTCTTAGGAGATCGTTGATTTTGTTTGCTCGGGAGATAAATTCATTGGTGTTTGAACGTTTGACCATGTGTCCAGGTCCTAAGACCTGAGCTCTCTGGTGTTTATGCTGTTGCAGTTTCTGCAGGACATCTTAGATACACTCTTTGTGATTTTGGATGATAACACAGAGAAGTATGGCCTGCTGGTATTTCAGTCTTTGGTAAGTCTTACCATTCCTGATTTTTATTGATTATTCCTGTCACATACTTTGTAAAACTCTGAGGAAAGCAGTTTGTTTGAGTGAGTCAACAGAAGATGTAGATGTTCCCAACAGGAGTGTCACCAAGGAAGACCAGCAACCTGCCTACCGGGAACATCTTTCCATGATCAAACCTGGACCTCTGCTTTGGGGTTCTGATACTCAGTCTCACCTGTCACAGGGTCGCCTCACCCATGAAACAGTGACCTACAACAACCAAAGGCCCAGAGCCCAATAAAGGAAGCAAGACAGCCTGTTTTCCACTTACAAAGTAGGATACAGAACTTTTTCTGGTGGTCCAGTGGTTAAGACTCTGCACTCCCAATGCAAGGGTCCTGGGTTCCATACCTGTGCAGGGAACTAGGTCCCACATGCCACAACTAAAGATCCTGTGTGCCGCAACTAAGACCCAGCACAGCCAAGTAAATAAATATTAAAAAAACCAACAACAACAAAAACAAAGAATATAGCCACCAGGAAAATCAGGGACTCTGTGTGCTGGTCTGAGCATCACACCCTCTCCCTGTGAGCAATTGTCTGGGAACCAGAGTCTCAGAAGGTTGCTCAGTGAGAAAAGACAGTGATCTGAATATTCAGTGCATTTTGTTGAATGTGTCCAGTCCTCCAGGAGGGCTATGTATTCAAAGACAGCCAGATACTCTAAAGTCTGTCTGATAGAATGAGCAGCAGAGACAGGAGTTAGAATGGCATTTTGCAAAGTTTGTTTCTCTGACTTTTCTTCTTACCTCTCTGGCCAGCCAACCCTAATTTCTTTTTTTTTTTTTTAAGTATATGATTCCATTTAATGAAATATCCAAAATAGGCAAATCCATAGAGACAGAAAGTAGATTTTCAGGAGATGGAGTGACTGCTAATGGGTACGAGATTTCTTTTTGGATCATGAACCCTAATTTCTGAAGGGTGCAACCTTTGGTAGGATGATTTGGCTCAGAGGACAATATTTTTTTTCTCTCTTTTCCACTTTTTTTGAGATACCGTAATGTTTGTGCCACCAACACAGATACTGTTTTGTCTTCCCTTGGTCTGTATTGTACCACTGAGCATTATCGTGAAGAGAGAAGCTCAAAGTCACCGGTATTGACAAATGAGTTCCAAGTTTGGATTGGGAGGCCAGGGTTGTTAGCAACAGAACAAACGTGACAGCAGTACATATCTAGAATGGCAGTCTTACGTTCACTGGAAACGGGGGAGAAAACACTGGTAGTCTGCCGTCCTTGAAGAATCTAGAGTTGTTTCCTTCCGGGGGTAGGCTTGAGGCCTCCACTAAATTCTGCTGCACCTTGTCTCTTGCAGGTATTCATCATCAACCTGCTCCGAGACATCAAGTATTTCCACTTCCGACCTGTAATGGACACGTACATCCAGAAGCACTTTGCTGGAGCCCTGGCATACAAGTAAGTTGCATTTGGCATCATCATTAGGACTTGTGTTTGACTAGAAATACAGGCTTTTACCATTGAGAATGATGTTAGCTGTGGGCTTTCTGCTGACATTTTACAGTATAGTGTATTACATAGTTTTCATACTTTTCCTTCTAAGAAGTGATGAAAGAGCTGCTGAAAATGTCTTGTTTTTTCAGTGAGAAGCATGTGAATAGCTAATTATAGTATCCACAAATAAGTATCAAAAGAAAGAAAAGACAGTCAATAAAAGAGATAATACAGAGAGTAAACATGGGAAGCACTCACAGGTTATCTAAAGCCATTAGAGCAATTTTAAAAGTTGCCATGTTGTTCTGTGGAATGAACATAAATTTTGAAGAGCTAAAACCTGAAGGGTGGTGAAGCTGTGGAATCACTGGACTCTGATACTTTGATGTCACTTTGGAGAGAACAAGCACTGTCCTATAGATTTTACCGGTGTCATTTCATTAGAATTCACAATAATTTGAGATGTACTATTGTTTCCTATATTTTAAATGAAGAGAGTGAGGACAGAGAGCTCACATAACTTGCTCAAGGATGCAGAGCTCGAGACTGATATGCCCCAAATGTGAACCCTGCTGTCTGCAGAGGGCCTGTTCCCTTGTCCTCTGAATTCGTTGGCCATGTATATGTGCAGACCTTCTGACCCTGTAGTCCCATGCCACTCAGATAACTTGGCCCTAAGGAAATAAGATGATTGGGATGGCAAGGAGGGGCACACGGGACCATACACCTTTATTCAGAATCTGCTGTTTACTAGTCATTGTTGTATATTCTGGAGACTTAGCAGTTTTCAACAAAGAAAACACACATCCAGTCCATGACTTGGGAAAACTTTATTGTAATCAAAAGAAATGTGTCTCAGGGGAAGTGGGAAAGAATGACTCCAACTGCTGATTGAAATGTGGCATCTCTTGGTCAGGAGTGTTGTCTGGTCTCAGGTGGTCTAAAGATTCCACAGCTGTAATGAATCCATTGCTCCATCCTAGCTCCTCAGCAGTTTATTATTTCCTCTATGGCTAATTTAGGACTGCAGGTATTTCAGGCTGCTTTGCTTTTGGATTAAAGTGGGGTTTCTGGGACTGTTCTTTTTCCCAGGGAGCTAATCCGCTGTTTGAAGTGGTACATGGACTGCTCAGCAGAACTGATTCGGCAGGACCACATTCAGGAAGCCATGCGGGTAATGTCCTGAGAAGGGCCCACCCCTGCAGAACTTTGCAAGTAACCTCCATGGAGTAGAGTGCAGGACAAGTGTAGACAGTGTGGAATGACTGCCTTGACCCACCTACTGCCCTTTCCTCACTTTTGCCCTGAAAGGTCTTTGTTCCTCATGATTTTATCTGAGAGCAGAAGGGAGAGATGATGTATATGTGGCTTGTAGTCATCCCTACTGCCTTGCTTCTACCCTTACTATCAGTCTTTGCTTCCATTGGCTAAAGTATCGTATCTCCTTCTAAGCCAATGTTGGTAGCAACATTGATTAGAAATAAGACTATCTAATACTTTCCCCTTCTTCAGTATTTACTGAACATTGTTTTTTTTTATGGAACTGTTTTAAATAAAAAGAGCTGAGTGAATGCACTGTATGTGGCTATGTTGAGAAGAAGGGAATATTAAAACCATGATCAGGCAGCCCTTTGCAGTGCTGGACAGCTCCACTTTCCAGGGGACTGTCCACACTGTGAGTTAACTACACTTTCTGGTAACCTGTTTTCTCATGACTGCTACTTCTACTGTAGAGAACCACCTTTGAGAATGTTGATTCCTCTCTTGCTCAGCAGTTCTCCATATTAACTATTTTTTAAAAATATTCGTACCCTCTGGGAACTCACTTAAAGCAAGTTCATGTTTTCTTTCTTTCCTTTCATCCCTGTCTTTTCTTGTTCTTGAGTCACTTTTTTTAAGTTGCTTTTTAACCATGTCTTTCCTACCCTTTCTAGTTAGTAATAAAAGAATGGCAGCATAGTAGTTCTGCTTTTTCTCTGTCCTCTTTGAATATCTCATCATCTGCTCTAAGTACTAGTGGGCCTATGCTTGTGTTATTTGTGTGGTAACAATTCAAACACATGCTCTCCTAAGCACCATCAGTTTAAAGAGGCAAAATCAAATCATAAATCTGTATTTTTCTTGCCTCTTCTCAGCACATTCTGTAGAAACCTGAGGCCACAAGTCTCACTTCTGACCTTCATGCAATACATCTTGGCTGAGCAATCAGCATGTCATGGGTGCTGAGATGCAAAGAGGAGTAAGACTTCCCTCTCCCCCGGAGGAGCACATCCCCTGTGTCCTAAAAGGAATTAGGCTCAAACACAAGTGTAGAACAGAGTGCCAAGTGTGATGTGAGGGTGGGGCCTGGGTTCTGTTCTACTCTGAACCCCAGCACCTGTAAGGTTCCCTGCATAATCTTGAGGGGTACAAGTGGAATTAAATGCAAAAAATTCTGTGTGAGTTCAGAAATTAATTGCTTAAGGCACTGGAGATGGTATCTTAGTTTTCTTCTAAGAGTCATTCATTCAGCCAATATTGCTTGATGCCTGCAAGGTGTCAGACACTGTGTTTCCCCCTGGGGATTCAGCAGGAACCCACACAGAAAGGTTCGGCCTTGATAGCACCTCCATTCAAGTGGGGAAAAGGCAGACAATAGACATGTCCAACAGATAAACCATACAGAGATAAACATACAAAGTCAGTGAGGAAAAAAATTAATTATGCTGTTAAAGAAATGAATAGGATCTTGGCATAGAATGGCTGGAGAGGAGGTTTTACTTCATATCAAGAGTTTAGGGAAAGCTGCTTTGGAGAGGTGGCCAGAGCCCCATATTTCATCCTTGGAGAAGTTTCTCCTCAGTGCTCCATGACTCTGTCTTCCCAGTGTTGGGAGATCTTTAGCCTTTCTCTGATTCGAATATACAGAATCTTGAATTCTCTTAAAAGAGAATTACTCAGCTCATAAGCATGAGCCAACCTGCAGGGGCTCCTCAGAATCAGATTCTGCTCCCAACACATGTTATGGGAGTTTTGTTTCCTGTCTTGTTCATAAACCGCTGATGGCAGGTGTCCTGATCTGGGAGAGGATGGTGAATGGGTGTGTTGGGTCTGCCAGCTCCTGTGCAACTAGAGGCCGATTTTCTCCAAACTGGACCTCTGGTGAGACGGCTGGCACATGTCAGGCACCAGCTGTTTCTCAAAGATGCAGAAAACTTCTTAAAGTACTCTTCCTTCTTGAAATAAAGTTAAGAGAGGTTCTTATATCATTGCCTTTGTAGCCTTTTATTTCTAGACCTGAGAAAAATGAGAGAAATTTAATTTTCTTTTGATCCTGTATCTTCTTGAATTCAGCTGCTTCCATAATAGTCTGTAGTTATTCACGTCCACAGCTACATGAAGTAATTTGGCGATTCTCTCAGTACATAGATACTTGATGCTCAAGCACCATTTGGACTTTTGAGAAAAGGTTTTAAAAATTAAAGTAAAAAACATTTTTCTAATTTAAAAAAATTAAAGTTCTTCCCTGCTATGTATAAAATAGGTAAGTAATAATAACCTGCTGTATAGCACAGGGAACTCTATTCAGTACTCTGTAATGGCCAACATGGGAAAAGAATCTTAAAGAAAAAGTATATATATATAAACTGAGTCACTTTGCTATATACCTGAGACTAGCACAACATAACTGTAAATCAACTATATGCCAATCAAAATTTTAAAAAATATTTAAGTGCTTATCTCCAAAGTTAGAAATGTCCATCTCTCGATTTTAGTGTATAATTTGCTGGTACTCTACCCTTCACTCCTTCATATATTAGTTCCTGACCATCTTTACATGCTAAGGTGTTTCAGTCGTATCCAACTCTTTGCTACCCTATAGACTACAGCCTACCAGGCTCCTCTGTCTATGGGATTCTCCATGCAAGAATATTAGAGTGGGTTGCCATGCGCTCCTCCAGAGGAATCTTCCTGACACAGGGATTGAACCCACATCTCTTCTTTCTCCTGCATTGGTAGGCGGGTTATTTACCACTGGGGCCACCTGGGAAGCCCATCTTTAACACCTCTCTATCCCTCTTTCTCCCACACCTCCAGGCCTTAGAGTACCTTTTCAAGTTTATTGTGCAGTCAAGGATCTTGTACTCACGTGCCACCTGTGGGATGGAAGAGGAACAGTTCCGGTCCAGCATCCAAGAGCTTTTCCAGTCCATCCGGTTTGTTCTCAGTCTGGACAGCAGAAATTCAGAAACGCTTCTTTTCACTCAGGTCTGTGAGCCGCAGGGACGTTTTGCTGCTGGATTCTTACCTGTCTTAGCAGGTGGTTTCTTTGTCCTCTGGCTTCCAGAGTCAAAGCCCTGCCTGGTTTCTATGTTTTGAGTAAGGGTTGAGGTATAAGGAAATACCTGCTAGAATAAAATGCTGCTTTTACTTCAAAGCCAGCTGTGTCCCAGCTTCCAAATATAAAACAGCCCCATGTCTTTATGGCAGAGAAGAAGCTCAATTTTGCCCTCTTTTGACCAGATTTATTTAGCTACTATACTATTAGTTGTACATGAATATCTTATTTATAGGGATATTCAGAATGCATGGAGAATTTTATTTCCTAGTCACTGTATTAATTTTAAGAATCTCAGGTTAGTATTGGTCCATTCTAGCAGTTAAGAGTGAAATAGATTGAAAAACAGCAGAAATAACTAGAAAACTTTGGCTAAGAATTAGGATTAGATTCTATTAGAAATAGTAGTGTGGAAAGGAAGTTTGTTTCCTTATATTAAATATGTCTGGTCAGTTAATCAGTTAACTTTTCCATTCACCCATAGCTGAGAAGGGATCAAAGGTATTGTTCATTACCCCAGTCACAAAGAGGTTATTTCTTTTCTTCTAGATAAATTTCAAGATTGTATCTAATGAATTACACTTCTTTGATTTTTTGAAGGCAGTTATTACATCAGAACATATGAACAGACTAGACAGCCTCTTTCACATCCATTCATTCAGTCACTGCTAGGTCTGTCAGCACAAATATATGTTTAAATATCTCCTTTAAGATTAGAATAGTCCAATTTTTTTTTGTTTTCCATTTACTCCTATGTTGCCCCTAGATTCCAGTTGCCCATAGACCCCTTGGCCCAGAGAACATAAGAGCAGCTGGGAGATAGCCTCTATAAAAGTAGAATACATCAAGGTCACCAGGCTCCTTCCATGGTCTCCCCTCCTGAATACCCCAGGCCAGTCATCTGTCTCCCCCATCCTATCAGTTCCTGCCAGCCAAGGCCCAGGACACCTACTCATCCCTGAGCCTGTGGAAATCTGGGAAGCTCAGAGGTAGCTAATAGAACAAGGCAGATTTACTTTCTGAGAACTCAGCAATGCCCTCTTCTCAATAGTACGTTGGGATAAATAGCTTAGATCCTTTCTCAGCTTATACCTGAGTCAGAATCAGACCTGCTCCTTTGGTACCAGGCTCATGTTTCATGAGTTTCAGAACCCTCGGCAAGTATACAGTTCAGTCAGACTTTATGTCTGATTCTGACCACTAGAAGGTTTTATGGTGCAAGTGTCCTTCTATCCTGGCGCCATGAGAGTAGAAAATTCCACCGTTTAAGAGGGTGAATCAGTTACTGTTGGTCGTTGATTGTGAAATATCACCTGCTTTTCTGGGAATTCCGTAGCAGTCCAGGGACTTGGCACTTTTATCAGCATGGCCCCTGGTTTCACTGCCAATCCCTGGTCAGGGAATTATGGTCCTCCAAGGTCTGTGACACAGCCAAAAGAAATACCTGCTTCCTCCCTTTGTTTTTTGTATCTAGTGTTTGTGCTGGTCCTCATTACTGAAAAATGATCTCCTTGATATCCCAGGGAGTTATAAATCTGCAAGGAGTTATAAATCAGTAAGGACAGTGTCTCACTGCCTGATGAAGCAATCAGGAAAGACAGCTCCCCTCCCCTAACTTGCCACTTAGAAAGAGTGCACTCTCATCTCGTCTCAAGGCGACACTCCATTTCCCTTTGTAAATCTTGGGTTAATAATCTAAGAGTACTGAGCAGCGTGAAGAGCCTCTTTCATGCTATTTCCATTTAGATGAGAGAGATTGAACAAGAGCTAGCATTTATTGAAGGTCTGGTACATGTGCCAGGCAGTCTACTGGAAATTAACCTGGTGCACCTAAACTTCTTCCTCATACCAATATGAGGAGATGGGTTGATAGCCTCATCTCCATTTTATAGATAAGAAAAAGTAGGACTAGGCAGTAACTCACCCAGGGTTATGTGGCAGATAAGTGGTACTGCTGGGATTTAAACTCATGTCTGTCCAATTTCAAAACCCATTCTCTTTTTCCTAAACTATTCTGCCTCCCAGAGGCTCTGATTGTTCTCAAGAAGCCACTCGCATGGGTCTCCCAGAGCTAAGATCCTAGGAGAGAAGTCTGCGTACGCACACAGACCACTTGTCTAGTCCATCGAGGTCACTGAACTCTAGGCCAACATCATCAGCAGTCTTCAGGATTTCATAGCTGACTAAATCCACACATTCTCCCTCCTTTTGGATTTACACTTGAGACTGCTAGGCATTGCATGTGAAGGAAATAATTTACAAAGTCTTCAGGTTTCATGGTTTCAAATAAATGTCACTATTCTGGGGAAATGGTCCAGTTTTCAGAGCTGGGCTGCTGGCTGCAGGACTGTGAATGGAGTTCACCTACTGCTGCTTAATGGCGCTCAGTTATGTTTGACCTCCTTTCTTTGAGAGTTTCCTGGTTTGAATATGGGGCCGAAATTGGAAAGTCAAGACTTGATCATAGAGACAGACAAATAAGTTAAATCCATTTTATGAGCAAAAACAGCTATGGAGTTAATTTTTCTATATAATTCCTTTTCTTGCCAACAAGTTCCTTGGCAAGTTCTAAAGCTTCTAGTGGCCTGGATCCCAGTAAATTCTCTTGTTTTGGTTTCCTTTTTGGTTCTCCTGCTTCAGCCCCAAGACTGCTATGGGGATGGAGGGAGTCACAGGCCAGGGAAGAGCCCATTCAAGACAGGGGTGCTGAAATTAACTCTCAACCTCTCCCCACTGTGTGTCATTATCTAAGCACACAGATACACGCAGACCTAACTCTGAGCTAACCAGACCTTCACATGCTTCTGCAGGCTGCACTCCTCAACTCCTTCCCAACCATCTTTGATGAGCTCCTGCAGATGTTCACTGTGCAGGAGGTGGCGGAATTTGTGAGAGGGACTCTGGGGAGCATGCCCAGCACTGTGCACATTGGGCAGTCGATGGATGTGGTGAAGCTGCAGTCCATTGCCAGAACTGTGGATAGCCGGCTGTTTTCTTTCTCAGGTAAATCAAGTTGGGATGAAAGTCAGACTCACCCTTCTTCCTTATTAGGGTATTGGCCAAGTGGTAAGCAAAGGATCAGTTTTACCAGCCATCATGTGAGAAGTCAGTGACCCTTAAAATGCAGAGTTTTTGGTAAACTCTGTTAGAGAATGCAGCCGAAACCTAGGCCTACTGCCTCCCTCAATGGCTTATTTCCAGGGACCCACATGAGGTGGCTTGCAGAGCAACCTCCAGGCCCACAAATCTAGCCAGCTGCCAAGAATAGGGTCTGTCACAGCCCCAGCAGGATGAAAAAGCAGAGGAAAAGGAGGGGGAACAAGAGAGAAAGGTCTAGCCCAAGAAGGTAGGATGAGTCAAGGAAAGAAAAGAAGCCCTGAGCAGAGGCCCTGCGGGCTCACCGCACTTTGTGGTTTCCTTGCCTCACCAGACAGACAGATTCCTTTTCCTCTCTTTGAAGGAGCCTCTAAAGGTTAGACAAAGAGATAGACAGGGAGCCCTCCACATTCTAAGTAGTGGTAAAGAACCTACCTGCCAGTGCAGGAGACTTAAGAGACACAGATTCAATCCCTGGGAAGGGAAGATCCCCTGGAGGGAGAAATGGCAACCCACTCCAGTATTCTTGCCTGGGAAATCCCATATCCAGAGGATCCTGGCAGGCTACAGTCCATAGCACTGGTGGCAAAGAGTCGGAAACTACTGAGCAACTGAGCACACCACACTCCAAAAGAGGTCAGGAAAGCCTCCCCAACATAATATGGTTGGGGAGCTCCCTGCTGGTGGTCCAGTGGCTGACTCCACACTCCCAATGCAGGTGGCCCAAGTTCAGTCCCAGGTCTGGAAACTAGATCCCACATGCCACAACTAAGACCTGGTGCAGTCAGTAAAATAAAAATAATACTAGGGGGGAAAAAAACAGTATAATGCAATCAGCAGCCTAAACTGTCTTTCAGAAGGAGCCTCTAGATTCATACCTGAAACCACATTCAGTTCAGTTCAGTTCAGTTCAGTTGCTCAGTTGTGTCTGACTCTTTGCGACCCCATGAACCACAGCACGCCAGGCCTCCCTGTCCATCACCCACTCCCAGAATCCACCCAAACCCATGTCCATCGAGTTGGTGATGCCATCCAACCATCTCATCCTCTGTCGTCCCCTTCTCCTCCTGCCCCCAATCTTTCCCAGCATCAGGGTCTTACATGATCAAATATTCAGTAGTCAAACATTACAATTAGCATGAGCCTGGTCCTTTAAGCAGAGTATCACACTGTGGAATAAGCTTCTAGGACACAGAAATAAATCTAAAATGCTAACAAAGCAATTATTATTAGAATTTTTATAATTAGAACTTCTTGATGGTCAAATTTTTTAAAGTCTGACTTTCAAAGTATGAGAATAGTCATTTCTCAGCCCAGAGCTACACATATCTGCATTACAAAACAAATACCCCCTTTAACTTCACACTGCCTGTGTAAGGAATTACTGAGACTAAAGCTGCCACCAAGAAATTCAGCTTTTCTCCCCCTGTAACTGTTCTTGGTAAGCACTTCTCTCCTCAGCACTTCCTGGACTGAAGATAAAATCAATGGTTAGCATAGACTTTCAGGGAAGCCACTGCATTCACTCAAGCTGTGAGCACTGCTTCAAGCAGGTGCTTTCTTTTTTAAAAAATGTATTTATTTTTTATTGAAGGATAATTGCTTTACAGAATTTTGCTATTTTCTGTCAAATCTCAACAGAATCAGCCATAGGTATACATATATCCCCTCCCTTTTGAAGCTCCCTCTCATCTCCCTCCCCATCCACCCTTCTAGGTTAATACAGAGCCCCTGTTTGAGTTTCCTGAGCCATACAGCAAATTCCCATTGGCTGTCTATTTTACATATGGTAATATAAGTTTCCATACACCTCACCCTCTCTTCCCCTCTCCCCATGTCCATAAGTCTATTTATTCTCTGTTTCTCCATTGCTGCCCTGTAAATAAATTCTTCCGTACCATTTTTCTAGATTCCATATATATATGTGTTAGAATACGGTATTTATCTTTCTTTCTTACTCACTTCACTCTGTATAATAGGTTCTAGGTTCATCCACCTCATTAGAACTGACTCAAATGTGTTCCTTTTTATGGCTGAGTAATATTCCATTGTGTATATGTACCACAACTTCTTTATCCATTCATCTGTCGATGGACATCTAGGTTGCTTCCATGTTCTAGCTATTGTAAATAGTGCTGCAATGAACAGTGGGATACATGTGTCTCTTTTAATTTTGGTTCCTCAGGGTGTATGCCTAGGAGTGGGATTGCTGGGTTAGGTGGTTTTATTCCTAGCTTTTTAAGGAATCTCCATACTGTCTTCTGTAGTGGCTGTATCAATTTACATTCTCACCAACAGTGCAAGAGCATTCCCTTTTCTCCACACTCTTTCCAGCATTTATTGTTAGTGGACTTTTTGATGAGGGCCATTCTGACTGGTGTGAGGTGATTTCTCATTGTGGTTTTGATTTGCATGTCTCTGGTAATGAGTGATGTTGAGCACCTTTTCATGTGTTTGTTAGCCATCTGTATGTCTTCTTTGGAGAAATGTCTGTTTAGGTCTTTTTCCCACTTTTTGGTTGGGTTGTTTGTTTTTCTGGTATTGAGTTGTATGAGCTGCTTGTATATTTTGGAAATTAATCCTTTGTCAGTTGTATCATTTGCTATTATTTTCTTCCATTTTGAGGGTTGTCTTTTCAGCTTGCTTAAGTTTCCTTTGCTGTGCAAAAGCTTTTAAGTTTAATCAGGTCCCACTTGTTTACTTTTGTTTTTATTTCTATTACTCTAGGAGGTGGGTCACAGAGGATCTTGCTTTGATTTATGTTATCAAGTGTTCTGCCGATGTTTTCCTCTAAGAGTTTTATAGTTTCTGGTCTTACATGTAGGTCTTTAATCCATTTTGAGTTTATCTTTGGTGTTTATTATGGTGTTAGGAAGTGTTCTAATTTCATCCTTTTACATGTAGCTGTCCAGATTCCCCATCACCATTTATTGAAGAGGCTGTCTTTGCCCCATTATATATTCTTGCCTCCTTTGTCAAATATAAGGTACCCATAGGTGTATAGGTTTCTTTCTGGGCTTTCTATCTTGTTCTTGGTCTGTATTTCTGTTTTTGTGCCAGTACCATACTGTCTTGATGATTGTAGCTTTGTAGTACAACCTGAAGTCAGGAAGCTTGATTCCTCCAGCTCCATTCTTTTTTCTCAAGACTGCTTTAGCTATTCGGGGTCTTTTGTGTTTCCATATGAATTGTGAAATTTTTCGTTCTAGTTCTGTGAAAAATTCCATTGGTAATTTTGATAGGGATTGCATTAAATCTGTAGATTGCATTAGGTAGTATAGTCATTTTCACAGTATTGCTTCTTCCTAACCAGGAACATGGAATTTCTCTCAATCTGTTTATTTCATCTTTGATTTCTTTCATTAGTGTCTTATAATTTTCTGTGTACAGTTCTTTCATCTCCTTAGGTAAGTTTATTTCTAGATATTTAATTCTTTTTGTTGCAATGGTGAATGGGATTGATTCTTTAATTGTTCTTTCTAATTTTTCATTGTTAGTATATAGAAATGCAGGTGATTTATGTGTATTGATTTTGTATCCTTCAACTTTGCTAAATTCACTGATCAGCTCTAGTAATTTTCTGATACTGTCTTTAGGGTTTTATGTGTACAGTATCATGTCATCTGCAAACAGTGAGAGCTTTACTTCTTCTTTTCTGATCTGGAGTCCTTTTGTTTCTTTTTCTGCTCTGATTGCTGTAGCTAGGACTTCCAGAACTATGTTGAATAATATTAGTGAAAGTGGACACCCTTGTCTTGTTCCTGATCTTAGGGGGGATGCTTTCAGTTTTTAACCATTGAGAATAATGTTTGCTGTAGGCTTATCATATATGGCCTTTGCTATGTTTAGGTAGGTTCCTTCTATGCCCATTTTTTTGAAGAGTTATAATCATAAATAGGTGCTGAATTTTGTTGAAGGCTTTTTCTGCATCTATTGAGATGATCATGTGGTTTTTACCTTTCAGTTTGTTAATATGGTATATCACATTGATTGATGTCCGTATATTGAAGAATCCTTGCATCCTTGGAATAAACCCAACTTGATCACGGTGTATGAGCTTTTAGATGTGTTGCTGAATTCTGTTTGCTAAAATTTTATTGAGGATTTTTGCAGTTATGTTCATTAGTGATATTGGCCTGTTGTTTTCCTTTTTTGTGTTGTCTTTGTCTGGTTTTGGTATCAGGGTGATGGTGGCCTCGTAGAATGAATTTGGAAGTGTTCCTTTCTCTGCAGTTTTTTGAAAGAGTTTTAGAAGGATAGGCGTTAGCTCTTCTCTAAATGTTTGATAGAATTCTCTGAAGCCATCTGGTCCTGGGCTTTTGTTTCTTGGGAGATTTTTGATCACAGCTTCAATTTCAGTGCTTGTAATTGGGTTTTTCATAATTTCTGTTTCTCCCTGGTTCAGTCTTGGAAGATTTTCTAAGAATCTGCCCATTTCTTCCAGGCTATCTATTTTATTGCCATATAGTTGTTCATAATAGTCTCTTATAATCCTTTGTATTTCTGCATTGTCTGTTGTAACCTCTACTTTTTCATTTCTAATTTTGTTGCTTTGATTCTTCTATCTTTTTTTCTTGATGAGCCTGGCTAAAGGTTTGTCAATTTTGTTTATCTTCTCAAAGAACCAGCTTTTAGTTTTATTAATTTTTACTATTGTTTCTTTGATTTCTTTTTTATTTATTTCTGCTCGGATCTTTATGATTTCTTTCCTTCTACTAATTTTGGGGTTTTTTTCTTCTTCTTTTTCTAGTTGCTTCAGGTGTAGTTAGGTTGTCTATTCGATGTTTTTCTTGTTTCTTGAGGTAGGATTGTATTGATATAAACTTACCTCTTACAGCTGCTTTTGCTGCGTCCAGTAGGCTTTAAGTTGTTGTGTTTTCATTGTCATTTGTTTCTATAAATTTTTTGATTATCCTTTGGATTTCTTCAGTAACCTGTTGGTTATTTAAAAATGTGTTGTTTAATCTCCATGTGTTTGTGTTTCTTAGTTTTTTCCCTTGTAATTGATATCTAGTCTCATAGCATTGTGGTCAGAAAAGACAATTTCAGTTTTCTTAAATTTACTGAGGTTCGATTTGAGACCCAAGATGTGGTCTATCCTGGAGAATGTTCCATGTGCACTTGAGAAGAAAGTGTATTCTTCTGTATTTGGATGAAATGTCCTGAAGATCAGTGAGATCCATCTCATCTAATATATCATTTAAGACTTGTGTTTCCTTATTAATTTGTCCATTGGTGTGAGTGGGGCGTTAAAGACTCCTACTGTTATTATGTTACTGTCAGTTTTTCCTTTTATGTCTGTGTTTGTCTTAATGTATTGAGGTGCTCCTGTGTTGGGCAAGCAGATGCTTTCTGAGTATATGTGAAGGCAGACAGCAGACTGCCCTCACTGACATACTTTATTTCTAATACTTTGGCATGTACTTGCTGCTTCTCATAACCACTTAAGAAAAATTGTTTTTATGTGGCTGGAACTATGTAATTGGATTTTGCGATAACAAGCCCCCACCAAATTTTCACTTGCATCTCACGTTCATTGAATGCCTGAGCTGCAGCGTTTTTCCTGAGGCAGAAGGACTTTTACCAGTGATGTCTTGAAACCAACCCTTACATTCTCAGAGCATATCCCTTTGGTTTCTTCATTAGCAGGTTCCAATAACAAACTGCTATTTTGTCTGCAGGCAGCTATTGGTTGCTACAAATCCTGTTCTGTTGGCATTTTGGTCTACAAAAGACAGTAGGAACTTCTCTTTAATCCAGGCATCCTTTTAAACATACAATAGTTGTCACTCCATTTTATTTCAACATATTCTTAAGTATTTGACAAGACAGTCCCCCACATCTCCTGTATATCATGTAATTTGTCTTTTGCCAATAAAGATTTTCATTCTGAATTTCATCTAGAATACTTAATTATGGTCATATATGTACAACAAATCCAGAATACCGTGACTTGTTTGTGTTACTGGTAGTCTGACTGAATCATGCTGGCTGGCTGTGGTGCCACTTTAATTACACGGTCATTGACCACATAGGAGTGCAAGACACCAGAAACATGTTCACACTTGTATTTCACGTTGTCTTCTCACCACACCTGTGAAGTAAATGCAGAAGGGGCCATTAGTACCTCATTATATAGATGGGAGAAATCAAACCTGTAGAAGGAATCAACCTGCCTAAAGTTTTAGAGTGAGTTTATAAAAGAGCTTGATTTAGTATTTAACCTTCCTGAATTTGGAGTTCTAAATATAGTCACCCCCCTGATGAAGATACTATTTAGGCAACATTGAAGTAGAAAGAAAAGAAAAATATTTTAATGTATGCAGTAGGACTGGCAAAGAGATTTAGGTAATTATCAAAGGCTTATGACAAGGTGAAAGTCTTCTTTTGTCCCTTTCACTACTGTGGATTCACACAGCGTCCCACAGGCCAGAGGAGGAAAGTACAGTAAAGGCTTAAGAGGGTGGAAGTGCCGGGACGCCATCAGGGCATCATGAAGAGGAACCATTTATAATCCATATCAAGTCTGCTAGTTAGTTCCATCAGCATAGTTCATAGAACTAAGTGTCTCATTTAAATACAGTTTAATTTGAAGTCTAGTCAATAAAGAGATTTCATTTGGAAATAATAGTCTCCTAACATATATCCTGCATAAAAGGCCCTAGATAATTGAGGCCTGAAATGTGAAAAAAGAAAAGCAAGATGGATGGAAAATGCTATAACATGTCTTCAGATGTCTGGGAAGTAGGCTGTTAGGCCTGCCCACAGCGGGGGCTGGTTTCCAGTGTGGCTTCAGTCCGGCCCCACTTGCCTGGAGACCAGCTGCATCCTTTGTTGCCCCTGGCTTCCAAAGGTAGCTGGTTCTTCTCTGAAGGGCTGCTTCACCTTTGTGTTTTCTCCCCCAGAGTCCCGCCGCATCCTGCTTCCGGTGGTTCTCCATCACATCCACCTTCACCTGAGGCAGCAGAAGGAGCTGCTCATCTGCTCAGGGATTCTCAGCAGCATCTTCTCCATCGTCAAGACCAGCTCTCTGGTAGTGGCCGTAGACCTGTGCCACTCCCGGCCCTAAGCTCTGTCCCTCTCCTGTGTCACTTTAGCCAGAGGCAGACCAACAAAGATCATTTTGTTCACTTTGCAGTCAGAGAAGCTTTCATCAGTGACAGGAAGGTGCCCAAGTGAATGGAGGCCTGCCTGTGTGTGCCCAGCAGGCTTCTCAACACAACACAGTGTTGCTATTTAAAACAAAACAAAACAAAAAAAGTACTGCCGTAAATACACCCAGAAACATAGTCATCTGTAGTACCAGAAAACCCCATCCCGTGCTGCTTGCTCTGTTTCTATCAAAAGGCATTACTTCTGTATTCTGGGAGTGTTCTGAGGATACTCAGGCACGAATGAGCACAAGGAGGCAGGCCCAGGCTGAGAGGCAGCTTGCTCATTCAGACTTTTCTGTCAGCTTCCTGGCAGCTTGATTCCACCCATATGGCATTCCTATACTGTGCCAGATGAGACAGGGTGTACGAGCGATACATGTTGCCCACAATAGTTCTCAGCCTCATGGGATGCTGGAATGGTTCTTGAGGGCTCAGGTCTCAGCTGGTAGTGCTTTTGCCTATTTTCTTTCTTCTTTATTTTTAGTTTTTTAGAAGAGACCCGTGTTAGAAGGGAGGGGAGGTAAGGAAGGCAGAAAAACATGTATCAGGCATGGATAAGGGTAGGAATTTATTTTAATTATCTTTATGTTATATGTTTATACTGTGGAAGAAATGAGTATTTCTTTTAAAAAACCATAGGAAAGTATAAACAAATTTAAAATAAGGCTGAGTCTTTATTTACACAATCTTCCTAAGTTAAGGTTTCTGGAGAATAAAATTTCAAGTGCATTTAAAATAAATACTAGGAACCAAGTGATACAAACATAGGAGGTTAGGTTGTCTGTGAAGATAGCATGGGAAAGGTGCAGAGAAGAAAAAATGTGCTTGGCTTGAACAGGATACAAGGACTCAATAGTGTGCTCTGGTATCTGGTATCCAGACTTAAAGGACCATCTGGTGATGGCGGCCCACCTTGGCAGAGTGACTGCAGCGGCTGTAGTGGCCCTTTTGTTTGCTCTTGGCTCCAGGCAAGGCCTGGCAGCTCTCCTTCCCACCAGGCCTCAGAGAGGCAACACCAGGCACGTAAGGTGTACTGGTGACCCAGGGTCAGCTTGAGGGGATAGGAGGCTGGTCACTAAAGGAAAGAGAAAAATTGCAGTGGAAAAGCAAGGGGAGGGGAGGGATGAAAGAGGAATGGGAACAAGTGAAAATCTGAAGGAGGTGATCTGGTTGTATTTGTGGGGTTGGAGACTAACCCCACAGCTCCTCGAAGAGCCATCATTTGGACCAGTAATAGTATAAAGGGACTGGAGAAGAGGCAACAGGAATCTCTGTGAGATCATGATAATCATGCTGTAGGATTTGGATTGCATGTGAAAGGTCTAGAAAAAAATAGCACGCAACTCTTCCTAAATTCAGAACTTGCTGACTGGGAAGCAGCCCTCATTGAGGAAGCTTGCCCCATTGTTTTTGTGAGGCTGCCTAAGAGGGCCACACTGAGACCAGGGTCTTTCTGGTGGACCAAGGAACATGAGCAGGAATGCCAAGGAGCTAGAGGGAGCATGTCTGGGCAGCAGTCAGGCCTGGCAAAGAGTGAGGTCACTCACAGAGAAAATGGTCCTGAGGAAGACTGAGATACTTCTGTGTGCATTAGGGAAGGTGCTGCCTCCACATCCTGTGGTATGAACTCTACCATTTTCTCAGAGCGATAGTCAGCAGTGTTGTGCTCTCTCCTGATTTTTCTAGGAAAATCAAAGAAAACATTTAACTGAGGATCTTCGCTTCGTCCTTGTGTATCAAGGTTGATATATCTTCCTGAGGTTCAGAATTGCAGGTGTCAGAATGTTGCTGTGTTAGGATCAGTCCTCAGCCCCCAAACCAGGGCAACAGAGACACGTGTGCCTCCCCTCCTCTCAGAGCCGTTGTTTCAGGTTCCTTGACACTGCATGCCAGTGAGGCTGGGAACTTGGTGTTGAGAGCTAAGTCAGAAGACCACTCCTGACTGTGGCTGATTTAGTAAGTACTTCCCACTGCGCATCAGCCTGGCGCTAACACTGCTCTCTCGCTGCTCGCTCCAGGAGGCAGATGTCATGGAGGAGGTAGAAATGATGGTGGAAAGCCTCTTGGACGTGCTCTTACAGACTCTGCTCACCATCATGAGCAAATCGCACGCTCAGGAGGCGGTAAGAGGGCAGCGGTGCCCACAGTGCACAGCGGAGATCACTGTTAGTAACTAACATTCAGGTTTTCTTGCTTTCTTTTCTAACCTGGGGCTCCTCCACACGGAACCTCATCTCACATCATACCACCTTCATCTCAGCTTCCCTCCCTGCATGGTTGTCCGCATGCTGCCCTTTTCCCCTCTCCAGTCAAACTCCATCTCCACTCTGAAAGCTCTAGGTTCTTACTCAGAGGAGTGTACTTAGGGACAGACCCAGGGATGCTTCCTGTCCTGTTTTCCTGCGCACAATCTCCACTGGCCTTTGCCTTTGAGCCAGGTCACTTTCTGTAATGTGGAATAAAGCAGAGAATGAAGGTGACAGCTGTTGACTGTTCCTTCTAGGAGCAGGCTCTCGCCAGTGATGTGTGCACCACAGTAATTTTCTCACAGTCTGCTTATACCTACAGATTAGCTGCTTTTGGCCACAGTATTTGTATCTAAATGTCGAGCATCAGGGAAAACATGATGAGGTAGAATGGCACTGGCGTTGTTGGACAGTGATCTCTCATGATCTAACTAGGAGAGAAACAGACTGGGAGAGCCTCTCAGGAGAGGCAGAGAGACACCCCCCAGGCCCCCCTGCTCCTATGCAGTGTGTACTTCTTAACCCTGATGTTGGGACATGATAAGCAGCTTGTTGGGGATCTTCCTGTTGGCAGGTGGGAGACTACAGGGATCCCTTTGTTGAAAAGCTCCTGTGGGAGCAAGTCAACCTCCACGTTAGGGAGAGCAGAGAGCAGACACGTTCTAGAGCGTAAGAGCTTGGCAAGAATGTCTGCTCCCTTAGGAACTCCTACACAGGACACTCTCACAATAGGTAAGAACATATGCTCCCTGGCACATCCTGGTAGCCCATCCTTTTAACCAGCAATGACACAGTGCTGGCTGTGGGCCAGACCTGCTTTATATACTTTATAAACAGTAACTCACTAGCAAAACTAAAGAAGTGATTTATTTCATATACATCTAATGAAGATAACAATTTATTGAGCACTTCTTTATGTTCTGGCCTTTTTACTTAAATGCTTTATGTACATTAATGTATCTGATCCTCAAAACAAATTATGGCTTATGTCTATTTCTTCAGATAAAACTGGTTCATGTACTAGTTTGTGTATATATTTTGCATACATATATGTTTAATGATTTCATGAGTCGCAAAAGGATTTGAGAGACTAAAAAAGAGTTATCATAGTCCCACAAACTTAAAAACATTTGAAAACTGGCCAAATTAAGTCATTTTTCCTCCATCTCTTCTGAGGAGGCAGCCTTGTTAGAGGAAACCGTGCTCAACTGCCCCATGCCAGAAGTTTCCAAGAGAAGGTAAAAGTCTTTGGAGTCCTTAAGCCAGGGTTTTCATCTGTGTACTCCAGTTGGAACTTGAAGAAACTTTAAAGACTCATTTTTTTTTAATCTTTAAATTTTTACTGAAAGCCATTAGCTCGTCTTCTCAGAAAAGCTAGTTTTGACTCCTCTGCTTTCCCAAGGGTCATGTTGATCTACTGTGTTCCATCTCCAGCAATCACATGTCAGCTTTGGGAGTTCCCAGAGGAGATCCTTATAGAAAGACTGCTCCAGCCCCGCAGGATGGACAGAGTCCAAATTCTGTCCAGAGAAGTCTGAACTCCCTGTTCCCAGGGGCCCCTCCAGACTTTAGTATGGTGCCCTGGCAGCATACAATGACAAAGGAGTATGCAGCCGAAAGTTCCCTAGGACAAAAAACTAGAGTATCTGTCTCATTTGGCAGTACTTCTTTCTTATGGGCTAAGACTTTTCAATTAGTGCCATGCTGCAGAAGTCTTATTAAAACTCCCAAGTCCTCCAGGTACCCCTTTAGTAGAAAAGAAATTTCATTTTCAGAGCTAGAGTTGTCACCTTCCCCCTCATGATCATTGGGGCCATCTCAGACCCTTCCTTCTCTCCTTGCCCTCTATGGATTGGGGGAACACAGCTCTTGTAACTGGCTCTGCTAAGTGTATTTTGGGTTGTTCCCCAGGGGGAGTATGTGTCCTGCCTTCTCTCACTGCTCCGCCAGATGTGTGACACACATTACCAGCACCTCCTGGACAACTTCCAGAGCAAAGATGAGCTCAAGGTAGGCCGACACCTTTCACCCAGGAATGGAAGCATGCAGCTAAGACTGCCCATCAGTTTTTCCTCCTGCCAGTAGAGAAGTTCAAGTGGCCCGCGCTGCCGAGAGTGGAAGATTTACCACCCTCACTTTACAGCTGACTGTATGGCTTCCAGGAGCAGATAGCCGGTGGTGTTCCCATACAGCCAGACCCCAGGAGCACTGGAAAGTCTTTGCTGACTGATTGCAACCACATGACCATGTGCCTCTAAGAGACACTTCTCTGGGCCATACTGATTGTCAGCCAACCAGGACTCTTCCCTCTCTTATAAACATAACAGTTGAGTTGTAGGTTGCCCATGAAACAGGCTTCACTGTTTAATAACTGTAGTAATAATAATAATGACAACTTTTCTTCAGTAAAACGTATTTCTGAAAGATTCATATTTGTAGAGAGCAAATACGAACACTGTCCATTGGCTGTCGCTCTGGATCTAGAGCGCTGAGGGGCAGGTAGTCCAGAGAAATGGGCCCATGGACCAGATGACAGGAGCGTGTTCCCAAACTTTGAGTCTGCTGACAGACTCCAGGGGCTTGTGTGTTTGCATTAGACCATGCCACTGAGTTCATCCCTGGATAAAGGAACTGTTGTAAACTTTATGTCTATGCTTTGCCTCCATCCAGAGTCAAGTCACTTGTCAATATTTCACAATAATGCACTATACTGTTTTCCATTTGTGTAATCAATCTTTATTAATCATATGAGTTAATCAATATCACCTGTTACTTTCTGGTGTTTGATCTGGCCTACCTTTCCACAGATGTGGGTCTCTGCAGATTGTTATCCCTAACTTACTACAGTGAGGCCAGCCTATCTTCTCAGACGCATGAACTTGACAGCCCTTGAAATGAGCCATAAGTTAACCAGAGCCTGGAGGTCATATCCAGGTCAAGCAAATGCTTGCGCTGGGATGTAGAGCTTGAAAATCCAGTCCTGACTGTTTTAGATCATTTTCATTGTGTGTGTGTATGTGTGTGTTTGTGAGAGAGCAAAGGACACTAACAAGTTCTCAATCAGAAGCATCATTCCTTTACTTTTTAATTAAATGTTTGTTTTTTATTGCAGCAGTATGTATATACGATATTAAAACCCAAAGCATTTTACAAAGTGTGTCACATAAAACTGGTTCCTTGGCTCAACCTGACCACGTCTACCCACTACTCCCGCAAAGCGGCCACTTTGAACACTTCTTTTGTTCTTCAAGTGGCTTCTACTGCCATTCGAAATTTTTAAAATTTTTAGTTATTGTTTGTTTTCTTCTTCCCACAGAAAATGAGGCTGATTCTTCTCAATCAGCAAGCCTTTCATTAACCAGTCTTTGTACTGTTCTCATTGCTTTCATGGAGAAGCACAGTTTTGGAGATACTTACTCATCTATCCCTGAAGTGCTTCTCCAGTCCATGTGTTCTTAACACCCAAGAAAACCAGTTCTTACAATCAAGTGCCCAGGGGCCATGCCCCACAGATTGAGACCAGTGGACTCAGCTGGATGCCATGTCTGCTGGACTCCCTGTGCTTTGGCCTTTAGGCACTGGGCTGAGCAGGTATAGAGCTGCATCTCTTCTCCCCAGTTTGGGACTGGCCTGTGGCAGTGGCCAGACCTCACTCCCATGCAGCCCTCTAAGAGGAAGGCAACTCATGAAGGGAGCCAGAGCGTCACCCACAGGTCCCCTCCATTCTCGTGATCTAGAGGTCGGAGAGCCTGATGAGGAGGTATGTGCTGCAGTGGTGGAGGTGGCATCTCACATCAGATTTTCCTCTCGGCCCAGGAATTCCTGCTGAAGATTTTCTGTGTGTTCCGGAACCTGATGAAGATGAGTGTCTTTCCTCGGGACTGGATGGTGATGAGACTTCTTACAAGCAAGTGAGTGTGGAAGGGCCCTGTGCCAGCCTTCACGCAGCTGTCCCCAGACTATTACATGTGAGAGAAGAAGTGAGGTGGAAACTTGTCAAGGTCAAAATTGTGGGGACAGAGAGGAGAGGGTTTAAATGTGAAAGTGTTTGGAAGCGCAGTCAGCAGGCCATTTACCAAAGTTCAAGGAGGAGAAATAGTCAAAGATAGTTCAGAAGTAGAGTCTAAGTGCCTGGCAGATGATGTCATGGTAAAGGTAGGGAAGGAACTTTCATGAATGTGAGCTGTGACACCAGAGGAGGGCTCCTGCATGAGGAGGGCCTGATCATTGGCCTCTGTTGATCTGCGGTTTCAGGCAGCATCCCAAGCCCTCCTCTTGACTTGATTTGTGTTTCTGCCAGAGACTGCTTGTCCCCCACAGCTAGTGCTAATTACCCACCCAAAACCTGGCTGTGAGGCTCTGACCACCTCTGATGCTGGCCACAGAATTCACTCTGTGGTTTACCCTACTTGTCTGCCCCATTCATATTTCTACCCTGTGCTTCTCACTGGCAAAGCAAACCAGTCATGTGGGTAGTAGGGTGCTTGCTTGTCGGGTCCCCTTCTACTCAGGAGAAGGCCACTTGGCGTCTACTCTCTAGCCTTCTGCCTCCTCCCTCTGATCAGCCTTTTATGTCATCATTATGCAGAATGTAGTGAAATTATTTGTGTTAGATTTATTAGCATGGTGACAGGATGGTTTTTCTACTATATACCTTTTATAGTGCTCTTTTTTTGACAACGGCAAACATTTCATACAGAACAGAAGAATGGTTATAAACAGTGCTGCAGAGATATTGCCTTAAGTAGTGGATTTTCCATTTGACCCCTTCTTGTTTCTGTCTCTTAGTTCTACTCAGAGCACTTCAGGCTCTCCAGCCCATTCTGCAGGAGCAAGCCTCTTCTTTCAAGGCTTTTACTTTTCAAATTTGCTTGCTGGTAATGAGTCTCTCTAATGCACTGTTTTTGCCTTGCCCCTCTTCTGCACCAAACTTAGGTGGTCATTATTAGGTGTAAGCTCCTTTGCCAGGCATTCAGTGCCCTTGGTAATTAAACCCTTACTCACCTGTCCCACTTCACTTTCTCTCTCCCTTAACCTGTGCTCTTGACTCTAGCAAGCCAGCCTCCCGTTAACCCTTAAATGTGCCCAAGCAAAAATTGAAAGTGATATTCTAGATCAAAGGCTGAAATCAAATGACTTACACATGGAAATAACAGTATATGATAAAAGTAGAGATTTAATAACTATAAACCCCTGTTACCAAGTGGAGTAACAGAGTGATACTCTTAAGTCCTCTGTCGGTCATAATACAGGTTCATTTTCCTAAGATCCCCCAAATACTAGAATCATTCTTTGAAATGGAGGAAATCGGAAAGAACCATGAAACCTTACTCCCCTCCTTTTATAGGGAAACTGTGGCTAGAGAAAAGTAGTGCCAAGACCAGATGTCAGCAGAGCTTGGTCTAGAACCCACTGGTAGGGCACTTCTCCACTGGGGGGTTTTTGTGGGGTTTGTGCCATGTATCCCTGTCACTTGGGCTTCCAGGTGGCTCAGGGCTAAAGAATCCACCTGCCAACGCGAGAGACATGGGTTCTATCTCTGGATTGGGAGGATCCCCTGGAGAAGGAAATGGCAGCCCCCTCAAGTATTCTTGCCTGGGAAATCCCATAGGGAGAGGAGCCTGGTGGGCTATGGTCCATGGGGTCACAAAGAGTCGAACACAACTGAGCATGCACGCACATCCTTCTCCCTTAAAGTCACATCTTACACAAGAGCTGCTTGTACTCAGGAAGCTTGCACATGGGCCACAGACCATGGATGCTAAGCTGTGGGATGCTACTGTTAGTCCTTTAACTCTGCCAACACCTTGTCCCCTTCCTACAGTATTATAGTCACTACTGTCCAGTACCTGTCTTCTGCGCTGCACAAGAATTTCACAGAGACAGACTTCGACTTTAAGGTAGGAGCTCCAAAATCCGTCACTGTCTTTGTGATAACCGTAGAAAGCCAAAACCAGACTCCCTGTTTTGTTTTTGTTTTACTTAAAACAGCTGTTTTATTTTGCTCACAGGTTTGCAGGTCAGGAATTTGAGAGGGATTCGGCTAAGCATATGATAGGTGGCTGGGGGCTTTCTTAATCTGTTCATAGTATCAAACAGCTTCCAGGCCTGATAATGATTAGAGTATAACCTAGGAAACCCCTCCTGGAGGTGCTGGGAGCCAGAAACCCATGAGTTTGTTTTCTAGTCCAGAATCAACACTGTTGGTTTCAGAGAAGTCAAGAAAACAGGGGAAAGTCCTGTTTGCAAAGATATTTTTCTAAAAATCAAGATCTTAACACTGAAATGAATTCTGTGCTACATGCATATATTTAGAATCTCTCCTTGCAAGGTTAAGAACTCAGGCTGTCACATATTTCCTCTTTCTCTCTCTCTCTCTCTAGGTGTGGAATTCTTATTTTAGCCTGGCAGTTCTGTTCATAAATCAGCCAAGCCTTCAGCTAGAAATCATTACTTCCACCAAGAGGAAGAAGATTCTAGATAAGTAAGACATATGTCTCTTATTCATCTTCCTACATGTGCCCAGATAGGGTTATGTTTCCAGGAGGGGCTCCTAGAGACGTCCACAGGGTTCTCATTGAGGTGGCTTCCCAAGGAGCCAAGTGTAAGAGCTTAACTGTGAGCAAAATGATTTTGTCTTTTGAAAAGCGCTAGAAACAGAGCTGAAATGCTGGCCTCCTGTCTTTCTGAACCTTTGTGCTAATAGCTGTTTCCTGTGTTCTATTCCCAGGTACGGGGACATGCGTGTGATGATGGCTTATGAACTCTTCAGCATGTGGCAGAATTTGGGTAGGTCTATTCTCCACACTCTTCCCTTACACATATTGTGTAGCCAAATAAGAAGTTACAAGACTAGTTGCTTCCCCCAGGTTTTATGAATGTTAATTCAGACCCAAGAGATCTTCACATATCTTTAACATAACACCTCAGATGGGTGGTATAGTGTAAAGCCCTTGGCAGGAGAGTTAAGCTGAGAAATAAGACCCCAGCGATACATATGCACAGACCCTTTTTTGAGAACAAAAGTCAAAAGGAGAAAAAGAAGATGAGGCTGTAAGAATATAATATCTGAGACTCTATAAGAGTATAAGATCCTCTGGGCTGCCCGTGTCCCAGTCCAGATGTCACAGGCCCAGAAGCCCAGTCAGTTCATGAGCAATGGAAGCTGTTCTTTTTAGTAAAGATTGAAATCCTTCTTGGGTCTCTGGTATTCAGGCATCCAGACAAGGTTCCCGCTGACAGGTGCATGTACAAAGGGAACTGCTGCATCTAGGTGAGACTGATTTTAGTCTCCTTTCTTTCGACAGCTTCTCTTTACAGCTTCTCTAATATCCATCACTTTGAATCTTGAAATTGTCAGGTTTTGGTGGAATCCTTGGGTTGCCCTGGTGACTAGGTGGGCCGTCCTTTGCTTCTGTCGGCTTCTTAGAGGCCTGCCTGGATGCCAGAGAAGCTGCTGTTGTTCTTCCCAGTGAGAACTGCTTTCAACTAAACTCTGAAGTCTTAGAAAGGATGGCCATAAAATCTCATAGTCCTCCATCAACCATCCCAGTCACAACCCTAGAAGCAGCGAGCAAGATGCAAAGCATTTCTGCCAGCCCTGGGGCCTTCCATCCATGAGTGGGGCTGGATTTCCCCAAACCAGCTCTCTAGTGGTTCAGTACTCATACCCTCTGCATCCAGCACAGACCAGGTGTAGGTGTTCACCCTGAAGTTGATTCTGAAATTCCCAGAAACACGAGGGACCAGCACTATACCAGATACCAAGATTGGAATATGCAGAATCTGCCTCGAGGCTAGCTAGCACTTGCTCCTTAGTTAGGCTTTCAACATGAAAGAGTTAAAAAAACATGTCAGATTTCCCCCAAGAAATCCATTCCTACCTCATTGTTTTTGGTGGAAATGACATTTTCTAGTTCTCAGGAACTGATTTTGCTTGACTGTAACAGTCACTACAAAGGCCCACAGTTTGTCCCCTGAAGTCTCTGAAGGACTGAAAACAGCTCTGGAAAATGGTTCACTCTTGTTTCATCTTTATGAGGAAGAGAAAAGTTCTGTCCCATAGTCTTTAAGACCGGCCCTGGATACTGGGAACATGCTCCAACTGACAGGCTAGTTACAGGGAAATTCACACCACACTCTTCCCATGGAAAGGCCTCATTAAGAAAATTGAGAGATCAGCCAAGCTGGTCTGAATAAATATAGTTCTACCATCAAAAGTGCAATGTGAAGGCAAGGGGTGGGATCGGGAGTACACGTAGAGAGTCTCTCAGCCAGTCTGTCAAGGTATGGCTATGCAGGAGGCTCCTGCTAACTCAGGAGAGGGACTCTTAGGCACATTTGAGCACCGACAGTGAAGAGGCCTATGGATCCAGACCTCTAGTAGACTGAACATCCTCATCACTTAAATGCTTCTGAGCTACAGGCAGAAACCCCAGTGTCAGTGCATTGTGTTTAAGCAGAAATTGATTAATTTTCCTTGCTGAATAAATGCTGTGAACAGACTACCAGAAACTATTGCAGGGTATTCAGAAATCCTATTCTATCTAAAGTAGTGACTCTGCTCCTTGACCTCAGAATGATTTTCAGATAGTTTGTAGAACCTCCCAGCAAATTCTTTGGAAACAACTTGTGCCTGTTAAATTTTTTTTCAATTGGACTGAGATAATTTAGTCTGCAAACTCTTAAAAAGCCAAGAGAAGGGAATATTTCAGAAACCCATAGGGAAAAGCTTTCTGTGTTCTCTGATGCTCCCAGTGAAGGTCAGATCATGTGCTGTGGCCCTGCTCGGGAAGCTTGTGTGGCTGGAGCATAAACTTCTATCTCCTGGGTTGTGTTGTTCAGGTGAGCATAAGATCCACTTCATTCCGGGAATGATTGGCCCGTTCCTGGGTGTGACACTGGTCCCACAGCCTGAAGTGCGGAATATCATGATTCCCATCTTTCACGACATGATGGACTGGGAGCAGAGGAAAAACGGCAACTTCAAACAGGTGAGACCGCCCCCCCTGGCGGTGTTAGGGGTACTCCTCCCTGGAATTGACCCCCTTTTGCCCTGGCACATGATGCAGATAGCCAGGCTGTAATTCTAGTGTAGTTCTTGGCTGTCTTGAGTCCCATCCAAGGGTTTCCCTGCCTTGCTGGCCACAAGTGATTTGTGGATTTTCTTCATGGACTTAGAGGCCAGAGAAGAATCAGAGGAAAGGAACGAACATCATGTGAAAGGACTGTTCTGACCGAGGAGAGGGTGACTGAGACTGTAGCCTCCCAGCTTCACTCAGAAGGCAATCCCAGGAGCATGTTGTCTTTTCTGTCTGGAGGTTCCCCAGTGTATGGTCCAGGCATTCCTACGGCTAGAGCCCAGACCAGATCACTTCTCAGACCTGAAAGCGGCACAGACTCCTGCACAGAGGGCTGGGCTCATGAGGGATAAGTGCTTGGCTTCAGGCTGTGCCTCTGGGCAGTTCCTCTGCCATCCCTAAAGTGGAGGAGAGGGCCCCTGCCCTTGTATCTGTAGTTCCAAGGAATAGGACTAGGAAAAACAGGTAGAAAACAGTGGTGGTAACACCAGTTTTAGCCAATAAAAGAAATAACTTGCTCACACAAAGTTATTTGCTATAAGCTGGCCTGCTTTTGGAGATGTGGAGCTCCTCTCTGTTGGTGGTTCTCAAACAGAAGCTCCCTGGAGTCCTCTAGGGGAGATTTCTCTGCTGCCTTGGGGACTGTAATCATTCCCTCTAAGCTCCCTCCCAACTCTGTGATTCTGGGATGAACCAGTGGTCTTAGAGTGAGCAGTAGACAGGGCAAACAGTAATTTTATTTATGTATTTTTCTATTTACAAACAGTAAAATTTACTCTTTAGGATTTACAGCTGTGTAAATTTTGGCAGACACATAAAAGTCACGTAACCATCATCACAATCAAGATTTTTAAAAAAATTTTAATTCCCAGAATTTTCATCTCACTACCCCTTTATAGTCAAACCCTTCCCCTACCTTTAACCTGTGGCAACCATTGATCTATTCTCCATTACTGTCATTGTGCCTTTTCCAGAATGTCATATAAAGGGAATTGTGTAGACTGCAGCCTCTTGAGACTGACTTCTTTCACTTAGAACAGTATAATTGCGTCAGTTATCTTTGTTGTTATTCAGTTGATCTGTCATGTCCAACTCTTTGCAATCCCTTGGACTGCAGCACACCAAGCTTCCCTGTCCTTCACCATCTCCCAGAGCTTGCTCAATCTCGTGCCCATTGAGTTGGTGATGCCATCCAACCATCTGGTCCTCTGTCATCCCTTTCTCCTCCTGCCTTCAGTCTTTCCCAGCATTAGGGTCTTTTCTAATGAGTTGGTTCTTCACATCAGGTGGCCAAAGTATTGAAGCTTCAGCTTCAGCATCAGTCCTTCCAGTGAATATTCAGGATTGATTTCCTTTAGGATTGACTGGATTGATCTCCTTGCAGTCCAGAGGACTCTTATGAATCTTCTCCAACACCACACAGTTCAAAAGCATCAATTCTTTGGTGCTCAGTCTTTTTTATGGTCCAGCTCTGTCACTGTTTACACTTTTTCCCCATCTAGTTGCCATAAAGTGATGGAACTGGATGCCATGATCTTAGTTTTTTGAATGTTGAGTTTTAAACCAGCTTTTTCACTCTCCTTTTTCACCTTCATCAAGAGGGTCTTTAATTCCTCTTCACTTTCTGCCATAAGGGTGGTGTCATCTGTATATCTGGCAATCTTGATTCCAGCTTGTGCTTCATTCCACTGGCATTTCACATGATGTACTCTGCATATAAGTTAAATAAGCAAGGTGACAATATACAGCCTTGATGTACTCCTTTTCCAATTTTGAACCAGTCTATTGTTTCATGTCCAGTACTAACTGCTGCTTCTTGACCTACATAGAGTTTTCGCAGGAGTAAGGTGGTCTGGTATTCCCATCTCTATTTAAGAATTTTCCACAGTCAAAAGCTTCATAGTCAATGAAGCAGAAATAGATGTTTTTCTGGAATTCTCTTTTTCTCTGATATAACCGATGTTGGCAATTTGATCTCTGGTTCCTCTGCCTTTTCTCAATCCAGCTTGAACATCTCAAAGTCCTCGATTCATGTACTGTTGAAGCCTTGCTTTTAGAGTTTTGAGCATTACTTTGCTAGCATGTGAAATGAATGCAATTGTGCAGTAGTTTGAACATTCTTTGGTATTGCCCTTCTTTGGGATTAGAATGAAAACTGACCTTTTCTTTTCAAGAATATCGGTTTTATAAAACAAGAGTAACTCCGCAGACCTGAAATGGTCAGTATTACCAATTATGACATTATATTTGAAGACCTTAGCATTTTGTGTGACCTAGAGACATTGATTTTGCATACATTGATCTTTAGTGTAACGTTTTGGATTTCTCAGTTTCTCTTAGTAACTTCTCCCTTTGTCAGCACTATGGGGAATGAGGAAGTACTGTCCCTAAATCCTTCCATCACTAGCTCCTTTGCCTAATACAGAAGTTCTGACCCTGGAATAGTCCTCAGAACGACCTGAGGGCTTGTAAAAACACAGATTGCTGACCCCCCGACAACCCCTGAGCTTTTGATCCACTGGAGCCTGGGAATTCATGTTTCTGATAAGACCTCTGGTGACTTGCTGCTGCTGGCCAGGGAGCCATTTTTAGAACTTGGGGAAACAGCTGTACCCTATTGGCACCATTGTACCCTCTGCTGCTCCAGGTACCCTCCCACCATTGCCCTCTTCTGGAAAGCACAACCTGTACCTGCGTGTGTGCAAAGAGGTCCCTGCCCAACTTCTCCTGACCCTGGCCGAGTCCCTGCTGGCGCCTTTTCTCCTCACAGAGAAAGGCAGACGACCTCAATCTCAAGGACCGCGGATTTCAGACTTTGTGTGTCTTCTGAAAAGTTTATTCAAGCAGCTGACTCATTAGGCCAAACGTAGATGTACAACCATCTCCACCCTGGCTGTAGCTGACCGCTATAAAAGGCCATAGTTATCCATTCTTGTTTCCCACTGGTAGGATTTCAAAAGCCATAATTGCCTTCAGTGACTTTTCTAATTCGGTTATTCTTTTACTACTTCATTGCCTTAGGACTCTGGCCCTGTGTGGAATGAGAAAATGCCTTTTGTTATAGCTCGTTATTAAATGGAGTCATGCCATTTTTTGTTGATATAAAATATACAAATAATTGCACAGGACCACATTTCAAAGGTTAATGAGCAGTTTAAAAGATTTTCTCTCATATCACTTTACAACTAATTTGTCACTTCAGAGTAAATGCATTGAGGCCTATTAGGAAAGTGACTGAGCACTGTTGAAAGCCTTGCAAATTAGTGGGTTAGGAATGGACGCAGTGTTGCTCCTCACAGTTTAGGAATCCAGTAACAAGTGCAGGGGCCCCCAGTGACAAGAGGGCTGCAGGGGCAGCAGCAGTCAAAGGGCTCTAGGTCCTGTGAGGACAAAGAATGGAGCCTTTTTTCCTCAAGGAAACCCATCTCCCTCAGTGCAAACGAATGTCTACCATTAAGGTAAGGACCAGCCCCCAGCAAGGGTCCTTTGTGACTGGTTGACGGAGGGTAAAGTTCTAACCAAGTATGTCTTATACATACAAATTCTCTTGAATGAGCATTTTTTAAGAAGGAAAAACAACCTTGGCAAAGGCGTCTTTTGGGTCCAAAATACTTCTCTTGGGAAAAGAGTATCTGAGACGTACATGTAAGTTCCAGCTCTTACTTAAACCCCTAGAGTGGGAGCCCTTCCTGATGGGGGGAGGCAGGGTGACTTCCCGGTGCCATGGGTGAGATCCCACCTTCTCCAGGATCCCTTTGGTACAAGAACAAAAGCAGGAAGCAGTTCCCCAGCGTCCTCACCCATTACAGAGGGCTGGATTTCACATCCTTCCCCTGAACTCATTTCGGGTTTACAAAATCTCTGCTTCCCTCTAGGTGGAGGCCGAGCTGATTGACAAGCTGGACAGCATGGTGTCAGAAGGGAAAGGCGATGAGAGCTACAGGGAGCTCTTCGGCCTGCTGTAAGCTGCTTCAGCCCGAGGCACCCCATGTTGGGGTAGAGGGTGAAGTGGGCTAACGGAGGGTAGGGGTGCAGCCTGTTCTGGGCAGGCTTCAAAGCGTGGGAATCAGGAGAGACCCAGGTTGTTGCTGGTGGTAGCAATGCTCACCTTCTGTCAACAAGAAAGGGACGTCATGACAGCAAGCTCTCTCAGGGATTATCGTTGTTAACTGAGAGATGTAGACGCAGATAGTAACTCTGAGCTCCTGTGTTTGCCAGTAGGAAAAGGACCATCACATGTCTTCATACCATGTACCATATCCTAGTTGGGCAAACAGCTCATGGGGACTCAATGAGGGCTCAGTGCTGGCCTTTCTGGGGAGGGGAAGGGCTTTAAATCTCAGCTTTGTAAGATTGTACAGTCAGCTTGAAAAATACTGCCATGAATTTTGTCTCTTAAATAACTTATACCCCCTTTCCAGACCAGTTTTCACTTGTGAAACAGAGTGGCTGTACTGACTGAATGTCAGGGGTCCCAGGTCCACCAGTGTGGCTTCTGTCCTGAGTTGATGGGGGCCACAAGACCTGACAGACCCAGCTATAGGGATCAGTTTAAAGGAGGGACTCAGGAGAGCCATGGTCCTCCCACATAGGCAGTAAATTGGGTATTTTATCTTCCCAAAAAGCAAACCGTGAAGACATTTACACTTTAGAGCCCCTTCCCATCTCAGTCATTGTTTCTAGCTGTGAGATTTTCTAGCTGTAGCATTTTGAAGATAAGTTTATAACATATTTTCTATTTATTATACTGTACATTTGCTTAGAACTTTACAGTGGACAAAATATATTGGCATTTCTGATTTAATCCTCACAATACATCTGTGAGGTGGGCAGGGCAGAGAGTATCCTGATGAGTAAAAATAATGCAGCTGAGCTTGGAGAGGTGGTGGCATTGCCCTCAGTCGCGTGCCCACTAAGAAGCATGTCTGGGGATACCGCCCAGACATTCCAGTTTTAAGAGAGGGAAATCTTTCTCCTGTACCCTGCCCATGTAGTTTGTTCCTTGATGAGTCATGCAATAAAATGTGAATTCATTTGAAACTTAAGTAATTTTAATTTGTGAAAATGAATCCATCCTTAGGGTTTCTCTTTTGGCCAAAGATGTTTCTAATTATGGAAATAAGGAAGCAAAGTCTCTTCCTAAGCCACTCACTGATGATTTTACTACAAAGGAAAAAGCACAAAAATAACTTGCAGTTAGTAATTACCTGACAAAGAAGTGTTTCATAAACTCTTCTGAGTCATGTCTGAGAACTAAAGCCACTGATAACCGTGGAGCAGCATTTCCCAACTTGTGCTTAGGAGAACATGTTCATATAGGTACACTGAGGGGATGTAAATCATGGCCAATCAGTTTAGAAAAGACTCAGTGAAATAAACTTAAACCTCTGCATTATAGAACTTCTCAAAGCCTTCAATATGCAGAAAGGTGTGAAAAAATCTCTTTAAGAGGAAGGTGTCGTGACCCACCGCTTTCACGCTTGCTTGCTCACAGAACAGCCCTCTGTCCCCCAGTGCAGCAGAGCTCTGTAGAGCACAGTTGGGGAAATGCGTACACTGTGGCTTTTCCCACACAGCTCAGAGGTGAGAACCAGTGATCCTGCCGTCTTGCTCTAGGAACCTGGGTCACCTGGGAAGTCCTCACTCTCCCAGAGGCCCCGTCTCAGGTTAGACGCTCTGTGCAAGGAAGAGAGTTGTCATCACTGCAGCATTAACAGTCAGGCTGTGGGTGTGAGTCCCCACTGCTGGCCCCTGGCTGAGCCTTCCTCTCTGGGGACTCTCCTGACCTCAGGGAGCTAGGGCTAGGGTACAAAGGGGTCAGCTGCAAGACCTGCACCTGGGGTCATCACTGGGAAGGCAGAGGCTCTCAGAAGCCAGGCTCTTTGGAGAAGTCAGAGCCTCCCTGGAGATCATAGGAGCATGGGCTGACAAGTGAGAAAAGGACCCAGACATGTAGCTCTTGGCTCTGGCCATTTTCTGTGGAAGTCTCCTGTGACAGTGGAGATGACCAGGTGTAACTCTTGGACTCACTCTCTGTCCTTCATGCTGGGCCCTCAAGACTGATTGCAGTCTTACCCTTGGTCTACATGAAAAGGCTGGTCAGCGTGTTTGCTGAGGATGGTTCTGAGCAGTGATAGAGGCAGCCAGCCAGTTGGCAAAGACAGGTCTCTCCCTCAGCTGCTTCCTCAGAACAGCTCTCACAGTGTGTACCCCTACAGGGGCTGGGGCTCTGAAGCTTCTCCCTCAGCTCAGTGGCATCCTTAGGAGCTCACACAGGACAATGAAAGACATGTTCATTTGTTGCTGTCCATTCAGTAATTGCCTTGTCTTTGCTTTCTGCTGCATGGAGTAGAACCCAGCTGTTTGGGCCCTACCCCAGGTAAGACTGCCGTGTGGTAAGTCTGCCATCTCCAGATCCATCACAGGCCCCCCGGGCTCTGGGACCTTACTCTGGTGCCCCCCGGAGGCTCATGAATTGTTCGTTCTGTTTGCTTTTATCAATAGCCTGCTGGAGAAGGTTGAACAGGAAACATGGCGCGAGACCGGCATTTCCTTTGTAACCTCAGTCACCCGCCTCATGGAACGCCTTCTTGACTACAGGTATCTTCTCAGGAACCTACCTGGCCTCTTCTCTGGTCACGTGCTCTCCCCAGCAGGAGGATCCCCTGACCTTGAAATTGAGACCACGTGGCCATAAGACGCAGGGCTGTTCTGGTGTTATGTGCCATCACCAGTCATTAGGAATCTCCTGATAGCCAAGGAGGAAGGGGTGAAAGCCTTCTCTCAGGGGTAGGCCAGGACTTCCTGGGCTTACCACTGATACGTGGGCACGTGTACCCTGGAGGTGTCCTAGGGACATGTAGCCATCTGGCTTTTCATCCACAAAAGTCAAGGCTCAGAGGGATGGGCACAGCAGAGAGGGGGAGAAGGGCTGTCTCCAGAGTGCAGACCTTCCTCAGAGCCACATGGCAAGTAGGCAGAGAAATATCACCCATTACAGAACTGTTGTACTTGTTTGGACTTCCCTGGTGGCTCAGCAGTAAAGAATCTCCCTGCAATTCAGGAGACACGGATTGGACCACTGAGTTGGAAAGATCCCCTGGAGAAGGAAATGGCAACCCACTCCAGTATCCTTGCCTGGAAAATCCCATGGACAGAGGAGCCTGGCAGTCTGCAGTCCATGAGGTGGCAAAGAGTCAGACACGACTTACCAACTACACAACAACAGAATTGTGACCCAGGAGGACTTTCACTTCTTTTTTCCAGGGCAAGGGGTACCCGATTTTCCTATGCCTCCATTCTTTGTGTAAAATCTATTTATTTCTGTCCCTTGACCCTGGCTAGGTATAGATAAGAGCAGGCAGCTGTGAGCTCAGAGATCTTTATGATATGTGGAGTCCGGGAGTTCACGTGTAATCCGTTTTTTCCTGAAAGCCTGCCTTCTCAGTCATATCATGGCTTTTGACTTAGCCTAAGAGGAACACCACCACTGCCACTGGGGCCTTAGTTATTCTCTCAGTAGAGTTCAGGTGAGCTAAGAGGGCCTTTTAGGAGGTTATAGGGGAAGGTGATAGGAATGAGGAGGGATGACAGAGAAACCAGTCAAGCAGTAGCTGTCTTCTCTGTGCTGTGTCTCTTGCAGATATCAAGGGGTGCACCTGGGATCCCAGCTGGCTGTGTGTACAGGCGGCTTCTTGCTGGAGTCACAGTCTGGTCCTCGTTCTTTGATCTCCTTGTGCTAGGCTGCCCCTCCTTGCTAGAGGAGCATGGATTTGATCGGTCCCCACTCTCCTTTGGCAAGGATCCATTCTCAGTGTTTCTGTGTTCTGTGTCTGGCAGGCCAGCCGTGACCCTTCCTACACCCAAACCTGTTCAGCACAAATGCAGCTCAGCGCTGGCTGAATCTACCCCTAAATCATAAGAAAGCTGCAAATCCACTGCTCCTAGTTGGAGGGGATTCCAAATACTAGTGCACAAGAAGGACACCACAGGGAGAAAAGTCAAGGAGATGATTTACGTGGCAGCTGTGCCATGGTTGCAGGGCTACAGGGTTCTGAAGGCGGGCCCTGGAGTAGAGTGTATTGGCTTTCCCTAAACGCTGTCCTACAAAATGAAAACTGCCCTTTAAGGATGGCTCTGTGGCTCCCCTTTGGGGAACTTGAGGGTTTCACCTTCTACTTTACTGACACACTTCTGCACTGAAGACATTGGTAGGTGCTACTGAATGCCCTGATACAGCCTCTGGGCTCTGCACACTGCCGCCAGAACAAGGTCCAGCTGAATAGAGATACTTGAGCCCTAGGAGTGGGTCCAGAGCCTGGGGGGGTCACACAGGACAGTCCCGTCTGTGGACAGGTTTCTGTTGGAGAGCATCCTCCTCTGGGCTTGGGACACACTGAAGCCTCAGGGACGCTGCAGGTCTCTTGTGTGTCCCAGAGGCACCGCTTGGTGCATTCATCTGCACTCTCCCCTCCAGGGATTGCATGAAAGGAGAGGAAACAGAGAATAAGAAGATTGGCTGCACTGTTAACCTGATGGTGAGAGAACCTGGGCCCTTCTTCCTCCTTCCTGCCGCGTGGAGTGGCTTCTGTCCCGCCCCGTGATCGCCTTGTCCTTTCTGCAATATGTGGCCACAAGCCTGAGGGTTTGCATCAGGACATCAGCCCTGTCCCTGGAAACTCACATTCCCACTCGGGAAAGGAATGCACTGAGCCTCTCCTTGGACAGAGCTGTCGCCTGGCCTCTTGGCAAGGTTCCACCAGCCCTGACATACTCCTGTTTCCACCACTGGTGCTTTTCCTCTTTCTCACCACTCAGGACCCCTGCAGACCTGCCAGAGGTTTTGCCCCCAGCAGGGGTACCTTATGATGGTCCTTTCTCTTTCTGGTGCTGGCTGCCCCCACAGCCTGTCTCCTCCCTGTCCAACACTCCCAGGGTTTTGGCCAGCTGCCTGCAGCTCAGATACGGCCTCCTGAGGGGACAGCTCCTCTCGCCTTCATGTGTACTTCCTCCTCTCTTACAGAACTTCTACAAATCGGAGATTAACAAAGAAGAGATGTATATCCGCTATATCCATAAGCTCTGTGACATGCATTTGCAGGCAGAAAACTACACAGGTAAGCATGAAAGGAGAGCCAAGCCTCCTCCCGGGAAAGGACTGTACAGACACGCAGAGCTGACAGGGGAAGCTCTGAGCTGGGGCCCGCCAGATGTCAGCGGAGTGTCAGCGCCCACAATGCCCATCCCCTCACCCCTTGCCCTCCACTCCGTTGTAAGGTGTGGTGGAGAGAAAGCAGGGGGAACTTGCCCTTGTGCCTCGCTGCCGAGGCTCTTCCACTCCCCTTGCTTCCTGTTCCCTCCATCTGGGGGTGACCTCCAGATCCCGGGAGCCAGGTTCAGAGCCTTCTGAGCTCCCTGTTGCTCCTCACGAGCAGAGCCTTTCCGAGGACCTCACAGCTGGGTTGAATGAGGCCATAGCCCAGGCTCATCGCCTAACCCTGGGGCCTCCAGAACGTGCTGGCAGACCTGCCTTGTGGTCTGGGCTCTTCCCCTGCAGCCACTCTGCAGCCCCACACTGAGCTCCCAGTGGAGAGGACGGACAGCGTGCACCTGACTTTCTGACAGGCTGGACAGAGGCCCTTTCACTATATCACAGTTTCATCCATTACTAAGGCCTTTTCTAAAAGAAAAATTTAAAAACATACCTGCCACACTGTTGACTGAGTGCTGCTCTGAGTCAGGAAGACAAGTGTGCCCACATGTGCCTTGGGTGATCACCTTGTGCTACAGTTCCCCCCAGAATAACCACTTCTTCTCCATGGTAACCAGCCGTCCCATCTTAGCCCTTGAGCCACAGGTGGTGTGATAGGCCAGGAAATTCAGGCTGTTCTTGTCCACAGTGTTACTAGAATGAGATGGATTTGTAGAAGTACAGAAACCTCCTTCCCTATTTTCTGTTATGTGTTAGAGAGTGTTTCACATAGATTCCACCTTTCCTGACACAGCTTGGCAAGAATTAACTCCGAAATGACGGCTGAATCTGCCGTCCTCTGCGTCCACTTCCACCCGTGATCCCAGCAGCCCTTTGAGGGGGCAGTGAAGTGTCAGACTGAAAAGTTCCATCTATCAATAGAGACATTTATTAAACTCCTAGAGCACTGGGATGAGACTGAGAGGCTAGGTCAGGAATTCAGACAGAGAGAGGGTGCTAAGCCTTGCTTCTGGTGGCCTCAGGAATAACATCTAAAAAGAATATTTGCAGGGAAGGAAAAGATTTCACATGATTTTCTGAGTTCCAGTTGGAGGCCTTGCAGGCCATATGGGCTTGTCCCCACAGTGAGAAAGGGCTTTGCAGCTCCAGTGAGGAGTCACATGTGTCCCAGGGCAGGAAGGCTGATGGCCAGAGCGTAGGCAGAGAGGCAGAGGTGAGCAGGGCCTGGGAAGGCTGTGGGCAAGCAAGCCTGGCTAAAACTGGAAGTGGGTCATAAGATAATTAGAAAAGAGATTCTCCAATCATGGGGAGCAGATTTGAATGGGGCCTTGACGGCCAGGCAGAAGCTCAAGCTAATTAACTTGCCAGTAGGAAATGCCCGCCAAAAAGAAGCAAATAGAACAGGATGGAGCAAGCTGTGTGATGAGGACCCAGAGCAGCAGCTGTAATTCAGTGTGACTCACTCCTTGGGGTTTAGGAAGCCACAGTATTGAGCTAAGGCTGTTTTATAAACCCTTGCTAACAGTTCCATGTGTACGGGAAATGTTACCAGTCGTCTGCCCTGGGCCCAGCATCAGCTGTAGTTTCCTCTATGAATGGAGCCCTTCACACAGTTATCACCATACACTACGCACTCCTGCTCTCTGATCCCTTTAGAAATGGTCAAGATAAGGAGAAAGGATCATTCCCAGGGCCATGCTGAGGTCAGAAAGTGGAGCTGGAGGTATGGAGGCTGGCTATGGGATGGCCAAGGAAAAGCCTGTCAGAGCTCACCCCTCCGATCCAGTTCCGAGAAGGTTGGGAAAGAAGCGCTAGTCCCTTCAGCAAAGGGAACCCAGGAGCTCTCTCTGACGTGGCAGGGTGCCCCAGAGCAAAGTGGCCTGTGCACCAACCCTGGGGAACCTGAGCCACACCTTACCCAGAGCCCAGACAGGTGGCCAGGCTTAGGGAGCACAGGGTCCACTAGGTCCCTTCGTGCTGTGGCCAAGGGCTGGCGGGTGGCTGGACAGCCCCTCTCTCTCTCAAGTGTGGTATCTGGCATCCCTGACCTGGGCTGTGAACACCGGGTCCCTGGGCACCTGGCTGCTCCAAGACCTCGCTAGAGCCTGTCCCCACAGAAGCTGCGTTCACTCTGCTCCTCTACTGCGAGCTGCTGCAGTGGGAGGAGCGGCCCCTGCGGGAGTTCCTCCATTACCCATCCCAGACGGAGTGGCAGCGGAAAGAGGGGCTGTGCCGCAAGATCATCCACTACTTCAACAAAGGCAAGGTGGGTGCCCCGGGCGAGGCTTCGAGTGTATTGGCCCCTGCTGGGCTCCGTGGCACCTTAACCCTGTGGGGGTGGCAGCAGCTGCAGAGGGTGCTGTGAGGGGCGGTGAGAAGGTGGGTGCCCATGTACGTGCATTGGATTTGGAGGCAGCATGACTTTCTCTGGGGAAAAAAAATAACAGCTTGGAAGCCAGTCACAAATTGAGGGTGTAAAAGGCAACCCTATACAACCAGCTTTGCACATCTGTAAATACTAATGCTCCAAGATCGGGGGTTCTGGGCCCCCTGCTTGTGTGTATTAGATTTATTTAGATTACTGTAGCATTCTGATCTGCCATAGAAAATGTGAGCCATAAAAATGAATGGATTTTAACCACAGCCAAAGGAGGCCCGTACTGCTTCCTGTCCATGTTCTTGTGTTGGGTCTCTCTTCCTTACAACACCATCCAGGTTCCTCTCACAGGCTTGTTCTCCGTTGAACTTGACTGTCTGGAATTAGCAGGCATTGTCAGCATTGGTTCAGACTTCCTTGGAACTTCCCCACCATCCTGCTCCAATCTCTGGGGGAGTTCCTTGTGGGGCCTTCTGACCACCTGCTGTTGGGTGTGACCCATACACTGGAAAGGCTGGGTTTGTGTAATTTGTTGAAGCTGTTCTCTCGTTACTCAGCTTTGAGCACGTCTTAGACAGCTAAACTAGGATCATGGCAGGGAACTATAGTGGCTGAACACCAGACTTGAATGAAAATTGTGTTTTTCTTTAATGAGTTATTTCATTGTAGAAGAGATTCAAACATTAATACCTTTTGCCCATAACCCAGAAAACATTCATCAGGTTTACACAGCATGGGAGACTTCTGTTTGTCAAAAACATCCACCCACGTAGGGAATGGACTGGTAAGTATGAACTTGTCTGAAACCTCAGGAGCTCTCATTCCACCTAGCCCAGAAAGGAGATCTGTGCCTTCCCCTCAGCCAGCCACACACGACTGAGCGACAAAGCCAGCCCAAAGCCTCCTCTCCTTGCTAGTTCAGAGATGGACTGAGGGCTCCATGCCAGCATGCTTGTAAGCCTGTCTTCCAGGCACGTAGTCCACCTGGAGCTGCCACCTACCCATATGCCCAGTGAGCCCTCCCGCTCGGAGGCACTGGCTTAAGCATGGTATGAGTATGCAGGCCTGCTATTAGTATGTTAGGTCTCTTCTTTCCATGGGCATAGAACACAGAGAAGAGCTGTGCTTATCTGATTGAGCCTACCTATGGAACATTGGAGCATTCATGGTCCCCTTTTCACCCCCCACTACAATAGTGTTAAGAAAGCAGGTTTAACACTAATTATGAACAAGGGAAGGGTTTCCCAGGTGGCTCAGTGGTAAAGAATCTGCCTGCTAATGCAGGAGACATGGGTTCAATCCCAGGGTCAGGAAGATCCCCTGGAGAAGGAAATGGCAACCGATTGCAGTATTCTTTCCTGGGAAATCCCATGGACAGAGGAGCCTTCTGGGCTACTGTCCCTGGGATTTCAGAAGAGTCAGACACCACTTAGCAACTAAGCCACAACAGCAGCAACATGGACAAGGGAGGGTAATGCAAAGCCTGCCTGAGTGTTGTGGATGAGCAGGAAGGGGAGAAGGAATGAGAGGCTACCTTCTCAGGAATCTCCCACTCCTTCTGCCTTTGCTGTGAATTGCTGGGGGAACCACTTCTGTGCTGAGTACAGACCACTCAGTGAGCCCTTCCATGAGCTCATCCTCACAGGGTATTTATCAGAGGCCTTCTCCTGGGCTTACATAGAAGGTATGACTTTTCTGTTTCTGTACCTCCGTACCTGCTGGAACCAGTAGATAGGGCTAGCCCATTCTCTTGAAAACATTCAGGGCCTTTTTTCTAAAGGCTCCAGAAAAGCAAACCCTGGCTGATACAGGAAAAGTGCTTCTATAGGGTTCTTAGTGCCAGGAAGAAAGTGAGCTTGGCAGTCAGAGGAGGGCAGGAAGAGGAAGACTGCAAGGGAGCGGGGGCAGGCAATGAGGTTCTTGACCTCAGCACTTCCAGCACACCCCGCCTCACAGCTACTTTCCTCCCACTCCCCCTAGTCTCTCTGTCACCCGCCACATACAGACGACCCCATCTCCTTTGGTCCCACGTTTCTCTCCTGAGTCTCAGAAGGACTGAACCAGAAGTCTAGCTAATGGCCACAGCCTCGCCCTGAGTCATTCTCTCCGGTGGTGACGTGGTCAGCCTAGGAACATTGGCCAAGGTGAATTGGATTGTGGTCACACAGGTCAGCTCTCCCAGGCCAGGCAAGGAAAGAGGCACACTCCAAAGGGTGTGCCCAGGTGGGAGTTAAAAAAAATGAAGGGAAGATGAGAAGATAGGAGGAAGTCCTTCATCCCAGGGAAGAGGGAGCAGACAGGAAGGGAACCCCTGCTTCTCTGGTACACAGACCATCAGGTATGAACCAGCCCTCCCTGGTGGGGTGGGCTTGGGCTCTGCTGCCAAGGGCTGCTGTTGCTCACACTCCTTTCAAGCAAGGACAGATCTGTTACTTCTGATACGTTGAGTGTAAACACAAGTACAGAGACTGCCCGTCTGGAGTCCTGGCTTTTGCCTGCCTTTCCAGTTTGAGCAGAGTGAGCCAAGTCGGTGCAGCTTTTGTTCCTGTGAGTGGGGGCAGCATGGATGTACAAACACACGTCTGCCCAGGTGGGTGCAAGTGACTGGATATCAGACACCAGTTAGGAGTTGTGGGCTGGCTTTGCCTCCTGCCTTTCTGGCAAGAGAAAAGAGGTAGATGGTATGCATCTTGGCTGCCAAGCTTTCCCTCTCTGTGCTCCGAGGTTGCTCTGAGAACCCCCAGTATTCAAGCACAATCCTCAAGGCTCACCTTTCGCTTGGGATGTGGGTGCAGGCTTGGAGCAGCAGGACTACAAATGAGGCCAGAGATGCCAGCGAGGCAGATAAGCACTGATCCTCATAGGAGAGGAGAATGGCTTTCCAAGGAGCTGCTGTGTCAGCAGGCAGAGCACCCTGAGGCTCACGTGGGGCCGTGAGCACCTAAGGGAGCAGTTCCCCACGGGGCGCTCCTTGCAGACTGGCCGGCTGCACACACACTGCTTAGCCAGCTCTCTTGGAGCTGCCTGCCAGGCAGACCCTCTGGAGGGCCCTCCACTGAAACCTGCCCAAGCAGCACTTGGAGCCAGAGAGAGGACAGACACGCTCCCTGTAAAGCTGCGATGTGGGGGCACGAGAGGCTTTCTAGCTCCCTGAGGCAGAGGAACTGTATTGGAGCAGAGTCAGGGTCTATTTAAAATTCTCTTTGGTTTGTTTCAACATTTTTAATTGGTACTGCAGTTCAATCCATATTGCATTAACTTCTTCAAAGTATAGAAATAATGTGCTCTTTTTAGGAAACAGAGTCCTGAATAAAATAGTGTTGTCCTTCTCACTGATGCTATTTCAAATCTATGTTTTTAATAAAGTCCTTATTAAACATTCATACTGAAACCCTGATGGGTGAAATTACGTGATATCTGAGATCTGCTTCCGAAACTGTAGGGAGGAGTAAGTGAGTGAGATGTGAATCATACAAAACTAACTCTGAGTTGGTCATGGTTGAGGCTGGGTTATGAGTACCTAGGGGTTCATCCTTGTGTGTTTCCATATGCTTAAAGTTTTCCATAATAAAAAAATTTAATTAGTATTTAGAAGTTGGGGAAAAGAGCCTGTCTAAAATACCAAGTAAACCTTTGATTCCCAGTCTCCCTAAGAGAGAAAGCACTATATTAAAAAGAGGAGGAAATGGACAGTATTGCCCCTTGGTGAAAGCCACCATTAGATGGGCCTGCCCCCATAATAGGAGCCACACCACAGAAACAGCCTGAGACCTGATTTGACAGGGATTGTCTGAAGCCTACTTTAAGAGTGGAATATTTCTGTAAAGGAAATTGTCGGGCCTACTGCCAAATCCTTGGGTAGCTACTTCCTTCTTAGCTTCCTTACTTCTTTCTAAGCCTAAATCACCTTAACTTAAAAGTCATTATTTCCTTCATTAACTCATTAAATAAATCTTCATTGAGTACCTCCTTATGCCTGGCCTGGTTCTAGGCTCTGAAGATAAAGAATATAAACAGAGTCCTTGCTCTCATGCAGGTTTTCATCTAATTATGACTAGTACAACATAAAAATAAATACTTCTTAGCCCAGAAATAAACCTACATACCAACAGTCAATTAATCTTTGACAAAGGAGGTAAGAATATACAATGAAGAAAAGGCAGTCTCTTAGGCAGTTTGGTGTTGGGAAAGCTTAACAGCCACATGGGGACCAGTGAAGTTAGAACACTCCCTCACAAAAATACACTCAGTATAGCTTAAAGATTTAAATGTGAGACATAACAACATAAAGCTCCTAGAAGAGAATATAGGCAAAATATTCTCTGACATAAATTATAGCAATGTTTTCTTCAAGCAGTCTCTCGAGCAAAAGAAATAAAACAAAAATAGATGGGACCTAATCAAACTTACAAGCTTTTGCACAGGAAAAGAAGCCATAAACAAAAAGGCATCCTATGGACTGACAGAAAGTATTTCAAACTATGCAACTGACAAGGGCTAAATTGTGCTGCACATGCTGTTGCTCCCTTCCTTGCGCACCAGTGGCCCCTGGGGTCTGGAGCATGCAGTAATCTGTCAGGTGTGTGTTTTGCATCTTGAGAGCAGGAACCTTGGCTTCTGCTTCTCCTGCACTGTCCACAGCACTCAACCCAGTGCTGAGCTGCTCATAGAGCTCAATATCAAAAAAGCAAACAACCCAATCAAAAAATGGGCAGGAGACCTAAACAGACATTTCTCTGAAAGAAACATACAGATAGGCAACAGGCACATGAAAAGATGTTTAACATCACTAATTATTAAAGAGATGCAAATCGTAACAGTGGGTACAGTGGGTATCACCTCACACTGGTGAGAATGGCCATCATCAAAAAGTCTACAAATAATAAATTCTGGAGGGGGTGTGAATAAAGGGAACCCTCCTACACTCTTGGTGCAGCCAGTATGGAGAACAATATGGAGGTTCCTTAAAAAACTGAAGACAGAGTAAGATTTAGTTACATGATCCAGCAATCCCACTCCTGGGGCGTATATCCAGAAAAGAAAATAACTCTAAATCAGAAAGATACGTGCACCTCATGTTCATATCAGCTCTATTTATAATAGCCAAGGCATAGAAGCAACCTAAGTGTTGATTGCAAAGAGTCGGACATGACTGAGCTACTGGACTGAACTGACCAAAGTGTTCATCAGGATATGAATGGATAAAGATGTGTGTGGAGTGTGTGTGTATACATGCGTATGCAGTGGAATATTACTAAGCCATTAAAAAGAATTAAATACTACCATTTGCAGCAACATGGATGGACCTAGAGATTGTCATACTGCATGGAACAAGTCAGAGAAAGACAAATATTGTATATCACTTACACATGAAATCTAAAAAACCATACAGATGAACTTATTTATAGAATAGAAACAGACTCAAAGATATAGAAAACAGATTTATTATTAGCAAAAGGGAAAGGGTGGAGGAGGGATAAATTAGGCATTTGGGATTAATAGATACAAAGTACTATATATACAACAGATAAACAGCAAGGACCTACCAAATAGCACAGAGAACTACATTCAGTATCTTATAATGATCTATAGTGGAATCTAAAAAGGGAAATATATATGTGTGTATGTGTTTATATGTATGTATATAGTCTTATTTATATAACTGGATCGCTTTACTGTATACCTAAAACTAATACAGTATTGCAAATCAACCATATTTCAATTTGTAAAAGCAAATGCTTTTTTTAAAGAAGATAGCTTTAGAGTAATGAAAAGAGAATGGATAGGGTGGGTGCTTGTCCTTGACAAGATAGTCATAAAGAGGCCTATTGGAGGTAGAAACATTTGAGTAAAATCCTGAAAGCTATGCACTGAGCTAGTGTGGTAATTCTGTGTGTTCTCCACAAATTGGTTTTGAGCATGTGTTCTTTGTGACATATGAGTTGCAGGAGGCCTTTAGTTGTGCCTTCTGATATGTTTGGCAAGGCTTGGACCATTCTGAGGATGCCTGCGATGCTAAAACCTTGTTCCTGTTTCTGTTGCAGAGTTGGGAGTTTGGGATCCCACTGTGCAGGGAGCTGGCGTGTCAGTATGAGAGCCTCTACGACTACCAGAGCCTCAGCTGGATTCGGGTGAGCTTCGCCCCTTCCCCTGCCCCAGGCCTGACTGGCAGTGCTCATGCTTTTCTGGCATCAGCTTCTAAGGGAGCACTGACTGAGCAGCTCAGCACTGGGTTGAGTGCTGTGGACAGTGCAGGAGAAGCAGAAGCCAAGGTTCCTGCTCTCAAGATGCAAAACACACACCTGACAGATTACTGCATGCTCCAGACCCCAGGGGCCACTGGTGCTCAAGGAAGGGAGCAACAGCGTATGCAGGATAGGATGGGGGTGGTTCAAGGAGGAGGTGGCAGCCCAGCTTCACAAAGAAGCTTCTCCTGAAATAAATTTGTTCAGGTATGCCTCATCTTAGTGTTTCCCTGCCTTGGCTTGTGGTCACTCCTAAGCACCCAAGTAAAGAAAGTTCTTCCCTTCTTTGATGCAAAATATTCAAAAATAAGTGAAATGGACTTTGAAGGTCTCCACCAAATTTTTCCCTATTTCTGGTGCTAGGTTTTGAATCATAACAACTGCTTAAGTCTTTGGCAAAGAGAAGTCAGGAGTTTCAGTTCATCCGCTTCCTGCACCCTTGTCAGTGTGTTCCCTGATCCTGATCAGGCTCTGTATAGTAGATGAGGTTCTGCATCAGTAAACTTTTGCTCTGGTCTTTGAAGGTCGCTGCTCCCTGGCAGGCTGGCTTGACTGAATGCATTAGGGACATCTTCTCAGTCAAATTTCAGTGCGTTTTTCTGAATCTGAAGCCAGGTCAGTCAAGACTAAAAAACTTACCAACCTTGGTAATGCCTGACATCATGGATAGTAGTTCCACTTTTAAAGTTTAAAATATCTGAAATTGGGACCAGTACAAAGACCCTGGTAACTAAGCCTTCCTCATTTGTTAGCATCTTGAGTCAGATGGTAAATGAACTAGAGCAATGCAGTTGGACTGATGGTGTCACCTATAGGCAACACTTATTGTCAGCTGGTGTAGTGAGCATCATCAAAACCAGAAATTCCTGAACAAAAAAAGGAAGTCCATGTTAAACGTGTGCCCCTGAAAGTACAGGAAGCCTGAGTGAGTCTCTGCAGGGCTGGGTCCACTCACAGGAGAGTCCGAGCAGCCTCTTGGGGTTGCCCCACCCCAGGTGGTGATGGGAAGGGAAGGTTTCCTTTCCATCCGGCAGCTCCCTGGCAAGGAGTTGATCATAGCTAGGGGCTCACTTTTTATCTAGACTGAGTCACCACGTTCTCTTTCCAAAAGACAAGTGTCTGCTTAGGCCTGGGAGAACTTGCTTTGGACATACCACTAGCAGTCAAACCACCCTGCAGGCAGCTGCCTTTCTCGTTCACAGAAAATGGAGGCCAGCTACTACGACAACATCATGGAACAGCAGCGCCTGGAGCCCGAGTTCTTTCGGGTTGGCTTCTATGGCCGGAAGTTTCCTTTCTTCCTTCGGGTGAGTCCATTCAGGTAGTCACAAGAACTTCTATCATATTTTACATATAATTTATAATTTTTTTTCTTATTTAACCTTTTTCCTATTGCAATGAATAGTTCATTATGAAGGACTGACCAAAGAATTTGGCTTTATCTGACTGAACTGGGTTCTAACAACTTTAGACTCTTTCTCTCTGCAGTTAAACTGCTTTGCAGCCACCTGGAATATACGAGGGTGGTTTTCTTAGCAAATCAACCAGGATATTGCAGGAAATGACCAGGGTTTGAGAATATCCTGTAGATAATGTTTAGAAACCTTCTGCCTTCGGTTTCAAGGACCTGGAATCCTCCGTTGTGACTATTCTCTGCCAGACAGGACATCAGTGCAGCCCTGACCTCAGCAATAGGCTGCACAGTCAGGGTGGAGAATCACTGAGGTGAGAGATCTCCGAGGATTGTCCCTTTTGCTCCTGGGGTTTGTGGAGCCAGCCAAACATTGGGTTTGGCTGGGGAAGAAGGCCTTTCCAAGGCAGCCAGTTCTCTGGCCATGGTGACTACAGCCGTTTTCCACCATGGCTGGAAAAGCTGGGCAGGGATATAAATAGAGTGGAAGGATTGCCTGAGCACAGACATACTGACACCAGTTGAACAGTCGTGATTGTTTTTTGTCTTTATTTAGCACAATCCAGAGGCTCCAGGAGGAGTCAGCGTGGGCTTGTAGGCTGTAGCCTACAAGTAGCTGTTCTCAGATGACCTAAATGAAGCTGTGCTGATGGAAGGACCCAGAAGCTACAGTTGAGACCTAAAACTAGCTCTGATTGTTCCCAGTTCCAGTATCATACTAAGGTTCAATGTCCAAAAGTCTCAGGAAGCTGCTAGGAAAATTTATCGGATTCCTTTGACGTTTTTGGGATTCTATCCTACTGGAGAAATTGCTTTAGCCAGTGAGCAGTAATAAGCTGGGTATCTCATTGAAGGTCAACAGAGCTTAATGGCTTCTTTTAAAAAGAAGTCAGTCTGCTAAGCAGCAGAGTCCAAGCTGACCATATTTTGGATATAAGGCAGGTCAACATGCATGTTTCCTGGGCAGTAGTCATTCTAGGCTAAGAAAATGATTTCTGTAGCAACTAGTAATAGTGACGAGGACAGCAAGCACACCCTGCGTGACTGTGATCCCCAGAAGACTCGAATTATGTTCCACAGAAGGGCTGCTAGGAGCAGAACGTGCCTCAGTAGAGGCTTTCCTCAGGCTGCTGGGCCTCCTTCACTCTCTAGGACCATCCATCCCAGGCTTATCAGACGGGGCATGATTGTTGCCCCCATCTACATAGATCGTACAACAGCAGTGGGGGTAGAGGTCAGTAGAAGAAGGAATAGTGCAAGAAACCCTGGGTCGGGAAAATCCCCTGGAGAAGGAAATGGCTTCCCACTCCAGTATTCTTGCCTGGAGAATTCCATGGACACAGGAGCCTGGCAGGCTACAGTCCATGAGGTCGCAAAGAGTCAGACACAGCTGAGTGACTGACTCTTTCATTCTCAGAACCAAAAGCATCTCTTGAAAGCCCTTTGGTAAGCTAATGATTCCAGCCTTATAACTTACTTCTTTCTCATTTTCTCTTTGCAAGTTATGCATTATTGCCATTTTACTCTCCTTGTTTAGTCCCACAATTTATAATGTCATCAACTAGATTTTACTCCAAAACATCGCTGTTTTGGCTCTTACAAAATCAAGCACTGGTGTGGCCCATTTCTGTCCCTGTCAAGCAGGAAGTCCCCACCACGGTTCCACCCGGCTCCCACCCCCCATGCTCACGTCACAGGGAGCATTGGTGTCTCGGGGCTCTGAGAGTTTTCTGACAGGCAGGACCTGGCGTAAAACCTGCGTCTGAGCCAGTTACAGTCTAAATACTCAAACGTGGTTTCAAGGGTGGCAGTGATAGAGGAAGAATAACCAGGAAATGGCACCCGTCAGTCCATCCTCATCTCCACACCAGGAGCTATGTTGCAGGCATATGGATCTGCCTGGCCTGGCTGCATGCTGTCCCCCCTCCTTCAGCTGCTCAGTTCATCTGCCGCAGATGGAATAAGGCCAGCAGAGGTAGCCGCTTACCTTGTGAATGGCAAGGACAGAGGGGAAAGCAGTGGCAGCCAGGTCCGTCCTACGTGGGGCTGCCGGGACTCTTGCCTGAGCAGACTGGAAACCAACAGCTAGCCTCAAGGTCAATGCACTGAGCCGTTCTCCTGCTGGGTCCTCCCCAGAGCGCTAGGCTGCTCTTTGACCTTCCCTGAACACAGAGGCCGTCTATTACTCCAGCTCTGTCAGCTTGAGTCCTCTGGACCATCTGCCCGTGTTGCTTCACAAATGTGATTATCTGCTGATCTGCATGGAGACAGGAAAACATCCAGCCCTCCCGTCTTGGGGGAGTTTCTTTTTCTCTTCATTTTGCCCATGAACAGATATTGACGAGGATTGTACATTTTGCGTGAAAAGGCCAGTTCTTCACAATTAACCTTCTTTGTCAGTTCTGCTTATCAAGCAAGGAGCTTGTAAATGTCTCTCTCCTCTGCCTACTGGTCTGTTCCACTGGGGAGGCCAGCCTGCTTCCCCTGACCTTGACTTCCCTTGCACTGTTGTCCTTGCATTCTGATCCATCTGGACATGTGGATCTGAGCTCTCCCATAGTAAGAGAAGAAGTAAAAACTGGGCAAAAATCCTATTCCAGAAAGATTGAGGTTATACTGAATAGCATAGGGACTCTGCTCAATGTTACATGGCAGCCTGGATGGGAGAGGAGTTTGGGAGAGAAAGGATGTATGTATATGTATGGCTGGGTCCCTCCACTGTTCACCTGAAACTATCACAACGTTGTTAATTGGCTATACTCCAATGCAAAATAAAAAACTTTTTTTTGAAAAAAGACTGAGGTCACCCACAGCCTAGCCTGTGATGACCCCTCTACCAGGAAGCATAGGGCTGGCCCTTTGAAACCTCTCTCTTCCTCCCTCTGAAGACATGTCAATGCCTAACACTGTTTGTCAGAGTGAATCTGGTGAGGCAGACAGACAGACAGAGGTCACCTGAGGGCTTCTGAGGAGCCCCCTCCGGCCATGCACTCTGGACCAGCCGTGAAGCAGGCAGGGCAGTAGGGTTCAGGGTGCCTTCAGTCCACAGAGAGAAACACTGAGACCTAACCCAAACCAAACATGACATAACGTGAAGTCTTAAGAAGTGTGTGGTTGGAATGATGGTCTGAGGACACAGTTTCAGAGGAATTGCTGCTAGAGATGTTGATAAATGCCCACGAGGCACTGGGCAGCATTTAGACTGCTTCTCCCACCTGATAAAAGCCCTCCTACAAAAGCACACATTGCCTTCCTATTGTAAATTATCTGGTGGCTCCCATAGCGGTCCTCATGGACATACACGAGCAGCCCCTTCATTTGCCCCCCACCAGTGTTCCTTCTAGCTGTGCCTTTTCCTGTCTTGGCTTGTTGCCCTGGTTGTCACTGTATACACATAGATCGACCCCCGCTTCTCTACTCCGCTGACCCAGATGGACCTTCCAGGACTCTGTCCAGGCGTGGCTGTTTTCCACAACCCACCCCCAACTAGCATCCCTTCCCATGTGAAAAGCCCTCCCCCTCCACGAGCTTCCTGCAGCTTCCACCATGGCCGCCACACCACACCACTGCTGTGCCTCACCCTTCTTGACCATGGTTTCCCTTAGGGCAGCATAGAGGGCAGAGTGCTGTGCCCCAGGCCTGCCCGAGGGGCTCCCAGGTTGAGGAGCCAAGGGGGGGCGGCTGCAGGCGAGGCATGGCGTGTGCTCTCCCCTTTGTGGCAGAACAAAGAGTACGTGTGCCGGGGCCACGACTACGAGAGGCTGGAGGCCTTCCAGCAGAGGATGCTCAGCGAGTTCCCGCAGGCCGTCGCCATGCAGCACCCCAACCACCCTGACGATGCTATCCTGCAGTGCGACGCCCAGTGTATCTTTTGACCGATGGAGGGGAGGAGGGCTGGGACCGTGGGAGGGGAGGCCCACCAGTCAGTTGCCCCTCTGTGACGCTGTTAGCCGTACAAGCCAGGTTACCCCCCAAGTCCCAAAGCAGAGTGTGTCCACGTCACTCACCAACCCTTAACGGGGCACTTGAGCCTCACAGAGGAGGCAGGGGCATGCCCTTGGCCCTGAGGGGCCTGGTCATCAGCTACCTTTTATCCCTCTGGTGGGCTACTGCCAGCACCTTAGTCCCCATCCTACCCGTGAACGGTCTCCTGGCACCCAGCCGCAGATACTGTGGATTCTCCCAGTATCCACAGGGACGCTCCACTTCCATGCCCTGCTCCACTCTCACGTGTGTCTGTTGATACCTCAAGTCTTTGTCAGGACTGAGGCACAGGGGATGGGTCGGAGCAGGTAGGGAAGGAGATGGGGAATTCCTGTGGTCTCGGGGGCACTTGGAAGTCTGATTGCAAACACTGGCTTGCCCCTCCTTCCCCGCACTGAGCTTCCATGACAGTCACCGTGGCTGTGGCAAGCTAGTCCCAGAGAGAGGAGGGCAGGCAGACACCCATGTTCGCTCTCCACAAAGATCCTAAAGAGTATCTTGTTAAAAGGTTGTTTGGCAGTGAATACTGCGCAGTTTATCTGCAGTGGGCCGGCCTAGGCCTTTGCACCTTTTTCGTTCCTACAGGGTATCCTCCTGACCCCTTTCCCTTCCTTCTTAAAGGGGCCCTAGGGAACTGCTGGCTGCTGACACCTCACCTTGGCTGAGGGCTCAGGGCATTCACTGCTGGAGCAGGGTGGGGCTGGATAGGGAGAGTCAGACAAACCAAGTTTGGTGCCATCTGCTCTTTGAAATGCTGCTGCCGCCCCTTTGAAGGGCTCTGTTGGTCTCCTCTCCTTTGGTGGGGGTGGCAGGGGTCAGCCACTCAGGTCCGTCTCTCTTTCATGTCCAGTTTCCCTTCACCTCCTGCCCAGACCTGCAGATCTATGCAGTGACGCCCATCCCAGAGTACGTGGATGTCCTGCAGATGGACAGGGTCCCAGACCGCGTCAAGAGCTTCTATCGCGTCAACAACGTCAGGAGGTTCCGGTACGACCGACCTTTCCACAAAGGCCCCAAGGACAAGGAGAATGAATTCAAGGTGAATGCATCTAGGGGAGCAGGGTCAGTGCTCTCAGCGAGGCTGGGGCCGGACCCGCTTTCTTGGGAGCTCATCAGTGACTCTCCCATGGCCAAGTGGGGCGTGGGGAGAATCGCTTCATGGACTGAACCTGCCTCTACCCTCCCTGCAGAGCCTGTGGATCGAGCGCACCACGCTGACCCTGACCCACAGCTTGCCAGGCATCTCTCGGTGGTTCGAAGTGGAGAGGAGGGAGCTGGTGAGAAATGATTCAGAGGGGCTGGTTTCACAGTGCTTCCTCAGTTCCTCGCTTGGGGGCCGTTTTCTGAGGAAGAAGAGAGAAAGAGAACTGCCTGGCCGGAGAGCCACAGGCAGTCCTGTGCTGGAGGCTTTGCTCACCTTCCTTCTCTCCTTTAATCTCTGCAACACCCCTAGGCAGCAGGCATTTTTGTTCCCCCAGTTTACAAATGCAGAAACTATTCCCTGAAGCTCAGGAAGCCAGAGACCTCTGCATTTAGAACTGATATTGTTTAGTGTTCACTGTACTTCCGACTGCCTTCAGATCAGAAGAGGAAATTAGAAAGGGCCCAGGGAGCCTCAGGTCCACAGGAGCAAGCATGGGGACTCGGTGGCACGGGTCACAGCCCCTTGCTCTCAGGCCTGTGTGCAGGGTCATTGGGCTTGGGCTGACCCAGCGTGCTGTGTGCCCCCAGGTGGAGGTGAGCCCCCTGGAGAATGCCATCCAGGTGGTCGAGAACAAGAACCAGGAGCTGCGGGCCCTGATCAGCCAGTACCAGCACAAGCAGGTGCACAGCAACGTCAACCTGCTGAGCATGTGCCTGAATGGCGTCATCGACGCCGCTGTCAACGGAGGCATCGCGCGCTACCAGGAGGTAACCAGGGGCGCGGGTCTCAGTGCCTCTGCCGAGGGCCCAGCCTCCTAGAGCAGCCTCTCCAGCACACCTCCCCGGCTGTGCCTTGGCTGACCGAGCATGGTCCTGAATAGTGTGTGTTAGTCGCTCAGTCGTGTCCGAGTCTTTGCGACCCATGGGATATAACCTCCCAGGCTCCTCTGTCCATGGGATTTTCCACGCAAGAATGCTGGGGTGGGTAGCCATTCCCTCCTCCAGGGGATCTTCTGACCCAGGGCCTGAACTGGGTCTCCTGCATTGCAGGTGGATTCTTTCCATCTGAGCCACCAGGGGTGAGGCTTTAGGCTCCCTGCCGTTCCCTGTCTCCATGGCTACAGCTCTCCCTTGGGAACTTTTCTTCCTTTTTATTCTCTGAACTCTGAGAGAATAGGTAATCCATCTGATTATGGAAGGAGCCCTAGAGCCCAGCCTTTGACAAGGAGTGAGTTGTGGCCTGGCTGGGAGACTAACCTCCTCCTCCTGGCCACCAGCCCTGCCTGCCCTGCCCAAGCCAGTTGGGACCAGCATTCAGGCTTAGGTTACTTGGCCACCTTCAGACCTCCTTAGATGTGAAAAGCACACATGTGATTTCAGGAGGTTCAGCAGGCCGTGCTAGAGGCGCGTTGGTGTGTGCACCTGTTAGGCAGCCCAGATGCCTTCCAGGTGGCACCTCAGACTGAGTGGTTGCCCTGGGAAGTCTTCCGGACTTGGCCTTTCCTTTCACAGGCCTTCTTTGATAAAGAGTACATCACCAAGCACCCGGGAGATGCTGAGAAGATAACTCAGCTCAAGGAACTCATGCAGGAGCAGGTATGCCTTGCCAGAGTTGTGTGGAGGCTCCACAGGGTAGCTGCAGCACCCCTCACCTGCTCCCGAGCTAACAGCATGGCCTTGTTTATCACCCTGGTAGGTCCATGTCCTTGGAGTCGGGCTGGCAGTTCATGAGAAGTTTGTGCACCCAGAGATGCGCCCTCTGCATAAGAAGCTGATTGATCAGTTCCAGATGATGCGGGCCAGTCTCTACCATGTAAGCTGAGCCCTGTCCTGGCCCCGCTGCAGTCTAACCAGCGTCACCTCCTCCAGGCCTGGGACCTGTGCAGCAAGTCAGAGGAAAGGGGTGGGGAGGAGAGTGGAAGAGGCGAGACTGAAGGAAGATCTGTTCCCACCACAGAACAGCGTGAGGCAGGGGTGGGTGGGCGAGCCAGGGGCAAGATGCCCAGAACCCCCTTATCCACTTTCCCCTTAAGGGGGAGTCATATTCAGGACAGAGAACATGTTTTTCAGTGCACTATACTGGTGAGCAGAGGTTTTCACATGAGGAGGAAAAGAGCTAAAGTGTACGGCCCACATGAAGGAATTCCTTCAGGGATACTTTTCATCCCAGAAACCTACAGAAGTAAGGCTTAGCCAGACCAGACTTCTCTCATCCGTCTCCCTCTCTCTCCATCACCTTCCCCTTTAACTCCCTGCCTCCTTTTTCCTCCTGTCTGGTGACCCAGGCTCCCACCTGAGAAAGTCTGGGGTAGCAGTACTTTTGTACTGGCTTCTCTTCGAGGGCCCAGGCAGATCCTGGGGCTGGTCCAGGCCCCAGAAGATCTCCCTGACTCTGCCCTGGCTCCTTGGTCTCCCTGGCAGGGTTTAACCCAAGGACTGATGCACACGAGCAGCAGCAAGGCCTTTCTCCAAGACTGGTTTTCCTCCAGGGGTCTTACAGGGAACGCTAACTGGCTGAGAGTAGGGTTCAGGTGGTCTTCTTTTTTTCCCCTTTGGCTGAATTGGGTCTTGGTTGCAGCATGCGGGATATTTGCTGCAGTGCATCATGTGGGATCTTTCATTGCAGCATGTGGACAGTCTAGTTGTGGCACGCGGGCTCAGTAGTTGTGGCGCGAGGGCTACGGAGCTCATAGGGCTGAATAGATTCACTGGCACAGGCTTAGTTGCTCCCCAGCATTTGGAATCTTAGTTCCTAGACCAGGGATGGAACTCATGTCCCCTGCACTGCAAGGCAGCTTCTTAACCACGGACCATCAGGGACATCCCTAAGTAGTCTTGAGTGCAAATCTCTGGTCTCTGTATGTAGACTTCCCCATCATAGCAGGTGACTCAGGCAAGCTAGAGCCTGGCCACTGAGGGGAGTGGGAGCTCCCTAGCATGCAGGCTGTCAGGTCACTGCAGGAAAAAGCACAGAACGCTCACTCACGTATCTCAGGGTCTCCAGGGCACACATGGAAGTGTCCTCTCCAGCTGCAAAAGCACATTTCCACATGCTTTGGCAGAATAAGGTGGAAAACTTCCTGCTTTTTCATACCAAGCTCCAAAACATACCCAGTGGACGTACGGACCACAGATTGTGAAGGGCTTCTGGAAACTCGAGCAATTGTGCTTTGATTCCTCAGAGTTGAAAATAGTGACGCAAACCAATGTGCTGTCCCCCAGGAGGATTTGGGGCCAAACGTTTCTGCCAAGATGTCTACGTACTTAATTTAATTAAGCTAAAATAGAAGTGTGCTGTTTTTCAGTTATCTGCATCAGGATTTTGTGTCCTTACACCCCATAGACTGTTTCGCAGACAACGTAACCAAGGTCACTAAGAGTGGGGCCATTTAGCAATCCAATAAAACTCCAGTCCTTATGTCAGAGGTGCCCGCTGCCTGACAAGTGGTCACCAGCTCTTCTTTCCTGTTGCCCAGCTCTTCCTCCACGTTTTCTACAGTGAGAAAGCCTGTTAATACATTTTATAAATTCAGACCAACTCCACAACCTACTCCATATGTGCTCTCAGGGGTCCACTTAGGCCTCATGGCCTCTGGTCTAGGCTGTGTTGTGGTTAGGAAGGTACTTTAGTCGTGACGGGGTCACTGCCCAAAAGAAGCCAGTAGTTTAGGTTCAGCCAATAGTATATGATTCTTTTATTTTTCCTTTTACATTCCTGCTACCAGCCTGCCTCTTCTCTTTTACCCCTTAATTACTTGGGGAAAAAAAAGTGAAGTGAAAGTGTTAGTCACTCAGTCATGTCTGACTCTTCGTGACCCCACGGACTGTAGCCCACAAGGCTCCTCTGTCCTTCGGATTCTCCAGGCGAGAATACTGGAGTGGGTTACCATTCCCTTCTCCAGGGGATCTTCCCGACCCGGGCATCACACCTGGGTTTCCTGCATTGCAAGAAGATTCTTTAATGTCTGAGCGACCAATTACTTATTTATTCCCAGTTATTTCTTATGAAGGGGCACTCATGTCTCAACAGGAGTTTCCGGGTTTGGACAAGCTAAGTCCTGCATGTTCGGGCACCAGCACCCCACGGGGAAACGTCGTAGCATCCCATAGCCCCATGAGCCCAGAGAACATCAAGATGACCCATCGGCACAGGTATGGCCTTAGGGCTGAGGAGGGGCCCCTCCACAAAGGTAAGTCCGGGTGTCAGAGATCAGAGCAAGGGCGTCCAGAACGCTGCTTGTGTGCACTCTCGTGCCCCCTCACCCACACGCACAGAAAGCACACAACTCCTGCCACAGGATCTGCATCCGCATCTGGTCATCCAGGGAGACAGAGGAGTGTGCATGGGGCATCAGGGTGAGTCCTGAGCGGTGAGGAGAAGATTGCCTGGTGGAAAAGAACTGGTGTTAGGAAGATGGCAGAGCAAGATCCAGGCAAAGTCACGAACATGTGCAGATGCCTCAGGATTCTCCTGCAGGCCACTGTGGTCAGCACTGCAGGTAGAACCAAGTAACTGGAGTGCAGGATTCCAGGGCCTGGAAGGGGGCCAGGATTTCTCTGGATGGGCCCTGTTCACTCAGGCCTTGGGACCTGATCCCAGGGGAACAAGGATCCCTAGTTGGGTTTCAGGAAAAACCGCATGGTGGTGAAGGCCTCAAGGTGTGTCTGCTCTGCACTCAGCAGACCTGTTACCGGTGCTCCGCTGGGGAGGCCTCAGGTCGCCAGGGCAGGAAGGCCAGGCAAGCGAAAAACCTGGAGAGGGGCCCTCACTGAGGTTTGTTTTCCACTGTGACCAGCAAGTGAGCACAGGGTGGGCACTCAGCAAATGAGAAGGAGCAAATGAATGGGGGGAGCTGCTGAGAATTGACGGAAAAGAACTGCTGGCAAACCTGTGGCCATAGCCATGGAAGGAGGCCGGCAGATGGTTCACAGCAGCTGCTGTGACAGCTTTGCCAAGTCAGGAAGACACCCTGAGCTGAGAGGAGAACCCAGTGCAGGGTGAGCACCAGCTTAAGTACACAGCCCAAAGCTAGGAAGACCTGGGGTCCTTTACCTGATTCAGTGGGTCTCCTTTCTTCCTCCTGAGACACTGCTGATGTCATCAGACTGAGTGGCCACAAACCATTTAACTCTGGGTCAAGGCTCTGCCTGGCGACTGTTGGCCCTCCCAGACCAGGGGCCCCTGAGCAGCAGGGTGGGGTTCAGGACAGCTCCAGGCCTCAGACAGGTATGAACATTTGGCTGTGGAACCTTCCCAACCAGAGAGGCTGAGGCTTGGGGATGAGTGTTTTACACACACCCATGACCCTTGCCCCCACCACCTAGTGAAGCATGTCCGCTCCAGCCCTGACTCCTGGCCGTCTCCCACTCTTGCCCGCAGCCCCATGAACCTGATGGGCACCGGCCGCCATTCATCGTCCTCCCTCTCCTCACATGCATCTAGTGAAGCTGGAAACGTGGTGATGCTGGGCGACAGCTCCATGGGCGAGGCTTCTGAAGACCTGTACCACCACATGCAGGTACCAGAGCGGTCCAGGAAGAACGGGCCAGGGTACCGTACCTGGAAGACTCAGCTCTCTGCTGGCTGGTCTGGTCTGAGGACTGGCACTGCTGCCTAGTTCTCCAGTTTCTGAATTCAGACTACCCAGAGCTAGCAGAATGACCTTCCCTCCACCCCTCCCCGTGTTGCACTTCCCAGGCCTTATTTCCCAAGAGGGGAATCTGCCTTCAGTCCTGGCTGCTCTTAGAGATCCCATGGGAAAGCTCCTCTGCTAAATTGCCCTCCTGCTTGGCATTCCTGATGGCTCAGTCCAGTCTCCTCCTGGGTACCATCGCTAGAGTCTTCCCAGCAGCCCTGTTTCAGCGGGGTTATAGCTGACCCTTAGTGCTGGCCATCAGCCTGGCCTTCATCAGGGAAAGGGTACAGCATCAGACACTGGATCTGGGCACCTGGTGGCATGAAGAAGCCAAGTCTGGGCCAGTCCTACCATCCTGGCCGTTTGGACCTCTATCCTGCTAATTTTTCTCCCTTTGCAGCTCGCGTATCCCAACCCCAGGTACCAGGGCTCAGTCACCAACGTCTCTGTTCTGTCCTCGTCCCAGGCAAGCCCTTCTTCCTCCAGCCTGAGTTCCACTCACTCAGCACCATCCCAGATGATTACCTCTGCCCCTTCCAGTGCCCGAGGTAAGGACGGCAGGGCGCTGCTCGAAGAAGGGAGAGGAGAGAGCCTCATGGGCGCCTCTTGTCCTCCTCTCATCTGTGGCTATGTCTTTGAAAGCGGCCCCGTGACTTAGCGAGTGCTCACCTATGCGTTTAGCATCAGGGACTCGAGGGCTCCTACCTCCGGTTCTTTTTCTCTGGCCTCAGACCTGCTCGGGGCAGTGGTTGCAGCTGTGCTGCAGCCGTCACATCTGCACTTCAGTAAGCGGACACAAAGCCCAGGAGAAGGCTCAGCTCTTTCTCACTGAAGTGTTTGAGAGAATAAAGCACAAAGTTAAGGCAAAAGTGAGTTTTGTCTTAAGTAATCAAACATGATGAAAAAGTATGAAAACTAAACGTGAAGACTAAAATTAAGCCTGGGAAACATCATTCTAAATGGTAGCAGCAACCAAAAAAACTTTGTTCAGCTGGGAAAGGCTCTGTAAAAGGCTGCTTGTTATTATTGCTTGATTTCTTATTCAATTTGAATAAATACTGCTCTCTGAGAGGCAGCAGCTTTTTCTGACTTTAGTTCCTGCGGTCAGGTTTGGTTCTCTGTCCTTTTAGACAGAGATACTTGCAGTGGAGTGGAATTTGCTCTGGTGACTAAGACCCAGTGCCCCAGGGCAGCCTGTAGCACAGCAACAATAGCCGGCTGCCAACTGTTGCTTCCAGGCCTCAGACAGCTGGAGTCTGTTTTTCTCATTATTATGAAAACTGGGAAATAACACAGATGTATGACATAGATGATCATTAGGAAAAGAAAGAAAAAACTCTTCTTTCAAAGCACACAAACCTGAATGAAAAGAAGTTGCTTAGTCGTGTCCGACTCTTTGCAGGCCCATGGACTGTGGCCCACCAGTCTCCTCTGTCCATGGAATTCTCCAGGCAAGAATACTGGAGTGGATTGCCATTTCCTTCTCCAGGGGATCTTCCTGACCCAGGGATCAAACCTGGACCTCCTGCATTCCAGGCAGATTCTTTACCATCTGAGTCATCCATGGCCCACAGTGGGCGCGATGGAGAGAGAGATGCAGTGGCCAGTGGGGCCATTGAGAAAAGCCTCAACAGACAGCAGAGGTGGGGTGAGGTCACAATAAGAGCAGTTACAGACTTTCCCCAACCCTGGCCCAGGCCCTCATTTCCTATGGAAGAAAACAGGTCCGATGGGGGACCTAAGTCCATCCCATCAGTTCGTGGCCAAGTAGAATTTGGAGCTTTGAGTCTTTACACTCGCAAGCCCCCAGTCTTATGCCCATTCCACTTTGGTGATTGCCATCCCATTGTGGACTAAGGTGCTGAAAAAGGGGAGCCAGCATCTGGGTGTAGGTATTTCTAGAGTGAAAGATGAGAAATGACCCACCAAATGGTACATGGGGAACATGTGTCAGTATGTGAGGGCTGCAGACATAGAGAAGGAGCAGTGATTTGTATTGGCAGAGAAGGCACATCAAAAGGTGCTTTGAGGAATGAAAAGGAAGGAAACCCTGAGAAGTAGGCTGTGAATGCTCTAGTGCGGGTTAGCATTCGCAGAGTCTAATGAGGGCTCCTGAACAAAGCCGCAGAAACTGACTTTGTGATCTAATCTATTGTGTGAGTTCTTTCCTAACCTGAACACTGTCTCAGATATACTCAGCCACATCTAAGTCTTCATCTGGGTATTGTTGCTGAAGTCAGATCTCTGACCCATGATTGTTGATAAAACACAAAAAACAAAACAAAGCAGAGGCAGCGAGGGGTGAGCATTGTACCTCACTTCCACTCTGAGTGCTCAGACACTTCCTCTAGGCAGTGCCCAGTACTCGGTACCCTGGAGAGGACAAAGACGCCATCAGGGACCTCACAGGCTGGCTGGTACCACCTTTGTCCTTCCAGCTAACCGTTTACTGGTGTATTCACTCATCAAGCTTTTATGAGTGCTCAGTGAGAAGTGGCCATTGCTCTTGCACTATCAGAGTTGAATAGAGAGAAGTTATGTTCTCCCGTTTGGAATTAATCCCTCTTTATCTCAAGTGACTTGGTTATCAGTTGTTGTTGTTCAGTAGCTAAGTCGTGTCTGACTCTTTGCAACCCTGTGGACTGCAGCACGCCAGGCTTCCCTGTCCTGTAAAATCGCCCACCAAACCTTAGTGACTTGAAACAATTTATTATCATCTCACATGGTTCTGTGGGTTGACAGGACTTCCTGAGCAAGTTCTCAGTTGCAGTCCCTCAAGAGCTTGCTGTCAGATGTCACTCGGGGCTGGAGTCATCTCAAGACTCAAACTGGACATCCAAGACAGCTCTCTCATATGGCTGGCAGTCAGTAGTACCCGTCCGCCGGGAGTTCAGCTGAGGCTGTCAACCCGAGTCCCTACGAATGACCTCTCTGTCACTAGAGCTTCTCACAGCATGCAGCTTACTTTGCCTAGAGCAAGCATTCCAAGACACCCAGGCAAAAGCTACAAGTTTTCTTACTCCCCAGCCTTGAACATCCTTTTTGCCACAGGATTCTGTCACTTAATCCCGTCACTGAGGCCAACCCAAATAGCAGGGTGAAAAATAAGACTGCGCCTCACGGTGCGAGGATGACGTGTGTGTGTGAGGGAGGGAAGGCATCGATCGTCACCGCCTCTGGAGAATATCTTGTAATGAAAGGCTGATACAAAGGTAAACCAGATGGTTAACTAGGTGGCGGGTGGTGCTTTAGTCACCAAGTCATGTCTGACTCTTGAAACCCCATGGACTATAGCCTGCCAGGCTCCTCTGTTCGTGGGATTCTCCAGGCAAGAATACTGGAGTGGCTTGCCATTTCCTTCTCCAAGGTGAACTAGAACTGGACCCAAAGCAGGGAACTGTGATAAGAGCAGAGGCTATTAAGAAAGAGGGGGCAGTCACTTCTAGGCTACAGCATCCATTCAATCTATGTGCAGGCCCATCCAGAGAAAACCATGGGTCCAGCAAGTGTCAGCCCACATACAAGAGAAAATAAAGACCAGACCCACTGTCATAAAGGAAGACTGAATTTGTTATCGTTTGGTTGCATGGACTGTAGCCCGCCTGGCTCTTTTGCCCATGGGATTTTCCAGGCAAGAATACTGAAGTGGGTTGCCATTTCTTTCTCCAGGGGATCTTCCCGACCAGGGACCATGTCTCCTGCATTGGCAGGTGGGTTCTTTACCACTGAGCCACCAGGGAGGCCCAAAATGTGGTAGATTCAGGAGCAGGTGCACTGGGGACACAGGAGAAATGCGAGGGCCCCCGCTGGGGGTTGTGTCTGATGTTACAGATGAAGGGACGGCTCTCATGGAGTAAGTGTTCCAGAGAGTCCTTTCCATTGGAGTCGCTTTCCCTACTCCCAGGGGTGGTCATGACACCAGTAGCTTCCTTGCCTTGCCCGTTGATGTTCTGCAGTGGTTCTTGTTGCTTTGGAAACCTTCAAGGTGAATGGCCTGCAAGGGCCTGTCTCGTAAGTCAGCAGCGCCTCCTGGTGGTCAAAACGCTGAGTGCGGCTAGGAGATTTTGACTGGACCTTGAATATACTCAGGACTTCCCTGGTGGCTCACAGTGAAGCATCTGCCTACAATGTGGGAGACCCAGGTTTGATCCCTGGATCGGGAAGATCCTCTGGAGAAGGAAATGACAACCCACTCCAGTACTCTTGCCTGGAAAATCCCATGGACAGAGGAACCTGGTAGGCTACAGTCCATGGGGTCGCAAAGAGTCGGACACGACTGAGCAACTCAACTTTCTTTCTTTTCTTTGAATATACTCAGTCATGCTGGGGACTCAGCCTCCCTGGGGTTCACCAGACTACAACTGAAATAGTTCGGAAGTCCTGTGATGCAGAAGCCCTTGCGGTATTTAAATATTTTCACGAAAAGTAGCCACCACTCTCACCTACTATGGTTTTGGCCACCTAGGGAAAATAGCAGTGGGAAGGAAGCTAGAGTTGGAAAATCTAGTGTTTGCACAGAGCACCTGACATGGGTATAAACCCTCAGCACAGTCCCTGTGGCCTGCGGGGTGCTGTCCCTCCATCCTCGGCCCGCAGCACGTATCAGGATGTTGAGTGCTCCAATCCAGGGTCGGCATGTCAGCAACCAGGGTCAAGCTGAGCAAGGCAGCACACCATGCTCCAGCCACACGCCTGGTACAAGATGGGCACATGACACGAACTGGTGTAAAGGGGCTGCTTCTCTGTCCAGGGCTGTAGCCAACAAGACCCAGGGAGCCTCAGAGTTTCTTGCTGGGAAGGCACTGTGAAAATCCGTGGGATTAGGGACCCTTTTCCTTTTTTCTTTACACAGCTATCTTTTTGAGATTGCCTCAGAGCACAAGTTATGAAAGAAAATGTTGATAGCGGAGAAAAATCACCAAATAGTAGAAATTCAGGGCGAGTTTTTTTTTTTAAAGCATAGTTTACTCATTCCCTCATCAATGAAGAATAGTTTTTCAAACCAGACCTTAAAGCCAGTTCTGAGGCTCTACAAACAGTGTCAGTCACACCAGCTATGGAGGAAGTTTACATTAGTAATAGCTGCATTATTGGTTTTTAGTATGCTGACTTCTTCAACATACTTAAGCATCATCTTTGGGACTAAAATGAGCATTTAAGAGCCATTTCTCAAGAACACCTGGCCACCTTTTTAGTTGTGCCCTGACAGTGCCTCGAGGGCACCCCCACAGGAAGCCCCACACAGAGCCTGCAGAGCTGCAGGTTCGCCTCTGATGAGCTTCACTAAGAGAACAGCACACAGAGGGAGTTCACCCACTTGAGCCAGCCAGAGGCTGCCAGGCTGCCAGTGGACAAGTCGACAGCACTGGGGTCCAGGTGACCCTCCCATGAGGGATCCAGAAGACCCCGCTAGTTTGACATGGACATGCTGCTGTCTGGTACAATGAGTGATGCACATTTGAAGGGCCTTCTAAATTCTGTATTCCCAAGGGACGCCTGCAAGTTTTTTCTCACCCCTTCTGTGGAAGGTCCCCTTGAAGACTGCTGGTTGACAGGTTCCTGGGCATATAACCATGGCCTGTATCAATGGGGACTAAGCCATACCGTATCTGGCTTCTATAACAGCCTCTGGGTCCTGAGGGGGTCTCATAAGCAAAGAGCACGAACCAAGTAAACTCGGGAACTTGAGTTAAGGCCCCACAAGTCCTAGAGTAGCTCTGTGACTGCCGAGTTCGCTGAAGGGCAAGCCTCAGAGTGAGAAACCCTGGAGAGCCGCTTGTGTGCAGGGCCCTGAGCCGCTCCGGCTGAGTCTGCAGTAAGATGGCCAGGAAGGCAGAGCCCTGGAATCTGGAGAAAGGTGGTAGGGGCCAGCTGAGACAGGGCCAGTGGTGTCAGGCAAAGGTGTGTGAAAACCGTGTCCAGTGAGAACTGTGCCTCTCTGTTACCTGAGTGTGTCTGTTTCTGTGTGATGGCTCCATTGCAAGCTGGCCTGGGCCCATGCCTGGGCCCCGAGAGAGCCCAGCACCCAGGCCACCCCCATTTTCCCCAAGTGCCGGAGACACAGGGCTCCCAGGGCCCCATCTCCAGCCCCAGCTCTCCTCACAGTCTGCTCCCAAGCAGGAACAGGGGGCCGTGTCAGCGAGTCCATATTGCCACAGTCTGCAGTGTGTCTGCCTTGGCTGGGATGCCCAGTGCAACTCCCTCCTCCACCACCACCACCACCACCACCTAACTATCAGGCTCCACTTCATTCCTCCTGTGCTTGCCAAGCTCATCTTCACCCCAACTGCAAGGGGACACCAACCCTGGGTCACTGGCTCCCCAGGATGCATGCCCTCTGGGCCCTCCATCTGTGGCGTGTCATCTGTGCGTGATTGTTCTCACTTGGTTACAGGCTCTCCCTCTCTGCCAGATAAGTACCGCCACGCCCGGGAAATGATGCTGCTGCTGCCCACGCACCGGGACCGCCCAAGCAGCGCTATGTATCCAGCAGCCATCCTGGAGAACGGACAGGTAATGGCGCCAGCCTGCTGCCTGCCCTTTGCTGTGACTGTGCTGGTCAGAGCTCCCCTCATTGCATTCGCTAGGCTTCCTGCGTTGTCCATGCCTCCCTCATGCTGCCGTGAAGACCCTTCTGGATGGGAGCGGCAGTGAATGTGGGGATCCGCATCTGTACTCAGTCCAGACGGAGTACAGCTATGGGCAGAATGGCAGAGGGGTTGGACCTACCACTGTCTGTGTGGCTATCTGTCCTTCTGGCCAGCCTCCTGAACACATCTAAAAACAACCTGGTAGAGAAAACTGGTTCTTTTCTGTCCAGAGAAGGCAGTGGCAGACATGGGGCTAGAGACTGGCCTTCCTCCATGTGTGCATGAAGGACATCCCCACAGGGGCAAGCTCTGCCTCTTCCATCCATCCATCCATCTGTCTGTCCATCCGTCTGCCCAAAGCTCCTCTCTTCCTGCTGGGACCCTCACCACACAATTTGCAGAGCTCTGCAGGTGTCCCATGTTGGGCCTTGAACAAGAAGCTGCAGCAACTAGCTCCTTCCCCCGTCCAGTCTGCCCTACCCTTCTCTCAGGGGCCATGAGAGTCACCTCCAGTGCCTGTTACCCAGTCCTGGAGTGCCAGGACCTTCTCAGCTCCCTGTGCCTGGGTAGCCCTGCCAGGTTGAAGGAACAGGTCTGCCTGGCATCTACCCACAGAACAGTGGGTCATGTCTGTGACCTCAGGCCTGAGTGCTGCCCTTCCCCTCACACAGTCCTGTGCATGTGGGGCGTCTCCAGGAGGCCAAACCTGTCAGGGCTCAAGGGTGCGAAGGGTCCTTGTATCCTTCCTACCCGTGGGTCTCCTGGCAGGACAGAAGGATGCCATTAGATGCCCTCAGGTGCTTGTGTCCTCCTTGTTGGCCATGTACAGGACAGCCTGGAGCCCAGCCAGACCCAGGAGGTGGTAGGGTAGCCCCAGACATTGCACAGTTGCACAGGCCAGGACTCGGAGCCAGATAGCATGGATGGTTTTCCAACCAGCCTAACATCCTCACCACATCTCAAGCATGAGCTGTCCCACTGCTTTGATTTTCCCAGTTGGGTCCTGGAGTGCCCTGGCTCCTGGGGCCCATGATGCCCCCAAAATGTAACTGGTTGTTGTCACCCTTTGATATTTTTCTCCTTCCCTCAGCTGCCAAACTTCCAGCGGGCCCTGTTCCAGCAAGTGGTTGGAGCCTGCAAACCCTGCAGTGATCCCAATCTGTCTGTGGCCGAAAAAGGTACGATTCTCCTTTCCAGGTGGCCTCCTCTCCTGTCTGTCCCCATCCTGAGTGTCTGACTATTGTCCCTGAGCACCAGCTGGCCAAGGCTGAGCCACACGCTTAATACCAGGCCAGTCTGTCTGTCCAGAGTCCTGACCACTTCCTGTGTTCATTATTTAACCCATGTCTGGGTTGATGCTGAGGTCTAGATCCTGTTTGTTTGTATCTCTGACTCCCCAGGGCCCACCCTCTGAGACCCCCCAGCTGCCACCTGCCCTGAGCTCACCTTCATGGAAACTCTGTGGGCACCCATTCACCAGGGCTTCTCCCCACCAGCCCCAGAATTCAGCAGGCCCTGTGGCTTTGGTCCCTCTCCACTCAGGGCCCACGGGCACCTCTCCATGTTGTTCAGAACAGGTCTGTGGCCAAGCACATCCCCAAGAATAATGAGAAGGACAGGTCATGGCAAAGTGAATTTCTCAGAGACAGTCCCAGGCACCCTGTGGGACTTCAGTCCTCCTGTAGCCACCCATGCCCGCAACAGCTGAGAAACCTTTTCCACGCTGCAAGTCCATCAGCTGCACTATGAGACCAGGCAATACTTAGAACAGAGGCTAGTTACAGAGAGTGGAGTTCTACTCTATGTTCTGCTCCAGCTAACTGATGGAAGAACCAGACTTGGGCCCGTATAACCCCAGCCCAAAGTCCCAGACATGGAGACCTGAGTTCCTTTAAACACAGGACAGTGCCTGCGTAGGGCCTATGCCCAGCCCACCTGCCACACACAACGAGGCCAAGCGCGTCAGCCCCTCTCCCTGCAGGTTCCCCTCCTGGCGAACTTACCAGGTTCTCCTCTACCTGGTGAGTTTAGGGCACTCTTAGTCCCTAGCAGTACAACCCACTGGCCCATCAGGACGTGTCCCTCCAAAGCTGCTGTCATGTGGTCATCACCCCTCCTCACCACGTGCCGTCTGCCGTCTGCCGTCTGCTGTCCCCACTGTCACTGCTCCTCCTTTGCTCAGTGTGGAGGATGCGCCTCCCCGTCCTGTTGGAGACCACACCCGGGCTCCGTGACCTCGGTGCCTGGGAGGCCTCAGCGCTGGGCGCTCGACCACAGCGGGCGTGGAAATAAGATTCTGGCTGAAGATGCCTTCCTAGCCTCAGAGTTGCACATCCCCAAAACACATGGCTTTCCTGGACCCCTGCACTTGTGCCCCCAAACCGAGCACTCTTGTGGCCCTGAGGGCCGGGAACCACAGCGGCTTCTCTTTGCCCGAGTTGTGGAGTATTCACAGATCTAGCCAAGAGCGCAGTAGGCTCAGAGCTCAAGTGGGTGCTGGCGGCCAGACCAGGACCTGACGCTCACCAGACCCAGAAGAGCTTCAGGCTTCAGACCAGGCTGCAGCAAGAAGCCGGATACGCCCATCCACCATGTGTGGGGAGGAAAGAGGGTTGTCTCAGAGCCAAGGCTGAGCCCAGAGCAAGCCCATTTGAGCCATAAGGCCAGAGCTTAGTAGGCAGCGAGCTAGACATTTGCCTTGGGGGACCCAGAGCCACAGTCATAACTCCCCAATTCTCTGCTCACTCTTCCAGAGCAGGAGCTGTGTGCACCTGTCACCATTCTCTCGTCATCGGGATCTTGAGTCCCATGAGGACTCCACTTCTTACCTTCATGGATCTCTCTTTCCCAGGCAGTGACTCCCAGACCAGGCCAGCCGACCCTCGAGGCTGCTCTGCACAGGGGACCTCAGACTGGTGGTGGTCCACAGCAGAGAGAAAAGGCCAGGACACAGTGGGCATCAGCCCTCTCCTCCCAGCATAGGTGCTGCACCTGAGATTCTCCACTAGCCCCTGTGCACTGGTATGCGTGCGTGCGTACTCACTCACGTCCTCTCTTTGCAACCCCGTGGGCTGTAGCCTGCCAGGCTCCTCTGCCTATGGGACTGTATAGGCGAGAATACTGGAGTAGGTTGCATTTCCTTCTCTGGGGATCTTTCCAACCCAGGGATCCAACCCGGCATCTCTTGTATCTCCTGCATCGGCAGGCAGGTTCTTTACCACTGAGCCACCCAGGAAGCCCTGGTGCTGTATGGCGGAGGTTCACTGGCCTCACTGGCCAACAGGAGGCCTAGGGCAAGCTGGATGATTTCTGGTTGACGTGGAGTGGCTCTGGCAGGTGCCTTTTGTAAACCACTGCAGCCTTGCCCACTTTCTTCCCCTCTAGCATTCCTGCCCGCTGTTTCCTTTGGGCTCTCGTGGTGAATTTGTGCAGTCCCACGGTTCTAGGGCCAGCATGAGAACTCGGGCTGTCCGAGCCCCTTTGAGGAAGCTGCCCAGACCTGCCTCCAAGCTTCTTACTCCTCGAGGTGTGATGGCTTTTCGTGGAGATGGAACTTTTCAGGAGAGGGCACCTCAGTGCTGAGGACCAGGAAGCTCCTGCCGCATCTTGGGGAGAGCCTGTATGAGGCCCGTCCTGGTCTCAGGGTGGCTCAGGGTCTCTGGGGAAGGCTTTCTGGTGGGATCCATCTGGCACTCACCAGAGTCAGAAGGAATGCCCGTCCACCCAATGACTGCCACCCCTCCCTGCCACCCCCGCCACTGTCAGCCAGTCCGTGAGACTGAGCCACGCTCCTGAGATGTGAGGCTGAGAGGCAGTTGAGTTCTAGCCTGACGTTCTTCACCGGCGAGGAGGACCGGGGTGGACATCTCCCACCACCTCATCCTTGGCCCATGTGGGGCCCAGCCCCTCCTGGCCACATCCTCCTCAAAGGCCAGGCTCCCTCCTTCCCAGAGCCTCTCAGTGCCCTTTCTGCCCTGGCTTTGCATTCCCCACTGAGGACCCAGAGCGGGGAGAGCGCAGTCCTCAGCCTCCCCGTGCCCTCTTCAGCTGTGACTGCCTCAGGACAAAGCCGGTGGGTTGGCCGGTCATCTCTCGATACCGAGCGCTCTGTCAGAGAAAGAGCATAGCTCCCATCATGGTGGTGGTTCTCTAGCAGTTGGCCAATGGCATTCACGTATCTGCTGCCGCTCCTGAGACCCCGCGGTCCAGCCATTCCTGACCTCTCCCCTCCTCCCCTACAAAGTCCTTCACCTCAGCTGTCGCTGAAGGGCCACCGTTCCAGCCCTGGACTTCTTCCTGTCCACAGATGGACACCCTGTGTCACTCTTTGTCCAGGGCCCACTCTATCCACGGCATCTGTGGCATGTGTGTGCCAGGAACGGGGCCTCTCTACACCCCAAAGCACCCAGGGGCCCCACCGCCCTCCCTCCTCTCTAGATGCAGAGGTCCCTGCTGGACCCGGCCTGACCCCTGGCTTCACACGCTTTCCCGCAGCAGGCACCGAATGAACACCAGTCCTGCCCAGAAAACTCCCGAGCATCCCAGGCCCCGCCAGTGGGCTCAGAAGCAGCAGGGGTGGGCAGAGCTTATAGTTTACCACAGGCTCTCTGGGGGCCCAGGCCGTGCACCAGCTGTGGACGCAGGCGTCTTCTGCTGCCCACCCATCCTGCTCCCTGCTTCCCCTTGGGGCCAGGCCCTGGGAGAGCCCTGACTCTTGACTTTGGTCAGAAGCTGCAGGGGTGCACGGGCGCATCTGTTCTCACACGTGCTCACTCACTTGCACTCTCCTCTCTCTTCTGTCAGTCTTACCAGCCTGTTCCACACTCCTTACCTCTTTTGTTCTCTTTTTTCCTCCTGGCAAGGCCAGGAGGCTGCCTGCGTGCTCCTCCTTCCTCTGAGCTTGCCTCCTCCCACGTACTTTTCAGACAGCAGTTGACTCTGTGGCCATCCTCTTCAGTGGTGTCTGCCCCGGCCACTCTCCCCGTGGGCCACTACCATGTCTTGCTTGGCCAGTGTTTTCTGTCTCAGAAGCTGGCATGCCATGCCCATGTGTGCTGTACCAAGTTCATACCTGGGGAAGCCCCAGGCTGTAGTAGAGGACTTCCCCCTGCCAGAGGCTGGCTCGAGAAGTAACCTCCCTTCATGCCATCTGTTTTCACCCTTCAGCGGTGCCAGCAGCCCCCAGCAGCTGGAGCCTGGATAGCGGAGCCCGAGAGGCCCAGCCCTTCCTGTCTGCCCACACGGGGTGCATCCTGGCCCCCCCAGTGCCTCCCCGAAGCCTGCTGCATGGTAAGAAGACCTCCAGCGGGTCCCCCAGGTAGTCCCCAGTCTCAGATTCTGCTCAGGGGTGAGGGCAGGAGCCCTCCAGGCTGAGAAGACAGCCGATTCAGCCGAGGAAAGAACACCCCCCTCCCCGCAACCACAGCCTTGGGGTCAGTGAGGTCTCCAAGTGCAGCAGGTACACTCAGTAAGGCCTTTCCAACCACGGAGGCTGAAGACGTTGGAAGTGATGGTGCCAAGCACGAGACTCCCCAGGCTGTCATCGCCCCACAGCAGGCAGAGGGCCACTGCTGTCTATGGTCTGTCATTCTGCGGACTCGGATGTGCTCGGACTTCTCGACCTCCTGTGTGGCATGGGTCTTTACTCCAGCAGCCTGTGTTTTGGAGAATGTCAACGAAGAGAGAAGTTTTCCCGTGGCCTCCAGTGCTGAGGGGTCGCAGGAGACTACCATCCGTGCAGTTGGCCCCGCCAGCTCTGCTGTGAGGCAGCCGAGAAGGGCCCAGCTGAGGCTCTGCTTCTGTGTCCTCTGCAGGTCATTACTCCCTACACTTCGACGCCTTCCACCACCCCTTGGGTGACACCCCCCCAGCCCTCCCAGCCCGGACCTTGCGCAAGGTAATGTTCTGAGGTGACAGCCCCCAGGCTGTGAGGGGAGAGACCCCTGAGGTCTGCCTCCCCTGTTCCTCCCGACAGCCCAGCCTGACAGAAGCTAGGGATGTCCAGAGCCATACTTGGGGTACAGGTGACGCATGTGTCCTGCAAGATATGATGGGGACAGGGAGGTCAGAGGGTCCTGCAGACAGAAACACATGGTACCCAGTGTGTGAGCAGAGCAGTGAGAAGCCAGGAGGTAACACACCGCAGTTCATGACGTGAGGAAATATTAACTCTGGGGTCATAGAGCACTTTAAACTGAAGTTCACTGAAAGCAAGAAGCATCAGACACCAGACCTTTAGGCAAAATTCATTTACTTTTTCTGCAAATTGGAAAAGACTGTCACAGATTTCAGCAGCAGAAGGCACTCGTCTGGTCCATGGCCCAGTAGGATTCTTTCTGCCCTTTCTGACGGGCCTGCCAACCCAGCCCTTCTGTCTGTGCCACTAGAGCCACAGCCAGAAGCAAAGGCACGGCCATTTTGGGGCCACAGAAATGCAGGTGATTCTGGGGTTCCGTAGGCTTGCTGGGGCCAGGGAGAAGCCAGGGGCTTGCTGATGGTAAAACAAGAAACATGGTGTTGATGAGTATTTTAAAGTTCATTAATATAGGAGACTCTTGGTCTTCTCTTCCTGTGGCAGGTATGTCAGCCCGTCTGGAAAGAGGGATTCTCACACTTATTCCCTTTTCTTTCACAGTCGCCCCTGCACCCTATCCCAGCCTCCCCGACCAGCCCCCAGTCGGGCCTGGATGGCAGCAACTCTACACTGTCTGGCAGTGCCAGCAGCGGTGTGTCTTCCCTAAGCGAGAGTAACTTTGGGCACTCCTCAGAGGCCCCTCCTCGAACCGACACCATGGACTCCATGCCGAGCCAGGCCTGGAACGCTGACGAAGATCTTGAGCCACCCTACCTCCCTGTCCACTACAGCCTCTCCGAGTCCGCCGTCCTGGACTCCATCAAGGCCCAGCCGTGCCGAAGCCACTCGGCCCCGGGATGTGTCATCCCTCAGGACCCCATGGACCCGCCCGCGCTGCCACCGAAGCCCTACCACCCCCGCCTGCCAGCCCTGGAGCACGACGAGGGTGTGCTGCTGCGAGAGGAGGCCGAGAGGCCTCGGGGCCTGCATCGCAAGGCCTCGCTGCCTCCCGGGAGCACCAAGGAAGAGCAGGCACGCATGGCCTGGGAGCACGGCCGAGGGGAACAGTGAGGGGCAAGGAGGCAGCTGGGACACCACCGTCAGTGAACGGCTTGCCTAACCACTCCGGGTCAGAAGCAAGTCCCCCAGCAGGGAGCCCGAGAGGCCTGGCACTCAGGAGAGAACCGCCCCAAGTCTACGTTCTTCTACTGCCGTGAACTCGTGTGTTGCCATGTGCAAAGGCCACAGCAGCATGAAGGGTTGTGGCTTCTCTTTTTATTTCATTTTCTACGTTTCCATTTCTATGGGTTTTCCTCTTTCCCTTGTGCAGTAGATGCTGTCTTCCTCCTGCAGTTCCAGACCACATGGAGCTAGATGGAGATACTGCACCATAGAACCCCTTCGCAGCTTCTCGGGGCCCCTGGGGCAGGAGCCCAGGCCCTCCCTCAAGGGCAGCAATGCACAGAATGGAAATTGCACTAGGGACCTCTTTGCTGCGTAGACAGAAGAGCTCATGGTTGTATTCAGGGATTGCAAGGACCACGTGGACTATGTCACAGGTGGACAAGGGGGCGACAAGCCATTTTGCACAAATGCCTGCCCACTTGCCTGCTCTTCCATCCAGGAGTGTGCCACTGAGGGGCTGGCGAGGCCAACCTGCCAGCATAGGCATGCGACAGCCCAACTGCATGCCCGGGGCATACTGCCAGCTCCCATGGGCCAGCCCCGCCTTCTCCTCTACTTTGGATTTCCCCTCCCATCATTTTTATTTCTGATCCTTCGCTCCCCTCCACTCTTAACACACCCCATGCCCTGCAGGAGCCCCATGGTGCATGAATCTGCAGTGGTCGTCTCCGAGCCTCTGGAGCTTGAGTGGGGGTTGGAGCCAGAGCAACCGCCCTCACCACCTTCCTCCCCGGGGCCCGGGCAGCCATGTGTTGAGAGACAAGCTGATAGAGGAGTGAGGCTGGGGTGTGGCAGGGCCGGAAATCCTCTGAGCTTTCAGAAGTGGCCAGTGTGCCTGTCCTCCAGCTCCTGAATCAGGGATTTTCAGCACTACCTCTGAGCAGCGGGGTGGCTGCCCAGCCAGGCTCCAAAGGCCTGAGGACTTGCAGTCAGATTCAGCAAGCTCCTGGGTTAAAAAGGGCAGTTTACGGAGGGGGCTTCTCCTAGAAGCAGAAAGCCACACAGGTTGAATTATCCCCTCCCAGTAGCCAAGTGCACGATCCCAGCTCCAGGCCCATGGGACCACCACTCAGGGTTCAGGGTGAGCAGGAGGGCAGTTTCTCCAGCCTCCCCAGTGTGTTGGGCAGAAGGCAGCGGTGTCTTTATAGGAAACTTTCAGGTCAGGGCACTGATTTTCCTCTTCGTTTATTAGTTAGGGGAATAGAGTGGTGTGGCAATAGTATTTTACCAGGGTGCTTCTAAGTTACTTTTAAAAAGTCTACAAAACATTTATTTGCCTGAGTTCACAACTTTGACAGTCACAAGGCTGCCTTCTCCTCGTTGAGCAGGTAGGTTCTCCCTTAGTTCCTCTTACACTGGCCCATCTGACTTCCCTGGTTAGGGTGTCTTTCACTTGTAAACAAATGCCAACTTGTTTAACAGGAATGCCAGCAAGTAACTTATGAGCTAAGATGAGGGGCCACGTTACTTTCAGGGCATCTGGGAGTATTTTACCACCAGTGTAGGTCCTTTGATACTTGAAGGGTGACTCCAAGCAGAGTGGGTCAGTCCAGGCAGGCCTGAACCATCTGGTATTCCCAAGTGTAACAGTTGGCGACTAGCTTTGGATTTCTTAGATAGTTCATATTTAGGTTTTAGGGTACTTCTGAACCTCAATCCTGGACAAGGCAGTCCTCATGTAAGAACATCTTCTTTCTCCACCTGGTGACATGGGAGGGTAGAGAAGGGAGTGTGGGTTCGTTTGGTCTTGCCTTCTGCAGGGTAAGCCACGTTTGTGTTTTCCCTCTCCATTTTCCCAAATTCAATGAAAAGGACATATTCCAAATCCCTTTCCTTGGAGAATCACCCAGTCTGAAGGGAAGTGGGAGGCCAGAGATGAGAATTCTCTGAAAAGATTGTGAAATACTGATTTTCATTCTTTCAAGCTTATTTGTAAATACCTATTTGAATGCTGTGTATTTGTACAGGAATTTGAGCAAAAAATGTATAGAGTGTGCTGTCCAGTTGGTATTCAGCCCTATAAATGTGTTTTTAACCTCTGGCATTCTGTGCTTATTTAAAATAAGAAAACTTCTAACCGTTTCTTTTGTGTATTTATGTTTAAAATAAGAAGTGACTTAATGGTCTTACCTGTATCAGAAAGCAAAGTTAAAAGAAAAAAAAAATTTGTACTAGTGTCCCAAAAAAGTATTTTACTGTATATATTGTGGTAGCATGTTCTCAATCCAGCAATGTGAATTTTAGATGTAAATATCTGCCACTTGACTTCCCCCCTTTCCCCACTCCCTTGACTGCTGTTATGTGAATTAAAGATGAATACCTGATACTGACCCACTGAATTCACTGAATGGGAGCAGCCGCAAAGTGCCCCCCGCCCCTCCAACCCATGTCGCTGGGCTCCAAGCCCTTTTAGCCCCATAGAAATCTCTTTTCCGTCATGAGCACAGAGCCACCCTTTCCCACGTCCGGCCTTGAAGCACAGGGAGCCAAGACTTGCACCGGAAAGGACAGTCGAGGGCCCAGAGCGCTCAGCTGGAAAGCAAGAGAGAGGACCAGCCACCTCGGCCAGGCTCCCGAGGCTTGTGAGTAAAAGGGGGAAGATGGGGTCTTCCTGGCGTGGGAGACAAACCTCCGAAGCCGCCAATGTCCCCAGTAAGGCGGGAGGCTTCCGATCGCAAAGCCAGGCAACCAGTCCTGGCCCGGGCGGCCCTCTGAGCTCTGGGAAGGTAGCCTGGAGGGCAGCCACTCCTACCCGACATCTGTCCACCCCGACCGGGTCCTCCTGTCGACCGGTCGGAGCAATCCGGACTCTGCTCAGCGGTTCCCCAAAGGCTGGTTCCCCAGCCCACGTGGTCCCTTAAGAAAAAGGAAAGAAACCTCTTCGGAGCCTTGCCCGCGGCCGGCCGCCCTCCCCGCCTGTTGGGTTGCGGCTGACCACAGAGCCCCTGACCTGCACCACGAGTTGGGGACGGAGCGGAGAAGTCCGTGAGGTTGAGGAGTTAGGGCCCAGAGCAGAGGGTACACAGAGCAACTGAGCAGGCGCGGGGCAGCGGCCGACTCCCACTCCAGCCTGACGGCGCTCAGCCTCCGCCACAGCCCTTGCCCCTACCAAAGATGGCGACTGAGGCACTTCCGCCGCCTCTGCGGCCGCTTCCTGCGAGCAGCCCCAGTTCAATCAGCGGTCGACAACTGTCTAGGGCAGAGGGCGGGCGATGCCACCAGCCAATGAGGAAGGGTAGCGTGGAGCCGCTCTTCTGGGCTCCGAGGCGCGTGGACCAATGCGGGAACGGTGTGTGGGAGAGCGTGGGGGGCGCCAGCCAATAGGGAGCCACGGCGCGCGGCCGGAGCTTGGGGGCTGAGCCGCACGGCGGGCGCGGTTCAGTCGGGCGAAGGCGGCGGCGGCGAAGGTTGCTGGAGGATGTGGGTCACGCACGGGCTGGCCGTGGCGCTGGCTCTGAGCGTGCTACCGGCCAGCCGGGCGCTGCGGCCGGGTGACTGCGAAGGTAAGGCGGCGCTGGGGGTCCGAGCGCTGTGGCCGGCCTGGCGGCGGCGCTGAACCCAACCAAACCACCGAAAGGCTGAGAGGCCGGGTCTAATGCGGGCGGGGGCAGCCGGCCCCAGCGGGGTCTGCCAGAGGAGGGACCAACGCCGGGTCTAGAAAACATTTCCTGGGCCTAAAAAACATTGGTCCGACGAGAAAGTTAGGAATAGATCGTACAGTTTGGCCTGAAACAGATAACGCCGGAGTTTTGGTCCTTTACCATCACTGGGCAGAGGCTCTTGGGAGCGGTTCTGGCCCAGGTGGGGAGTCCTGAGGGCCGCCCGTGGGCACCGCGTCTGGTATGATACGGTTGCAAAGGTTCACGTTGGGGTTCGATGTTGCATTTGGAAATGAGTAGCATTTGCATCGTTTTTTTCTCTTCGGCCTCTAGTTTGTCCATTTATGAGGTCACAGTGAGCCTGTTTCAAGGACACGTGTTCAGTCTCGGTTTAAACTTTATGGAAAGAGCAGGGAGGAGCCGTTTGTGTTAGGTGATGCTCGTTCCCCGCATCCCCTGGGTGTACTCGGGGACCCAGCAACTCGGAGCACGGTTCTGTTTACCTGTGGGCACCCGAGAAAATCCGGTGGTAGGAAAACTCCCCTTTCTCCGTGTCTCCTATTAAAATTGCTGTTGGAGTTCCCGCCTGGTGAATTTGGGTGCAACTTGGTGATGACTGGAGCATCTTCCCTCTTTGTCTTTTCCAGTTTGTATTTCTTATCTGGGAAGATTTTACCAGGACCTCAAAGACAGAGATGTCACATTCTCTCCAGCCTCTATTGAAAAAGAACTTATAAAGTTCTGTCGTGAAGCAAGAGGCAAAGAGAATCGGTTGGTAAGTAACTGTTTGGCCCTCCCCACGCTGGCCCTGGCCAGTGTTCTAGGTATCCACTTCCCAGGCCTGGAAGTACAAGACCCCGCCCACTTGTCTGTTGAGGAGGCCAGCTGTTCTGTCAGTGAACTAATGTGGGTCTGGAGTGCTTTCTGTATTCGGCTGTTGGGGTGTTATCCTCTTAGTGTCGATTAAGCACCTACTGTGTGCTGGACACTGGAACTATCGGGGGAGAGCAGTGACAGGCAAGTGATGCAGTGGGATGCAAGTTGCGCAGGAGGGTATGGTAGAGAGGGTGAGCATTAACTTAGTAGTCAAGAATTTTTCTGAGACAGGGTCATCCTTAAGGAGGGGAAAGAACATTACAGGCAGAGGGAACAGCCAGTGTGAGTGCCCAGAGGCCAGACAGTCTTGGCATGAGTGAGGACCGATGATGACAGAATGGACATGAGGGGCTAGGGCTGAATTAAGGACACGGCCCTAGTGAAATAATAGTTTTGTAGCTTCAGCTTCCCTGGCAGTCTCTGGTTTGTCTGTCTTTCTGTTTAAACATCTGAACCTTGATGGCTTTTAAATCCATCTGGTGGCTGTCAGCTCTGGGACCGAGTGTGTCCTAAGAGCCTGGGGTTTACACTCACTGAATCTGACTGCCAGTATAGGGGAGGCGTGGGAAGAGGAGGTCCTGGCAGAGACATGTTTTGAGATGTCAGTATGCCTTGGAGGAGATAGCTCTCAAGGGGCGCCTCCTGAAGGCCATTGTCCTTTCTTGCCACAGTGCTACTACATTGGGGCCACAGAGGATGCAGCCACCAAGATCATCAATGAGGTGTCCAAGCCCCTGTCCCACCACATCCCTGTGGAGAAGATCTGTGAGAAGCTCAAGAAGAAAGACAGCCAGATCTGTGAACTAAAGTATGGTGAGTGTGGCATTATTTAACCAACACTGAACCTTCTCTGCTTAGGCATTAATGAAGTGTACTTTCTAGCTGGGGAAGACAGGTAACAAACTAGAGTCTTCATCAGTGAGTTAGGTAGCCAGGTTGGTAGTGGCAAATGGGCAGGGGCACAGGTTCAACCTTGCAATGTGGTGGGTGGAGGTCAGAATAGGCCTCAGTGAAAGTGCAAGTCGCTCAGTCGTGTCCGACTCTTTGCAACCCCATGGGCTGTACAGTCCATGGAATTCTGCAGGCCGGAATACTGGAGTGGGTAGCCTTTCCCTTCTCCAGAGGCTGTTCCCAACCCAGAGATCGAACCTAGGTCTCCCACATTGCGGGTCTGTTCTTTACCAGCTGAGCCACAAGGGAAGCCCAAGAATACTGGAGTGACCAGCCTATCCCTTCTCCTGTGGATCTTCCCAGGAATCAAACTGGGGTCTCCTGCATTGCAGGCACCTTCTTTACCAACTGAGCTATCAGGGAAGCCCAGGAGGTGACATTTCAGCAGACCTTGGAAAGGAAGTGGGGCATTAGCCACTGGCACAGCTAAGGGAAGAGCACTTCAGGCAGAGGAAACAGGCAGATGCAAAGGCAGCCAGTGCCATGACAGGTGGGTGGGCAGGTCATAGAGGGCCTTGCATATTGTTGAAGATTTGGGTTTTAGTGTGAGGGAAGATGAGAATGTTGGGATTTGAGCAGAGAAAGAATGTCGTCTGGCTTGGCTTTAACAAGCTTGTCCTGACTGCACGCTCTGAAGGCTGAGTGACTTTTACTATTTTGAAAATAGTAAAAGTGTGTCCCAACAAGAAAGCCTAAGGTTGGCTGTTGGAACAGCTCTGTCCCAGCAGGAAAGCCTAAGGTTATGGGCACGCAGCATCTCTCTTGCCGAAGAAGTTTCCGGTACGAAAAACAATTCAGGTCTTCAGAAAGAATCGGGGCCAGGAAGAGTTGTTCTCTTCCATAAAGCTGAAACGGCACCAGCATATTTTACCATGAATTGAGTGTCCAGGGGCTGTGTGTTACCCCGTTGTGTCAAGAATAACTGGTCTTCTGAGAGTAATCCTAGTTCAGTGCTTCTGGCACAGGGTCTCTCTGTGGTCACAGATGGTCATGGAGAGTAAGCTCCTAACTCAAGAGCCCGACCAGGATCTGTGTTGGGAAACTGAGGCTAGGAAATCTGTCTGCTCTGTCACCCTAGAACTCTCATTCTCCAGTGCTGTGAGCTCTACTGTGACTGTTTAGTAAGAGGCACTTGGAGTGGGCGCCATATTCCTCCTCGAAGGTTCCTTCTGTAAGGACCATGTGGCCTCCATCTCTGTCCCTGCTGACTGCATGTCTGGGGTGTACACTGCCAGCGTGAGAGCCGCCTTCCTGGTGAAGGGGCCTGAGCCAGTTGCCCTCCCGGGGGCACTGGGCGCTGACACTGCATGCATCTCTCCCCTACAGTCAGTAGGTCTGCTTGTTTTAAGGGACAGTTTGGCTGTGCAAGGACTGTTGTGCAATCCACAGTTGCCCCCCCCCAGCTGGTTATTCTCCCTGCTCTCTCCTCCAGACAAACAGATCGACCTGAGCACAGTGGACCTGAAGAAGCTCCGAGTTAAAGAGCTCAAGAAGATCCTGGACGACTGGGGGGAGACGTGCAAAGGCTGTGCGGAAAAGTCCGACTACATCCGGAAGATTAATGAACTGATGCCTAAATATGCTCCCAAGGCAGCTAGTTCACGGACTGATTTGTAGTCGGCTCGATCTCTGCTGCTCCTGAGGGGGAAACACTTCATTTGTGTCTACCCCAAACAGCCTTTTTGTAATTTATTTTTTAGGCATGCTCCTGACAAAGTCAGGTGTGAAGCCTGGAGCTTTCCTGGTGATGCTGGGTCTACAGCGTCCCCTTGGGGGAGATTCACTTTGTTCTGTTGCCGATTTACTCTAGGACTTCAAAGTATGTCTGGGATTTTTTTATTAAAGGAAGAAAATTTCTAGCTGTCCTTGAAGAATTAAAGTGGATTACTGAAGTAGGGTTTTACCCATGATGAAGATGTCACTGGCTTTGTGGTTTATAGGGAGTTTTCAGGTATATTCACATGTGTCCCCTCAACTACCAGTCAATGCTGGGATGCCAGGACAGGGCAACTGGGCCTGGCTGTGCAAGAGTGGAGAGGTTCTCAGGGAGGAGGTGGGGCTTGATACCCCTAGCCCACAGGGACTATCTAGAGAGGGGGCTGGCATGGGGCTTGGTTGCAAGTGGGACTGAGATTTAATGCAGTTTTCTGCAACAATGACTTAAATAACTGAGTGTGTTCAATACTGTCACATCTCTGAAGATACTCATGGCCTGGCTACTGCCTCCATCAGTCACTGTCCAGATCTGGCCATCTTGCTCAACTCAGTTTGTGGTCCAATGTCAACCCTAAGCCTCTGGTTGGTACCTAGCTGGGATTTTGCAAGACTGGCAGGGGTTGGTTTGTACAAAGAGCCAATGAGAGGCTGTCTTTTGCCTTTGTTTACCAAAGATAAGCCTAACAGTTGAAGTCCTAAGGGGGTGTCCCTGGAGTCTGTTTTTTTAGTTGCTCTTTTTGGGGTTGGTGCTTGGGAAACCCAGTGACCATTATGAACTGTAACTCTGGAGATACCTCTGCTCCTCATGCCCTCAGAGACCTCCACAAGGGAAGGACTAAGAAACAGCACGTGCATGCTCTGACCTTGGGTCACAGTTCCTAAATTCAGATCTGCGACGGGAAGGGCCCTCTCAGCCGGCTGTGGGGTCCACTAACGGCTGGGAGCGGCAGGCCCACAATTTTCATGTCTGAGAAAAGTAAAGCGTGGATCTTAGGCCAGGTGTTCCCTATTTGGAAGAATTAGATTGGCTGTTAAGATCAGACAAGCAAAGTTTTCTGAGCCTCTGAAAGGTGTTGAGAAAATGCATGGCTGGAACCAGAACTCTTAGGAGACGGAGCTGTTTCAACCTAGCAGCTGTTTTCTGGTGGCCTGGGTGTCCTCCGAGCTCCACTATACAGGGAAGACAGCCCACCTGCTACCTGAGGACTGATCCCCAAGGTTATCTTTAAAAGGGTTAACTCCTTTCTGGAAGCCACCTAGAAGGAGACCTGGAACGTGAACAGGCGTTTCTTGTTAGAGACACCTCGTTGTTTACAAACCCTCGTTTGTCTACCGCACCTGCGTTTGCTGCAGACACTCGTCGCAAAGGCTTCTGGTCACGGGAGGATGGAAGACGCGCATGCGCTTTTCCCCACACCTCGGTTTTTGTGGCTTAAGTTGGGTCAGGTCCTGAGAAGCCTCCGGTTAACTCTCCACGGAAAAATGAAAGCGTCCCTTAGTGGGGCCTGGCACTCGAACAGGATCCCCCCTTCACGTCACCACCATGGAGGTGGATACGAGAGCACTGGCCAGGAAGAGGTAAGCGTGGCAAAGTGGGTAAACCGTGAGGTTCGGCCCTCTCTTCGCCTTTGGCTCCGTGACCCTGCCCTTACAGCCCTCTGTGTACTCGAGTACCCAAGCAGAGAGTGGGCCCCGTGGCTCCAAGGAGCCTTCCCCCACCCCCAGAAACCACAGGTTTTGGATTCCTGTGCCCAGTCGGGCCTGACAGCTCTCACCATCTGTGTGCATCGCCATGGCCACAAGTGAACCTGAACGAGATAGGGCGGGTAGGGAGCGGCTTGCTTCGGGTTGTTAATGCCGGACCCAGTCAGTAGATGCCAAGGCAGGGCATGGGGGTGGTTACCTAAACCTAGTCCTGGGATTGGGGGATTATCCCATAAAGTTCAAGGACTGGCACACCCGCGCCTACGAGGCCTCTAATCCGCGAGACTGGGGCCTCGGTCCTTCTCTAGGGCTCCAGTTTCCGTGGAGCCCCCGGCCTCGGCCATGTCAGCCGCACGGTGGCGCCAGAGCTCAGTTACGGCGGGCTCGCCCGCTAGCCGCAGGGTCACGTGGCACGGGCTGCGCAGCCCGATGACGCATGCCCGGCGCTGCCCTCGCCCCGCCCTTCATGGGGTCACGTGGTGGGCCGGCGCAGCCTGATAACGCGGCGCCCAGGCCCTCAGCGCAGCTCCCGCCCCGCCCCGTCGCCGCGCCGAGTCCTTTTGTCCAAGATGGCGGCGCCGGGGGCGCTGCCTCCTCGGCCGCCGCCGCCGCCGCCGCTGTGAGGGGCCTGCGGGCCGCCCGCCCGCCAGCCGCGCCGGCGCCATGAAGAGGCAGAGCGAGCGAGACTCCAGCCCGAGCGGGCGCGGCTCGTCATCGTCGGCCAAGCGGCCGCGGGAGCGCGAACGGGAGGCGGAGGCGGGCGGGCGGCGGGCGGCGCACAAGGCCTCGGGCGGCGCCAAGCACCCCGTTCCAACGCGGGCCCGTGACAAACCTCGCGGTAGCGGGGGCAGCGGCGGTGGGCACCGCGACGGCCGAGGCGCCGGGGACGCGAATCACCGTGCGAGCAGCGGCCGCTCCTCGGGCTCGGGCGCCGGCGGCGGCGGGGGCCGCGGCGGGAAGGCCTCAGGGGACCCAGGCGCTTCGGGTGCGTCGCCCCGCGCATCTCCACTACCGCCACCTCCGCCGCCACCCGGGGCCGAGCCCACGGGCCCCGGCTCCTCAGCGGCTGCACCCGAGTACAAGACGCTGCTCATCAGCAGCCTGAGTCCCGCATTGCCCGCAGAGCACCTCGAAGATCGGCTCTTCCACCAGTTCAAGCGCTTCGGGGAGATCAGCCTGCGCCTGTCGCACACACCTGAGCTGGGTCGCGTGGCCTACGTGAACTTCCGGCACCCGCAGGACGCGCGTGAGGCCCGCCAGCACGCCCTGGCCCGTCAGCTGTTGCTCTACGACCGCCCGCTCAAGGTGGAGCCCGTGTACCTGCGAGGCGGCGGCGGCGGCGGCGGCGGGAGCAGCCGACGAAGCAGCAGCAGCAGCGCCGCCGCCTCCACGCCGCCCCCGGGCCCGCCCGCGCCCGCCGACCCGCTCGGCTACCTCCCGCTGCACGGCGGTTACCAGTACAAGCAGCGTTCGCTGTCCCCGGTTGCCGCCCCTCCGCTGCGGGAGCCCCGCGCCCGCCACGCTGCCGCAGCCTTTGCTCTGGATGCGGCCGCCGCCGCCGCCGCCGTAGGCCTGTCCCGGGAGCGGGCCTTGGACTACTACGGGCTGTACGACGACCGTGGGCGACCCTACGGGTACCCGGCCGTGTGCGAGGAGGACCTGATGCCCGAGGACGACCAGCGGGCCACGCGCAACCTCTTCATTGGGAATCTGGACCACAGCGTGTCAGAGGTGGAGCTGCGACGGGCTTTCGAGAAGTACGGCATTATTGAGGAGGTGGTCATCAAGAGACCCGCCCGTGGGCAGGGCGGTGCGTATGCCTTTCTAAAGTTTCAAAACCTAGACATGGCCCACCGAGCCAAGGTGGGCATGTCGGGTCGGGTGATAGGCCGCAATCCCATTAAGATAGGGTACGGCAAGGCCAACCCCACTACGCGCCTCTGGGTGGGTGGCTTGGGACCTAACACCTCACTGGCAGCTCTGGCCCGGGAGTTTGACCGTTTTGGAAGCATTCGGACCATTGACCATGTCAAGGGAGATAGCTTTGCCTACATCCAGTACGAGAGCTTGGACGCAGCCCAGGCCGCCTGTGCTAAAATGAGGGGCTTTCCCTTGGGGGGTCCGGACCGCAGGCTGCGCGTGGATTTTGCCAAAGCAGAGGAGACTCGGTATCCCCAGCAGTACCAGCCCTCCCCGCTCCCCGTGCACTATGAGCTACTCCCAGACGGGTATACCCGGCACCGGAACCTGGATGCAGATCTGCGGGTGCGGGACAGGACCCCTCCACACCTCCTGTACTCAGATCGAGAGCGGACCTTTTTGGAAGGGGACTGGACCAGCCCCAGTAAAAGCTCTGACCGCCGAAACAGCCTCGAGGGCTACAGCCGCTCAGTGCGAAGCCGGAGTGGTGAGCGCTGGGGAGGAGATGGGGACCGAGGCCTGCCTAAGGCCTGGGAGGACAGGCGGAAGCGCCGGAGCCTCTCCAGTGATCGCGGAAGGGCCACCCACTCCCCTTACGAGGAACGGAGCAGGACCAAGGGTGGTGGGCAGCCTGCGGACCGAGGCTCCGACCGCACCCCTGAGCGTAGCCGCAAGGAAAACCATTCCAGTGAAGGGACCAAGGAGTCTGGCAGCAACTCTCTCAGCAACAGCAGACACGGGGTGGAGGAGCGGAGCCACCACCACCACCACGAGGCCCCTGACTCTTCCCACGGGAAGAAGACCCGAGAGAGCGAGCGCAATCATCGGACCACTGAGGCCGAGCCCAAGCCTCTGGAGGAGCCAAAACACGAGACCAAAAAGCTCAAGAATCTTTCAGAGTATGCCCAGACGCTGCAGCTGGGTTGGAATGGGCTTCTGGTGTTGAAAAACAGCTGCTTCCCGACATCTATGCACATCCTAGAGGGGGACCAGGGGGTGATCAGCAGTCTCCTGAAAGACCATAGTTCCGGGAGTAAGCTGACCCAGCTGAAGATTGCCCAGCGCCTTCGCCTGGACCAACCCAAGCTCGATGAGGTCACACGACGCATCAAGCAGGGGAGCCCCAACGGTTACGCAGTGCTCCTAGCCACCCAGGCGACCCCCAGTGGGCCTGGGTCCGAGGGGATGCCCACGGTGGAGCCTGGCCTCCAGAGGCGGCTTCTCAGGAACCTGGTCTCCTACTTGAAACAGAAGCAGGCTGCAGGGGTGATCAGCCTGCCAGTGGGTGGATCCAAGGGCAGAGACAGCACGGGCATGCTGTATGCCTTCCCCCCCTGTGACTTCTCCCAGCAGTACCTCCAGTCCGCACTGAGGACATTGGGCAAGCTAGAGGAAGAGCACATGGTGATAGTCATAGTGAGAGACACAGCCTAGCCCCAGCCTGTCTTTCCAGCCTGTTTGTCACTAAAGCAGTTATTTTACGATCTGACCACCGCTGCCCTGCACCCCCTGGCCCATCTTACACCCTTGATTTGAATTCTCTGCTGGGTTACTCCATTTCATTTGGTAGGGGACCAAAGTCCTATCTCCCCACCAAAAACTAAGTTCTTAGGTTTGGGTTTTTTTTTTTTTTTTTTAACTGTGATGAGAAGGGACTCCCGTCATGTTGGCTTCTAGTGTATGAAATACTGTCTGCTGTGTTCTGTATTTTTTTATTTTTTGATTAACTGTATGGAAAATTGTCAGTAAAGCCTTTGTCAGAGGATGGATTTTTAATCCTGTTCAGAGTCCTGGTTTAATCACACAATTTTCTCAAAGGATGGAAAACTGTCCCCCGCTGCCTGCACATAGATGCCGTCTGTCCACTGCCGGCGTGTGTGCCAGCCCTGCTGCATTGGTTCCCAAGTCGGCTCCATCCACCGGTGTTTTTAATTTGAGCAGGGAGCGTGTGGGTTTCATCTCAGACCTGCCATCCAGCCTCCACAGAGCCCATTGCACAGGAAGGGGTTAAGCCTTAAGTCTAGCCAGCAGCTGTGGTAGTTTTTCTTTTCCTGCTGTGAACAATGTTTGTGTCTGTGGATTGAACAAAGCACCTAGTTTTCAGGCGTGTTTGAAAGCAAGTAGACCTTAGCAGTCATTTGGTGTGGTAGTCATGGGGGGAGCAGTGCAGTACTGGGGTGCCTGCGTGCGCCCAGCTGCTTTGTCTCAGTAGCCTCCCTTCTCCCCTTACTGCAGCAGCCTGGGGATACCCAGGTGGAGATAGCGCGGGCACTGGTGGTCAGACGTTGGAGTGGAGGGTGGCAGGCCACTTTCCTTGGTTAATTCTTAAACTTTTCCCAGTGTTGTATTCTGGTTTTTCCTGTAATGGTTCAGGGCTGGTGTGGGCCTCTGTTCGGTCACTGGAGCAGAGTTGGGGACACGGGATCCCTGGCCTGAAGAGTTTTTGATGAAGGACAGTGGGTTAGGAAGATGCTCTTGTTAGGTGACATAACTATCTCAGGTGCAAGGTGGGCACTGCCTCCTGCCCTGATCCTGCTGAGGGGGGACCACTGGAAAATAGGCTTCCTCTCTGGGGAAACGTCAGTTGCTGAGGTGTCAGGCAGCGCTGGAAGCCAAAGCCATGCAGGCTTAGCTGGGGAGGAGTGGGGAGGCACCCCAAGCCAGGAGGGGAAGAGGGCTTGTGCACAGCGCTGAGCTCTCTGACCACATGTCTCTGCAGGCAGCTTGGCCAGCGGCAGATGAAGCCAGCAGTGTCGGGGACCAGGGAGGGACATGAGTCACACAGCGGTGGTCACCGTAGAACAGCTCAAACACTTTTGGAATGTTTGTGGCAGTTTAGATGGTCCAAAAGCATCACTGTCAAGGCTGAGGGAGAACAGGAGCTCCAGTAAAGGAAATGAGCCACCAGGTGACCAGGAACTGTGGGCTCTGCTGACATGCCGTCCCCTCTCTAGGTTTGGTCCACTGCCCTGGCTGCCACGAGACCACGCAGGTGACAGCTGAGCTGTTCTGAGAGAAAGTTGGTAAGATGGAGGCTGGGGCTCAGTGCGGACCTCATGGAGAATACAGGCCTCTCCACAAGAACAGTGAAAGAGGTGATTTTTAGACCTTAGAGATTCAAATGGGAAGGAAGGTGCCTGGGGAAGTACTGCTCCCTGGGCTTCAGCTATTCCTAAGGTGAGAACAAGCGTTTTCATAATGCGAAACACAAGAAGTATTGGATGTACTTGAGTTTCAGCCACATCTGCCAGGTGTCTGAGCAAAGCAGTGTGGGGTGCAGACCACAGCTGCAGTGGGAACCACTGGAAGCAGGAGTGGGCCGCATCTTGCTTAGAACAGGTGGTGGTGGTTAGTCAGTCGTGTCTGATTCTGCAACCCCACGGACCGCACCCACCAGGCCCCTCTGTCCCTGGGATTTCATCCCGGGCAAGAAGACTGGAGTGGGTAGCCACGCCACCCTCGGGGGATCTTCCTGACCCAGGGATCTCCTGCGTTGGCAGGTGCGTTCTTTACCACCGAGCCATCAGGGTTAAAGCAGGTGAGGTCGGGACAGAGGCCCAGATCACAGGCCAGAGCCGCTTTGCTGCAGTGAGCCCCAGGTGTCTTGGGACTGTTCTTTAGTTGAGTAGGTGGTTGGGACCCAGAACGCTACCTGGCTTTCCCCAGACAGAAACCTTCTAGGAAGTCTGGTTGGAGAGGACACTTGAACCTGTGCCTTGTTCACCCTTTTTCAGCGATAGGTGCTTTCTGGCCCCAAACTGAACTATAGAGCTTTGCTGTGACCATTCTCTGCCTCAGACCCTCAACTCTGTTCTTCTTCCACTTTTGTCTTTTTAATTGGAGGATTATTGCTTTTCAGTGTTGTTGGCTTCTGTCATGCAGCAGAACGAATGGGTCCTAAGTATGAATGTGTGTGCATACCCCCTCCCTCTGCCACCCCCCTGGGTTTTGAATGCTTCCCCCACAGGAAGAACGATTTAACTGCAGGCAAGCAGTGCTTCCACCTGGGGTTCCTATCTGAGGTGTGGCTTAACAGCAAAATCCAGCAGGTGAAATCTGCCTCATTGGTGGTTTGGTACCGTTCTGCATGTTTCTTCCTAAGGGACTGAGATCTTCAGCCTTGGCAGATAAAGAGGGCTGATGTTTCCTTTGCCTCTTAGGGCGCTTCCCTAAGGGTGCGTTGTCAGGTCGACCAGCATTCTGCTTGCTTACTGCCGGCCCCCGTCTCCACCCCAGAGACCTGTGGGTGGGTGCTCCCAAGGGCTGCTGGCAGAGTTCAGGGAGACTGTGGCTCGGTTGGGTTAATGAGAACAGTGCTTTTCGTGCTGCTTGACTTTTAACCCTTTTTCCTGTAATGCACCAGCAGTCAGACTAGTCCACTGGTTAGGTGTTAGTTAGCGATCCATTTCAGCCGAAGCAGTTTACCAGCTGAGACTTCTGCCCTCCAGAGGACCACGAGGTGCCTGGCGACACAGGCCCTTCAGCGTGTGTGAGCTCTGAGGCCAGCAGGGCTTTGTTTACTAGCCCCCTGGTGAGTTTTAGCGCCTCAGCTTGTTTACTTCACAGGTTTGTCCTCTTATCTCAGCAAAGAGAGAAAAACCTCTTCAGTTACAAATGCCTACAACAGAATCCCGGTAAACTCAAAGGAAGAAAGAGACTTGGGTCTCCTACTTGTGGGAAAGGGGCTAAGGTGCGGTGAATGAAAAGGCTAAGAGCATTTCGTACTTGACGGGAACAGTCTAACTACAAGGCCAGCTGTAGAGGCCAGTGAGGTACCTGCTAACCCAGCCCCAGCTGCCCCAAACTGCCAGGGTCTGTCTGTCTTGTACTCTTTTAAGAAAACGGTAATGAGGGTCCCCCAACCACGAGGATGGCCACGATGCTTTCACTCCACAGGTCCATCAGCTCGTGGCTCCACAACATCCAAGGAGGGCCCCTAACACTCCAGCTCCCCACATCTGTACCCGGGAGCTGCCTCCTCGCTTCAGAGCCCAGGATACACCAGGAGGGGGTGGGGGGAGGTGGCACACAGTGGAGGGTGCCGTGAGGACCCCCTCTTCCCCGCGCCTGGTCCTCCTCGTGGGGCAAGCAGTAGACGAGGGTTAGATGCTGATGAGGCTGCTTTTGTCCCCAGAGTGCTTTGGGCAGAGCATGCTCTCACCCCGTCTTGCGCTGCCTCTCTGGGAGGTATCCTCTCTCATCTGGGCTAGAGCTGCAAGGTAAGGGACCCCACCCCACTTCAGTAAAAGAGAACAGGGGAAGGCCATAAACAAGCAAAGACAGACGTGTAGTTTTATTTTGTATTTTTTTTAAATAAATACACTTTACATTAAAGAAAAAAGGCCTTTGATTTGTAATTTCCACATTGGGGAGAAAAGGAAGAAAAAAAGATTTCTGAAAAACTGAATCACAAAGAAAAATAGAGGGAGTGAACTTATATCCTAAGTTCCCTCAACTCCACAAAACCAATATCCACAATGACCTTGTTGCCCCCAAGCCGTGAAGGTGGCGAACCTAGGCATTTACTCAGCAAACAAGCAGTGCCTCCTCCCCACCTCTGGCACGAAGGAAAACAAATTAACCTGACGGCATATGAGGCAACAAAACAGGTTAAAAAATCATATATTATATTTATAATAAAATATTCTTAATCCTTATCAATTTAAGAAACCACGATTTTCCTTTTCATTTAAATATGTGTGTAAAAATGCCTCTATATTGTTCTTTAGACATCATTTTCTTTCATAGAAAATGAAGTGCAGGGACAAGAAACCTGGTGGATATAAGTTCATACCCTCAGTTATAAATGCCTTTTTTTTTTCTTTTTAAAGTTTTGTAAAAAACTATTTCTTGTTCTTTAAGTAAAGAACATTATACAAAGAAAATATATTGTGAAATAACCCCAGAGACATGTTTTTTTTCCCCCCTTGAGGAAAGATAGGTCCATCCTAGGAGAAGGGGAAAGCAGAATAGGGCCTAACCCCTGTTGTCTTTTTGTGGTGGTTACTGTTCTTAGAAGGACTCTCAGATTCCAGTGAGACTCTAAACCATAATTCTCTGAATGCAGGGCCAGGGCATGCAGTTCCTAAGAGAGCCCTGGGAGAAGGGGAAGGGAAGGTGTTCTGAATTAATCTGACTCAGTTTCTCTCCTGCCAAGAATCGCTTCCACGTCGTGCTGACTCCTCACTCATTTAGAGATAAGATGATGTCATCTTCCAAATCAGAGTTGTCAGAGCTGTCGGCTGAAAGGTAAGGAGAGAAGAGACTAGATTACACACCAGGCTCCCGGGAAGCAGGCACCCACACACACTCACGCCTAAGCAAGGTTCATGACCAGGCTCCAGAGAGAAGGAAACGCGCCAGTTAACTCCTTGAGGCTGGCTCCAGAGACGATGCTGTTGGGCAGTGCTGGTTACCCCTGGGGACTCTTGCTTCCCTTTCAAAAGACTTGGATCTGTGGCGACATTTTGCTTCCTAGAGGCTCCTCCTGCCTGAAGTTCAGGCCCTAAAGGGATAGGCAGCCCCACCCCGGAGCTCTTGCCCTTGGTGCTTCAAGTGTCTGCAAAGGGGGGGGGTGCTGAAAGGGGGATGAGTGAGCGAGCCCAAGGGGGCTCTGAAGCCCCTGGGCAGAGGCTGCCAAGCCCCCAGGACCCCAGAAAGGGAGACTGATCCCAGGCAAGGATGAGATTTCTGTTCTACTCCTCAGCCACAGTGTTAGAAGACTTCATAAAGACACCGGTAGGCAACCTAGGATTCATTCCTCTGGAATTTCAAAATAGAATCTGCAGGGGACCTATTTCTAAAAAGATACAGGCCAGAGTGAGCAGCAGTATCAGAGAAGGGGTAGCTAGAGGCCAGCCCAGCAGGGGGAGTAGGTGTAACCCCTGGAAGGTGGCACTGTCTCTCCGGCCCCTCTGCTTGACCATCTGCCTACCAGGCAATGAACAGACCACATGAATACCTCTGGAAGGATCGAGGAAGAGGTGAAAGTAGGTGGTAACAGAGAACCCTCAAAATGACGTAGATTCACTGTGTAACAGTACCTAGCTCTGATATTTACTGAGTGAAGGTAAAGGAACGGTCTTCATGCCCACTTTGATCACTCACAGCTCAGGAAGCGGTGGAACAATTTTAACAAGGTTTTCAGGGAAGAGGCCCACAGGTCCTGAGCTGGAGCCCTGCAGTTGCCCACAGGCCCTGGAGTTCCCATGAGTGGAGGGACAGCCACTGATCCCAGAGAACCCCTCACTGGCTCTTTGCCAGGTACCTTGAGACTCCTCTCGGGGACAGCTGATGAGCCATGCATGTTCCCAAACCTTCATTCACTACAGTCTCCTTTAGGAAGAAAACTGAAGTAAAAGGGGGAAAAGTGTGGCTGTGATAAACTGAAATCCTGAAGGTAAGCAAATGTAATGGCTGGAAAAACCAGTGTTCCTGGGTCTAACGGCACAAGCACGGCCTGACTTCACTGGTGAGGAGCTGGGAGGTTGGGGTAGAGACCAGACGACCACCGGACACAGCTAAACCGTAAACCTCGCCTCCGCAGCTTCCTTGCTGAAACAACTCCGGGAGGAGGCGTCAGCAGGGAAGGGTGTACCCAAGGACAGCACCGTGTCCTGGGCCCGTGGCAGACCTTGGGAGAACCCCCGTGTTTGTGTGACCTGTGAGCCCACAATGCCAGACCCACCTACCTGAAGCCATCTTAACCATCAGCTGCAGAACGATTAAGAATCTTAACTCATTACTGACCGGGAGATTTTTGCAGAAACTTGACGCCTGTAGCTGACAATCATTTTGGCTGTCCCCAGACTATTTGTTACTTCACTAACACTTTGCAGGTTATTACGTTTCAATAGTTAAACCTCTGTGTGTGTTAGCTGCTCCAACTCCACGGACTAGCCCACCAGGTTCCTCTGTCCATGGGATTTTCCAGGCCAGAATACTGGAGTGGGCTGCCATTCCCTTCAGGACCTTCCTCACTCGGGGGTCAAACCTGGGTCTCTCACAGTGCAGGCACTCTTGACCGTCCTGAGCCACCAGGGAAGCACACCTGTAAATCTGCTCCATCACCAGGAGTGTCATTTCCACCTTCTCTATCAGAGTCAAATCACTAAGGTTTTTTGTCTTTGTTGGTCTAATATCCATGTTCTCTGAATCAAAACTATATTCTGAAGAACTGTCATCTGAGACACTAGTATACATGTCACTTGAACAGAAACTATCTGCATACAATTTACCCAAAAATGCATGTCATTTTTGAAAATTTTACGGTAATAAATGTGCATTTATAATATACAAGGCTAACAGCAAAATGTGAATGATGATAATCCTGTTTTAACCCTTGATCAGTTTAAGTGTGGACTATTTTAAAAGTCTTCATTGAATTTATCACAATATTGTTTATAGTTTGGTTTTTTGGCCACAAGGCATGTGGGGTCTAGCTTCCTGACCTGGGATTGAACTCACACCCCTGCACTGGACCTCTGGATCACTAGGGAAGTCCCATCCCTTGATTAATTTTAAGATCTAGAAACTGTGGATGGTGATATTAATTGTATCTGTCTCTAAAAACGGATTTACAATTTACATTAATTGTATTTATGTCCCCGGTCAATAATGTGTCACATGTAAGGACTATGTGTAGCTGGATGAAGAGAACACAGCCTTCTTTAAGCGAATGACTCTCAGATACAAGGTCTGACAATCTTCAGGGGTCAGGCACCGATTCCCCCCAAAGGGTCAGGTGACAGGACTCCTTTCTCTACCTTCCCTAGCCTCTTCTCATCCCCCTGAACAGAGAGAGTAGAGGACACACTTTGCACGAGCCACCCCAACGTCACCACAATTCTGAGCCCAGCTTGTCTGTAATGGCATTTTCACATTATAAACACTCCCACCATGTTAAAGTAACATTCTCTGATTGACTCAGGGTTTTCCAGATTATCTCCTGGACTTGAAAGAAGGAATTTCCTAGAACAAACAGTAAAAGGCTAAAAGAAGCAGTAATTTTACAGACTAAATAAATTGTATATTAACTGAAAGTGGAACAATCAGTGATACTCTTAGTCAGGGGTATCAGCTGTTCCCCTGACCTACCTAATTTTAGCTGAAGGGAAACAAATTTGTTCCCATGTGTCACAGGTAACAAAAAAAATTAAGTAAAACTTTCCTTTTTATTCCCATCAATAGTCATTTTTCCCTTGCTCCTTAGTCCCTCTTACCTGGTGCTCTGACCATCGCTAGGGAAGAGAAGTCCTCCTTCACTGAATCACCTCAACCTCCAAGTACGAAAAAATGAAGTTGGCAAACAGCAGATGGGCAGACAGTTACAAGGAACACCCTCCCAGCCCCATTAAGTGTCCTCAAAATACAACTTGGCCAAGAGGACTTAATGTAACAAAGACAGTCTCCTTTCAGTTAACAGCCTTCAATATTGAGCTAGATGTGCAAGATCCCAAAGAAAATAGAATCAGGTCACTGTGCAATAGAATCACCCAGACCACCCCTCACACCTACACACACACACTCCTTTTCACCCCCAGCCACCAAATACCAATGAATATAAAGACCAAACATCTACTCTGAAGAGGCCTGCATTTGTTGGGTTTATTTAGACCAGCACAGTTAAATTGTCTGTGATGATGTAGATGTTCTGTATCTGTGCCGTACAACACTGTACTGAGCACTTACAATGTGGATGTGGAAGTGAGGGACTGGACGTCTTAATGGCTACCTGATACCTACCACGGCTGTGAGGATGCTGCCAGTGAGCTGTGTGAAAAGTGACTGGATGTCCCAGGGTCGCACAGCACTGGGAGGAGCCAGGGCCACAGCAAGCACGAGTGTGTGCACAGCGACACACGCCACCAGTGATGCCGCCACACGTGCCCTCTTAAAACACGGGGACAGCTGCAGAGCTCACAGACCCACGGTCCATTAGTATACTCGGGGACAACCTGACTTCAGAGACATGTTCTAAGGGGGAAGGACAAGAAAAACTGGAGCCTGTTCTTTAAAACCTGGACTGAGAAGGAGGGGTGGGGTGGGGCAGGGAGGAACAAAACAAGACAAAAAGGCTGTCCCCCAGCCTTTAAGAGGGAGTAAGCAAAAGCAGAAAGTAGGCGTTCAAACCCGCAAGACAGCTTTTATTTCCCACAGCTTTGGGAAGGAGTAGGTACCGCTCCCTGTGAGCAGCTGTAATTGACAGCCCAGCTCTAACCTCTCAGGAGAACTGCACTTTCGGCCTTCCAGGCTAAGGCTAATCCTCTGAAACAGGTCAACAAACTCCAGCTCATGGGCCAAACCAAGCCCATCAGTGACTTCTGTAAATCAGCTACTTAATAGAACGAACACAGCGGATCAGAGACATGAAACTACTTTTCCTCAAGGGCCTGGGAGGTGACTCGTTCTGGGCACAGAATCCTGGGGCGGCTGCCCCCTGGGCTGGGCGGGCACAGGGGAGGGCCCATGGGTGCCCAGGCTCACGGTGAGCCCCGGACTTACTGTCCCCCAGGATCAGCTCCACCTCCTCGTCTGCATCGGAGTCTTCGTCCTCGGCGTCCTCCCCCTCCTCCAGCAGGTTGGCCAGTTCCTCGTCCGAGGGCGAGAAGTCGTTGTCGCCATCCTCGCCCGCGTTCCCATTGTCACCGTCCTCCTCGAGCTCGGCCTCCAGCAGCTGGTCCGTGTCCAGCTCGTCCAGGTCGTCCGTGTCATCCTCGTCCTCGTCGTCGTCTTCCTCCTCCTGCTCTTCCTCTTCCTGGTGAGAAAGCGTGAGGTCCGTTAGCCAAAACGCCAAGACCCAGTCCGCCTCGCCATGCAGGGAGTCTCCCCGCAGCTTCCCAAAGGACAGCAGCGGGAACAAGCAGTGGAGGGCGCAGTGATCTGGGTTTGGACACAGACTTCGTGGGCCAGCATGACGGGTGCACACGTGTCCCCCGAGACACCAAGCGCTCCCTCAGACCAGGGCCTTTGGCAGTACTACCATACAGCCCTTCCCCAAAGAAATGGATGACGCGCTTCACAGAGGTCTCTGCCATCAAAAGTCTGTGTTTCTAACTAATAAACCCAAAGGGGCTCTTCTCTCTCTCTTGCATCAACCAAACCAAATGAAATCAGTTGAGGTACTGACATAAAAGCTTCTACCTGGAATCTAAAAAGCAATGCTTTAATAGAACAAGACAAATACAGCTGAGTCACTGGCTCCTAAGCCCTTTCAGTCCTTGTCCTTGATCTTATAAATTCAAGGATAAACCGTGGGTAAACCTCTGACACCGCTATCATAAGCATCCCATGATCTGAATAGCCAACAAAATAGACTTTTACCATGTATAGAACACTAAGATACCGTATTTTCTGTTACAAGCCACACACTCCCCCCAGTATGCAAGAGAAACTGTCCATACTTCTGTTCTTAAGAGATCTTCCCAAAGGTAAGACGATACCAGAAAACTAATGAAATGCTTGGGTTTAGGTACCCTGGGCTTTGGAAATGATACACTTTGGCATCTACTGCATTTCAATTTTGCACCAAAATCCAAACCATTTCCCTTCAACCGAGAGGACACAAAGACACCTCTGCTTTTCTGTTCCCGACATTCAGTCCCTAATCCTGCTGCTCAAACATCAACTGTGAGCACTGCCAGCAGCAACAGGATTCTAATTCCTGTAGTCATAAAACACAAGATTCACTGGACCAGAACCTAATGAAAGTCACAACAAAACAAGCCACACAGCAGAAACAATATTTTCAAAACATGTTTGAAAGTGCTGCTTCAATGCCAATCACTTAAAAACCAAGCATACAACTTACCCAGCCACCGGGCTGACAGTGAGCACAGCAGCTCTGCTCGATGAACCTCTGGTAACTGGAGCCACCATTTAGAGACTTTTGATTCGCTGTCTGGCCACTGATGGAGACTTTTCAACAATTTCTGGCAGCTATATGGGAAAAACTTTAGATACCCAGTATTCCTGATGCCTGTACAAGTACATTCCATACCAGAGTTGGTGTTTGTGTGTGTGAACAGAACCCGTAACCCTTGCTGAACAGCCTCGCCACACATCACCTACACATGAACAGCTACTGAGCATTCATCCACTGGAAATGAACTGACAGAGCTTGGAGGCAGTAAAAATAAACTGACACATGGACAAGTTTCTGGCCCCAAGTACATCAGCTCAGCTCCTACAAACACCTGCAAAAGGAGAGAAGGGTCAAAATTCAGGGAACTAATTCAAAGTGTTCACCAGATTACAAACTCTCACACCTCTTCTTCCAGGCATGTTTTCAGGGCCTTGGCCAAAATTAGTTCTAATTCCTCAATAAAGTACCACAGTTAAAAACAAGTACATTAAAAAAAGAGTATCCAGGGCCCTGTTTCTTAGGCTCTGGAATAAAAGCTATGGATGTTACTCCACATGAAGATGGTACTATTTTTGATTCAGAAGTGAATACGTAGTGAATGATACACAGAGTCATCCCTGTATTCAGAGTACATGACAGGAAAAGACGCCCAGGCTTTGGGATCCAACAAGCATGGGTTAAAATCTTGGCTCTGCCAATTATGTGTTGTATGAACTTGGGCAATTTATATAAACTTTAAGTGTCTCAGGATGGCATAACTTTTAAAGGCCCACAGTTGAGTAAATAAAAGGATAAACTGTTCACACAGGCATCTGTTATCCAGCATATTTATGGAAGATCAATCTTCATTTCTAAAAACATCAAAGCTCAGCTGATCCAGGAGAACTAAGAAAAAGCTCCAAAATCAAGAGCAATTCTAGAAAATACGTCAATCAGTCTATTCACCATTCCCGCTTCTTCCAGGAGTCTACAAACCCAACCTTTAATCTTGTAGCAGAATAATTTCTATTTCTTCATCCCAGAAGGCCATGACCGTAACAGGAAAAGGGAAATGAACGGGAAGGAGAGATCTACCCAAATCTCCAACACATCACTTAGTCATTTACACTCCGGACTTACTGGCCAATGCTTCAGCATGCATTCTGTTACATGTGGATATGACCATAAGCTCACTTTCTAACTTTTAAATCTGAAACCTGGAGCATGAAACAGAAGCTCACAAGATCTACCCAAAATGCTATGGTAAAATCTAATCCTGTGCTTGAACCCAAAGGAGAGCTGGGGAAGCAATTTAAAAGAGCATTCTTGCAGGTTTCAGTACTGCTTTGTAACATGAGGCTCTCACCTTCATATCTACAGAACAAAGCTGCCACTAATTGAGTGGTCAAAAAAGTGATCCAAAAAGTATTACTTAATGAAAGAAGCAATCTTGCTAGAATCCTGACTCAACTCCAGCCACACTGAGATCAAAGAGTATTGTTTTAATTCCCTAAGACCTCTCTTTCAGGGCTTAGAAACATGAATTCAGGGCCAGGCTGTTTTAAACTAATAAATTCTCCTACAGAAAGAATTTCAAAGCTCTTCCCTTCTGGGTTCCATCTTAAGTCACTTTCATGGTTACCCAAAAGCCCCAAACCCCTGCAGACAGACCAACCCACTCCCCTCTCCTGTTCAGGGAGCAGATTAACTGGTGTGCACTCCCTCAGGTGCCCTCTCCAGCCAAGCCTGGGTGTCTCCGGACTCAACCTTTGTGTGAGAAAGAGGCCAGTCTTCCTTCCTGTTCCTGGCCTCAGTCCAGCCCAGGTCCTCATTACCGCACTGCACCTTTGTCATGCCCACTCCACACACAACTACCCTCACGTCTGTTTGCACTAGCTTCTCCTCTCTGAAGAGACTCAGCTTCCTAATGCTAGACTTCTCAATTCACACAGGCTTCAAACTCCTTCCACCTACAGACTTTTGAAATAGGTGACCTGGACCCTCCCTTCTGGCCTCCAGGTCCTCAACTTGCTCACTCATCATCGACTCCTTCAGACTTCTATTCCTCTGACACTTGACAGTCCGGCTTCTGCCCACAGCACTCCACAGGAAATGGTATGTGCCCTGGAGCCAGGCTGCCTGGAAGAATCCAAACTTCTGGCACTGTGTTTGACTGTGGGCAATTAACATAGGGCTGGTGTTACAATTTAATGGAGGGAGAGGATGTGTACGCATGTATGTATGTAAGTTCCTTGGAAAGTGCCTGGCATATCCTAAGTGGTGAATAAACCTGCTGCTCCTATTCTAGTAACTAGAATCTTCCTAAAGGAACACGAAGGGCTGAACAGCCAACCACAGGGCTGCTCTACAGTGACCAACACTGACCAATCCTGGCCTCCGCACTGGGCGGCCCAACTTGACCTCGTCCTGACCACATCTCCTAGGCATAAAGGTTCCTACAACTTAAACTTTATTTCTGCCTTCATATTTCCTTTAAGGCACAAATCCAAAACTCTCATTAGATAGCTCTATCCATCTGTACCACAGAAGCTTGCTTCTATAACTGAACTCAAAGCACCTTCTAAACCTAGCACCTTCTCCATACCTCTTCCAGTAACCAGATGAAATCTCAAACAGCTGTCCCTTCTGCCCCCTTGTGCAGCTTCCCCCCAGCTACCACTGTCACCCACAGACGGGCACCCAACACGCCTCTCGTCGCGCTCACCTACTGCACTCTCCCCCTCCTGTCTACCCCCAGTCGCTCCCTTCCCAGATTAAAAAACCCAGGAGAGCTCCACACTGCTGCCCAGGCTGCAGAATTACAACCGAAGTGGTGATTATTAAACAACCGTTTAATGCCAACTTCTCTAAATAAATCTTAATTCTTGTTACATGACATGATTCAATTACACTAGTGGTTCCTACTCATGTATGGCCATCAGCATGTGTATTTTGGAGAACTGGGAAAGTTCTCCAAGGTAAACATGCCTAAACTCCACCCAGCATCCAGGCTGACAGAACCAATCTTTACAAATGAGGCTTGCACAGGAGGATTTTGGAAAGGTGCCCCAGGAATTGTGGCATGCACCGTAAGAAAGAACCACTGAACAAAATGGTTCCAAGTCGACCTCTGGTTCTAAGTCACACTTTTCTGTAGTAATATATCCTACCCAAGACTCCTACTGACGGAACCAAAAAGGTGAATACAGGCATACGCTGTTTTTCTGCTTTGCAGATACTGTGGTTTCTTCGTTTTTTAAAACAAACTGCCGGTCTGAAGCAACCCTGTGTCGAGCACATCTATCAGCACTATTTTTCTAACAGCGTTTGCTCACTTCATGTCTCGTGCCACAGTAATTCTCAGAATTTCAAATTTTTTCATTATTATATTGGTTATAGAGATCTGTCATTCAAGTGATATTTGATGTTACAACTACTATGCACTGAAGGCTCAGATGATGGTTAGCATTTTTTGCCAATAAAATAAATTAAGCTATGTACACTGTTGGTTTTTAGATACAATGCACACTATGAACAGACACAGTACAGTGTAAACGTAACATTTAGATGCACTGGGAACCAAAACCCTCATGGGACCGATACTGCACCACTGGCTCTATGCAGGAGGATGGAGTGAACCCGCAGTATCTCCACGGTACTCCTCCACAGGCACCGCCACCAACCTGCCCTCCTACTCTCAAGCTGTCTTGCTCTCTAGGACTTAGTATGGGTTTTTAATTAGTGCAGCGTTTGTTTCTAGACCACTGAACATTCTTCTTAAGTAGATGCCTATTTTTCAAGAGAAATAGCTTTTAGCCTATACTGCCTTCAAAAATATAACCAATCTCTTAAAAAACCAAATCTCTGGTCATACTTTAAAAACTGTTTATGTAAAAACTAGGACTGCTTTTTTAAAAATACAATTAAAACCTAAGCCTACTGTCCTGACATGTCAACATGTCATATTTGCAACATTTAAACTCCTCCTTCTCCTTCTGACACTTGTTCTTGGTGTTAACTATCCTTAAAAGCTAAAGATTCACTTCAGGATCACAAATGCTTGTGTTTTTCTCTCATTAGCACCATCTAATTCACCTCCATTTTAAATTCTTAGGGTGGGCGGGGGAGCTGAGAGCAGGCGTGTACCCAGTAAAGACGCTCACCGTCGGCTTCTAGGCAGGGGCAACACACAGGGAGCACAGCACTCAGTGTGTCCCAGATTCCAAATGGAGTGGAGAAAAGAAAGCATTATTCCCTTGTTTGGTTTTGTTAAAGAAATTTTAGATTAACTATAATTAGTTGAAATGTATTGGCTTTTCAAAATCTAGGAACAATTATCAGTTCTAATCCTTGTTTTTAAAATTTTCCTGAAAGCCAACATCAAAGTTGACAGAACTGATTTTTTTTTTAAACAACACACAAACCGAAATTGGATAATATGAATTTTAGTAAGTGACTAGCTTATCTCTGCTTTCATCAAATGCCTGAAGACTGGCAAACCAATAGCCTGAGGAATCAAATATTTACATGTTTTAATTCAGCAACACAGTGGTACAGTTCATCCTTTGTTAATCTCCCAGCTTATTTAAACATAAGGGCAAAAGACAACCATTTTTATGGCATGTAAATTATATCAATAAAGCTTTTTCAATCAATAAAAACCATTTGTATAGGCACCTTATGCTGGACCATCTTAGCATGCGGCAGCTGACTATTCAGGCTTCTAAGTTTATTTTGCTAAGGTGAAAAGGCAAATTCAAAGGTGCCAGTCACAGGTGCCTACACCCCCGAGCCATGTAAGTCATACCTGGAACATCTGAGAAGACCTGAGAGCAGATATCTGGACTAGGACACAATTTTGAATAGCAAATGACATACGAAAATGAAGTCTCCAGTTTTAAAATCAGATGAAACAAAGGAAAATGAGGTAAAAAAATTATCAACTTGATACATGGAAGAGGTGATGAGGAGAAATCTGAACACCTTAAGTGTTCTCTGTGGTGATCTCTTGCTTCCACACCCTGCCACCCAAGATGCGCTTCTCATCTATCACTCCACCTCTGCAAGAATGAGGCCGATGCCAGGAACAGCCCCCCAGCATCCACGACACCTAGCTTCTCTGTTCTTGATCTTCTCCTCAAACACAGGCACCAGGAGTCACATGGACCCTCCGGAAAGCCCCTAAAGAAGACCGCTGCCCACTGCTCTGTGAACTGCAAGGACGTGGAAGCTTGAGATAGAACTGCGATGGGTAGTGATCTACAGAGATGGGGGCAGTGATGAGCGAACAAGAACGTTAGTCTGCAGCCACCTGTACCAACAGGCATACCAATCCAGCAACGAAAGCTGACACCACTGCCTTCTGTACCTACTCAAGAACAAACTACATCCTGACCCATGACAGCTAAAGTGGAAAAGAACATGCATTAGGCAGAGTGGTGTCTAAGAAGCAAAAAGCCACAAGAATAAAAGACCGGGCTCTGTTAAAACCCCGACTCAAAGCAACCACACAACATTTGGAGCATCTAATACCAGCTGCACGCTCTGGTACCAAGAAATACCAGCAACACATACCAGTTAAATACTGCTGCAGTCAAGAAAACATGAAGATCCATGCCACAAATAAACCCAAGGTCTCAAGTATCCACGTGAAGACCTCTCCCTTTCACCCAACTCTCATAACTCACTGAGGTTTAAACACTACGGGACCCTCTCATCCATGACACCAAGGACAGGCATGCAGCCAGAAACCATTACCAGGAACCTTTCTATACTAGGGATTTCCTGGCTGCATTTGGTGAAGTGGTTTAAACTCTGGAGCCTAACTGTCCTTTAAAATAAATTTACCACTTAAGAGCCTATATAGTACTGCTTCTGGTTTCTAGGCATATTAGAAGCTCTAGGTTGCCACTCCACCTTAACAAGTAAAAAGCTGAACAAACTAAAAAAATCAGTAACTCTTACATTTGACAAAGAAGTGGAGTGACAGGGCAAACCACTGCCACTAAAATCAGAGGGAGCAACATGCAAATACAGAGAATTACAACTTGCCACAGCATAAACTCAGAACCACAAACCTCCACAGGAACCAGCGCGAAGGTAGGAAAACCCGAACCAGAAATGACCAGTGGCTGAAGACAATTCTGAGCAATGAAAGATATTATGGGTTTTACCTCCAGGAGCTTGACTTGGTTCTCAGGGTGAATGGTAGAGAAAAATTCCCTTGTGCCTCTGGCAGGGGGAAGGGGAAAAATAACATGAAATACATCAGAACTCTGCTCTTCCTAAGGAGGGCTGCCCTCAGGAGAAACTATCTAACCAGAGCCTAATTTGGGGGGAAGGGAAATACCCCATTCCAGCCCACTCCAGCCATCTGTACCACCGACACAAAGTGGAAGAAACACATGTGTAAAGTTCACAGTACAGAGGTAGAGACTCATTATAAGACCATAAAATGCTTTCCTTCCTCCACATCTTAGCACCACATTACTAAAGGCCAACAACAGTTTTTTTATCCAGCATATCATGTCCAGCTATCAAGAAAAATTATAAGACATACTAAAAGAAAAAAAAAGTTTAAACAGACAATGTAAGCAAGCATCAGAAACAGACTCAGATATGGGAGGGATTAACAGACCAGGAATTTAAAACATCTATGATTAGGAAGCTAAGGGTTCTCTAATAGATTAAGTAGATGGCATGCAACAATAGATGGACAACAGAAGCAGAGAATGGAAATTCTACGAAAGAATCAAAAAGAAATGCTAGCAATCAAAAACACTGTGACAAAAGTGAAGACTGCCTTTGATGGGCTTTATCAGTGGATGGACACTGCTAAGGAAAGCATCTCGGAGCATCAGGGTATCTCAACAGACACCACCAAAACTCAAAAAGAAAGAAAACAAAGTGAAAAACACTGAACAGAACATCCAATAACAACTATGGGATAACTAGAAAAGGTGTAACATACTGGTAATGAGAATTCTAGCAGAAGGAAAAAAAGGAACAGAAGAAATGCCTGAAATAATGACTGAAAATGTCCCCCAAATTAATGGTGATCAGAAACCAAACCAAAGACCCAGGAAGCTCTGAAGACAATAAATGCCCCCAAACCCCACACCTAGTCACATCATTTTTATATTACAGAAAATCAAAGATAAAAAATCCTGAAATAAGCTAGACAAAAAAACCCTTACCTATATAAAGGAACAGAAAGTTACATCCCACATCTCCTCAAAAACCCATGAAAGCAAGAGTAGAGTGGAATGGAATAACATGTTTAGAGACCAAAACCACCAACCTATAACTTCATACCCAGTAAAGGTGTGCTTCGTAAGTGAAGGGGAGTTACTTCTACAGATAAACAAAAACTGAGAAATTGTTGCCAGTAAACTTGTTTTGCAATAAATGTTAAAAGAAATTTTTCAGAGAGAAGATAAGGTTAAAAACTCTGGAGGAAGAGAACTGGAGAAGGAGTATGTACAGGCAGAATAAACATTTTTCTTAGTTGATCTTTGTTCAAAATAGTAATACCAACAATGTATTCAATTATGCATGCTTCTATGTAAGTGAAATGAATGACAGCAATGAAAAAAGGGACAGGAGGAAAGAACTAGGACTACATATTTTGTTATCCTAAGCTACTTGCACTATTCATGAAGAGCTAGGGTGTTATTAGAAAGCAGACTTGGATTACCTGTAAATGTATATTACAACCTCTAGCATAAGCACTAAAGAAAGTGGGGGGGGGGAGTACAACTAATATGTTAATAAAGGAGAGGGGACTCCTATGAAATACTCAGTGAAAACCACAAAAAGGAATTCCCTGGCAGTCCAGTGGTTAGGACTCTTTGCTTTCACTGCTGTGAGTTCGATTCCCTGGTTGAGAACCTAGGATTCCACATGCCACGCAAAAACAAAGGAAGGAAAGGAACAGGCGAGGAGGGAAGGAAGGAAGGCAAGAAAGCTGAGAGTTATCAGAGACAAAGAAAGGCATTATATGGGATGTAATCAAACTATAAGTTTTTGCACAGCAAAATAAACCATTAACAAAAAGACAAACTACAGACCCAGAGAAAATACTTGCAAACAATGTGACCTATTTCCAAAATATATATAAAACAGCTCATACAGCTCAATATCAAAAAAACAACCCAATCAAAAAGTGAGCAGAACACCTTAATAGACATTTCTTCAAAGACATACAGATGGCCAATAGGCACATAAAAAGATGCTCAATATCACTAATTATTAGAGAAATGCAAACCGAAACTACAATGAGATATCACCTAACACTGGTAAGAATGGCCATCGTCAAAAAGTCTACAAATAATAAATGCTAAATAAAAAGGGTGTGGAGAAAAGGGAACCCTCTTACACTGTTGGTAGGAATGTAAACTGGTGCAGTCACTATGGAAAACAGCAGGAAAGTTCCTCTAAAAACTAAAAATTGAGTTACCATATGATCCACCTGTCCGACCCCTAGGCATATATCCAGAAAAGATGAAAATTCTAATTAAAAAAAAAAAAACTACATGTGCCCCCATGTTCACTCATAGCAGCACTACAGCCAAGACACAGAAGCAACCTAAGTGTGGCCGTCACAAGATGAACAGACAAAGATGTGGTACAAATCTACAGTGGAGAATTCCTCAGCCAGAGGAAGAATGAAACAGTGCGATCTGTGGCAACACACTATGAGAATTTTAGGTCCACCTAAGTGAAGTGAGTCAGAGAAAGACATATCATAGGAACTATGGTATCACTTATATGTGGAATTTTAAAAAAAAGGTACAAATGAACTCATTTATAAAACGGACTCACAGACACAGACCACAAATGTACCATTACCAAAGGGGAAAGGGTGGGGGCTGAGTTAGGAGTTTGGGATTAAGAGATACACACTGCTATAGAAACAGATAAATAACAAGGGCCTACTGTATAAGCGCAGGGAACTATATTCAGCATACTGTAATAACCCATAATGAAAAGAATCTTATACAGTATACTATAATATATAATTATATAAATATGGTACATATACCACTTTATATATGTAATACATAATACATATACCACCAAACATCACTGAATCACTTTACTGTCCACTTGAAACTAACACAACTTTATAAATCAACTATATTTCAATTTAAAAAGAAAAAACTCCAAGACCTAAATTCCTTTCTACTCAAAAAACACTTAAACCATACTTTTTGATTATTCAACTAAAGGAATAAAAGTCTATTAATATTTTAAGTAAGTATTTAGTGAAAACACTACATATCTATTAAAACGGCCAAAATGGAAAACACTAGCCATACCTAATACAGGCAAGCACGTGGGTCATCAAGAGCTCTCACTCACTGATGGCAGAAATGTAACATGGTACAGCCGCTCTGGTAGACGTTTGGAAGTTTCTTATAAAACTAAACCTACTTCCATCATACAATCCAGAAATAGCACTCCTTGGTATTTACACAAGGGAGTTGAAAACTGATGTCTACATAAAACCTGCGCGTGGTACATGATGTGTTGATTTATTGTTGTTGTTGAGGTATAGTTATTCAAGAGCTCTATTCTGAAATGCCAAAACTTCACTCAGATTATGCCAGATAAACTGTGATACGCTCTAACAATGGAATACTATTCATCATTAAAACGAGATGAGTTACTAAGTCATGAGAAGAGACGGAACAAGCAAGTGCATGTCACTCACTGAAAGAGGCCAGGCTGAGAAGGCCACATGCTGTGTGCTTCAAGGGTCAGGCGCTCCAGAGAAGGCAAAGCACGGAGACAGTGAGACAGACGCTCAGTGGTCGTCGGGGGCTGGGGAGGGAGGAATGAGCGGTGGAGCAGAGGATTTCTGGAGTGGTGAAACTACTCTGCGCAACACTACAATGGGGACAGCGTCACTGTACCTTTATCCTAACCACAAAACGTCCTCACCAAGATTGCACCTTCATGTAACCTATGGACTCTGGGTGATAATGATGTGTCAAAGTAGGTTCACCAGTTGTAACAAATGTACCACTGTGGTGTGGGATGTTGTTAATGCAGGAGGCTGGGCACACAGCAACAGGATATTTATGGGAAAACTCTGTACCTCCTGCTCAGTTTTGCTGTGAACCCAGAACTGCTCTAAAAACTAGTCTATCCAAGAAAAAACAGAACTTTTGTACTAAGGATGTCATTTTCAGTAACTTGCTTTATAAAGTAGTATTTCCATGGGATCCAAGAAGGATCCTGACTCTCTCCATCTGTGCGTGAGGAGAGGGGAAGACAGAGCTGGGAAACTGCCCCTAACAGGGCTTCCCACAGAGGGACGCACTGGTGCCTCTGGGTCAAGAAGCAAGGCCTGCAGAAGGCTCTGCCCTGACCCTGCCATGACCACTAACCCCAATACGTACAAGTCTCCTTCTCCTCGCCCTGCTCAGAAACCCGTTTCTTGAGATTATGAATTATCTCTAAACTCTAATAAAATGTATCCTTAGCCAAGTGGGAACATTCTACCAGAGACAGTGGAGATCAAGAGAGCACACACAGAGGACTGCAAGGTGAGGCTATTTTAGCTTGTTGACCCCAGGTGATAGGGTCTGCTAAAGAGGTTCATAACCTATAAAGCCCAGTAGTGGAATACACACCTAAATCTCAAACTGGCACAACCAATCATCCTTGCTTAGTCAGTACTAAGCCCTGTCAGAAAAAAACATTAGTCATTGGCCCATAGTATCAGACTTGCATCAAAAAAAATACTTTTAAAATTACCACTTTCAAAAATTTTACTCTTAAAAATTATTTTAAATCTGAAGTAAAACCTACTAGGGAAAATAAAAACCTAAACCTACTTCCATCATACAATCCAGAAATAGCACTCCTTGGTATTTACACAAGGGAGTTGAAAACTGATGTCTACATAAAATCTATTCCATGAGCCCTAAGCGCACTGAGCATGATTTACCAAAGAACCAGGGAAGGATGAGGATGCGAGCAATGGCAGAACAAACAGAATGAAGTGTGTGTCCTCTTGTCCTGTGGTGGCCTCTGCCCTTACTCGGGGCACCTGCGTGGACTTTAAAGAGGATATAGAGCACCAAGACCAAACACCACCGCAGTGGAAGAGAAAACGGATGTGAATCCAAGATCTGGAAAAAGACATTTTATCTATTTTATAATCTACAACAAGAAAGTAAAACTCCAGTCATTCATTTTCAACTTTATATCACTCAGCAATAAATATTTCTAAGACTTGTCTACAGAATCAGGCCAAAAAAAAGAATAGAGTGTGAGCCTAGCAGACAGGAAAGAGCTGCTGAAACTCAAAAGTTTAACAAACTCTTCATAAATGGCATCAACTGACATACTCAGATAAGCACCTAATATAACATGACTATAAATTAAAATCCCCTATAAAAAAGGAAAAGCTAAGATTCCGTGCAACATGATACCATCTACCCACATTTTATACATGTTTAACTTCTCAAAAACATCACTATTTTCTATCTGCAAGCTCCTTCTAAACTCTGAAAACAGGTTATGGCATAGAACTGAGAAAATGCAAACCAGAACTTTATAGAGGTTAAGCCAGTTCTGCGATACAGCTCAGCAGGGTGACATTTCTGTTAAGTACTGACAATGAGAAAATGAGGGGCTGTCAATCGTGAAGCCAGACCAGGCACTGGTTCTGATGGTGGGTTCAAGGAAATCTCTAAAATAAAGTCAGAGACTGCTGACCTGCAAATTAATCTATAAAGGGAACTCACAGGACCATCAGGTACTGGTTAGTCTTATAATAACAAAAATCTGCTTTCTTTCTGATGAGTTTCAGTGATCAAGGACACATGACAGGCCTTGAGAATATGCCAAGAGGCTGCAAACGCCCCTATAGCAAAAATCTTTAAAAAGAAAGAAAGAAAGAAAAAACCCTATAGCTAAAAGCAGAAGTCTGTAGTATCTATTAAGCAATATTCAGCAGAAAGAAATTTCAAAGACAACTGACCTGGTCTTCCTCCTCGTCCTCGTCCTCTGCCAGACGCTGCCTGCCCACTTCATACAGCCTGCACACGGTGTCCATGTTCAGAGCGTCCATACTGCCTTGGTTCTGAAATGGAGGCACCCAGGCCACAAGGAGAAGTTAGTTTTCAGAAGGCCCACATCCACATCTCAGCTATGACAGACCCTCAGAGAGGGAAAGAAAAACATGAAGAAAAGGCCTGGGCAGCAAAGGAGAGGCCACCATCCCTGAAACAACCCTGTTCCAAGGATGCTCAAGCAAGAGAGCGACTCCTCTGAGAAAGGTCTGACAGTGAGTCCAGGATAAGAGGAAATGGGACAGTCCACACTGCTCTGTATCAGAATTTTCCTATTACTTCTCTTAGACTGTGTATCTCCCCGTCAAATGAATAGATTATCACAGTCTATCACCATGAATGCATCAGCTTTAAAACACATCTTATATCAGACAAAATGCCTGGAGTATAAGCTGCAGATGATCTTAAGTATCAGAATAAAACACTGCAATTTCTTCTAGCTCCCTTTACCTCGATGACAGCAAGATAGCAGTCTTTGGTGTCTGTACACAGGTCAAAAATGTTCCGTTTCACATCAATCGTCGCTGGAAAACAGAATGTGACAAGACTTAGGATTGGACTACTGCTGTGCTCTTAAAACCAGTTTTTCCGTTCAAGGAATTCAAGGTGACTGTTCATAAATATTTCCATAACTCATCTGCTTTTCAAAAGCAGAAAAATTATAATTCTCTCAGAAAATGGAGGATCTTAAATAAAGAACACCAATACAAGGCAAAATCATCCATGCCTGACACTTCACACTTACCTATAGGTTTGTAGTCAGTTGCATTAAAGGTTCGGAAGGATGATCCAAAAGGGCTTTTCATCCTCTCTTCCATTAGGTCATCTTCATCATCTGCCTGCAACATAGCTAGTTGGGAGGGGAAGTGGGACAGGGAAGTGAAACGCTATTAGAATCAGAAACATCCCCTATTCACAAATGAGAAAATATCAATGGACAACCAAGACTTCAGAGCATCCCTGTAGTAAATTTCTCTCAAAGCATTTTCCTTGCATATCCAAACAACATCCTCAGCCCCTCATCTAGATTCCAAGAACTGTTACAGCTGAAGGTACACAAAAATAGCAAGACAGAAAAGATTTTTCTGTAAGTTCATAATGATACACATGGGTAATTAGTCATAAATTTATTTGTATACAAGATTTTATCTTCAAAGCCAGTGGCCTTTCACAATAAATCAACATTATTCTCATCAACAAATTCTGTCACATCTGTACTACTAAAGCTTATTACCTCCATACATCACTGTCCCCGTGTGGTTGAACACCACGCGACACTGATCAAGAGCAGGAACTGTGTGTAAAAGATGGAAGGTTCGAAGGTCCCACTAGGAGGGAAGTGGTCAAGGAAAACTTTTTCCCAAAACTTATCTAGCTTTATAACGGAAATTCTGAAATATCACATTCTTTTCCTCCTCGGTCTAGGTATTAAACACTTTAAAAATCAATGAGATCAAGGTAACACAAAAGCACATAGAATGTTTATTTCTGAAGAATGGCCTAAACATCTATGATATCCTCAGGAGCTCCCTTTCTCCCAGTAATAGCACTTCACTTGACTCTTCTGACTAGCATCCTTCCAGAGACCAAAAAACTCAACCTGACACCAGGGGAAGAGGGAGGCAGTAATCTGGTCACTCTTCCCAACACACACACACACATACACACACACAAAACCAGTTAAAAGTCATCAATAACTACCAGTATCAGTAAGAATCCACTGGAGATTCAGTAATACATCAAACCAAAGGGAAAAAACAGGTTATTTACCTGTATGGGCACTTCAACCAGGTACTGGTAGGAAGATAAAATTATTTCTGCATTACAAGCTAGATAACAAATGGCAAGGAAGGCAGGGGCATAAAGGATACAATCTCAGTGTTAATGATGACCTCCAGCCCATTCGGATGGAAGACGCCACTGATGTTCATGTTGAACTTGTCAAACTTGTGGATGGCCTGTGCAGAGCGGACATCCCAGAGGACGCCATCATTTAAGACAAGATCATCTGTAGGATTAAAGGTGGCACAGTTCCTCTTGTAGTTGTTGGCAAGATCTGGGTTAAACAGAGTCAACAGCTTGTTGCCAGTCTGAATATCATAAATCTTTAGAGAAGAAGGGGTGGGAAGAGAAAAATCAGACCAATCCGTCCACTGACAAATTCAAACAGACGTTGCGTAAAATATCTCCCCCACACTTTTCAAAAGCCCATCAAAATCATAAAAGCCCTAATATTGGAAACAACCAAAAAACGGGAAGACCACACCCATCCAAGCAAAGTTTATGTGCTTTGAGTTCCATTTCAGGTTCTTTGAGAACTCTTTCCCACAGGTAAGAAAATGAGAAGTAAAACTGCAACAGGTTTAAGAAAACCCTCGTCTCCATCCCCCTTTCAAGAAAAAGAAACTGTTTCTAAGACTGACACTGAGAAACTCTCCATGTGAACTAACCAACACTGCTCAGAGAATACTCTTATACAGGTTACTTTTTGGAGAAAGATTATCAATGAAATACCCTTTTCTCCTTAAAATCTCCCAATATACTCTTTTAGTGCCCTGTAACACTAAAAGTTCCAAAGCTGACAATATGCAACCCATACAGAGACCAGCTCTTTCCCATCAGCTTACAGACATGCTGTAATATTTCCAATCTTTTTAAAGAAAACCTCTTTTAACAGAGCAACAAATAAGGAGACACCACAAGGAAACGAACAAATCCAGGTCATGGGACAAGACAACTAGCCTGGTCTCTTCAAAAGTCAATGTCATGAAAACTGGAGAAATGGTTCTTGGCTCTAAAACATTAGTGAGACATAACAACCAAATGCAATATGTGAATCTTGGCTGGATCCTGGTTCAAAAAACAAAAACAAAAACATTTGAAACCAAACACATCAGGAACAATCGGGAAAACTGAGTATGGGATGAAAATTAGATGGCATTTGGGAATTACTGTAAATTTTCTTATATATAATAATGAGTGTGATTATATAATAAAATGTCATTAATGGTAGGATATACACGTTATAAGATACGAGTTAAAACATCACAGTGTTTGCAACTTACTTTCAATGATTCAGAAACACACACACATTTACACAGAAAATATGACAAAATACTAAACTGATTAATCTAGGTGGCAGTTACTGATGCTATTGCTTCAACTTGTCTGCGTATTTTAAAATTTTCAAATTTAGCTTGGGAGAAATCCTCCCTTCACCACTCCATACCCCAACCTCAAGCTACTCCCGTCACATCCCTGTTTGTCAGCAAAACACGTCAGAAGGCTTGTCTCCACCGTCTCCACCTCTCTCTCTCGTGAGCCCACTGTGGTCAGATTTTCACCACAGCACACAGAACTAGCTCCTGACATGGTTAGCGATGACCTCCACATAGTTACTCAAAGATCATGTCTCAATTCTTTCCTGTCATACCACGTTGCTTAGTTCCCCAATCAGGGACTGAACCCAGGCCCTGGGCAGTGAAAACCTTGAGTCTTAACCACTGGACCATCAGGAAATTCCCTCAGTTCTCATGTTATGCAAGCTATCAGCAGTTTCTGACCCAGATCACCAATCCTTCCTCAAGAGTTTTCCCATGCCTTCAACAGCATGTCTTTTTCCTGAGGTCTCCTGCTACCTAACAGGCCAGTCTTTTTGTCCTCCTTCCCAAGTTCCTCCTCACACTGCAACTTCTAAATACTGGCCCAAGCCAGGGCTCTGTCCTCACACTTCTCTTCTCCAGCCTCCTTAATGAGCTCATCTAAGATCATAGTTCATGCTATCAATAGTAGACAACTCCCACATTTGTATCTCCCATCCCAGACTTTTCTCCTGAATCCCCGATGGGTATATTCTCTATTGAATGTCTAAGAGAATCACAAACTCCATGTATCAAAAGCCCAGGGCCCAGCTGTGTCCCTTCTCATTGCCTCCCATGCCCGCCCAAGCCCAGCTCCACTGCAACTCTCGTGTTAGCCGGCACAACACCCTCCTGAGCTTCCTCTTGCTTCCCTCACAAAAACCAGACTCACACTTGAGGAATTTTACATTCAATCACGTGCCTCCTTAGTCACCTTCCAATGTCCATCTCATTCACAGGAAAAGCCAAAAGTCTTCAACAATGCACTGCTGCAAGAGGCTACAGGGTATGCCCCCCACTGACTTCAGCTCTCACTGCCCCCTGCTCCCTTCCACTTCCCAGGTACGGGCTTTTCCCTTGCCATTGTGCATCTCAGATCACTTTCCCCAAGATACAGGCATGATGCCCACACTTCCTTCAAGACATTGCTTAAACATTATCCAATCACTGACACTTATTTCCTAGAAGAAAAAGAAGTCCCCCACACCACCACCAAGCACTTCCTATCTCTTACCCTGCTCTCTTTCCTTGGTAGCACCCACCACCTAACATACCATATATTTACTTCTTTTTGTTTATTATCTCCCCTATATGGATCCACCAAGACAGGAATTTTACTTCATAGTGTTTTAAAGTATCTGCTGTGCTAACGAAACAGTTCTCAAATTGTAAGATTGTTCAGTCTTTTTACATTTTTCCCATATAGCTTGAAACGACTTCAATTCTAGATTCTATCTGGAAAGTATTGTCACTAATTTCTGGTTGCCCACAGGACTTAAGTAATCAGACTCAGTCCAAAAAATTTCAGTATCAACAGACAAATCACCCTGAAAAATGTGGATTCTTAAATACTTACATGGGCGATGTCTCCCTTCGTGCCTATGACCCGGTCCTGAGAATGCTTACTGAACTCAACATAATGATCTTCAGTAAAGGAATGCCTACGAACAAACAACAGAAGTACTGATGTAACTGATCTTCAGGACATAATTATTTAACTGACTGAAAAGAAAGTGATCCTCAGCCTCTTGCCTGACTACTCACCTGAAGATTCTCAGCTCCCAAAGAGGAAAAAATTGTACAAGTAAGATTATAAAGAAAATTCCCTCTGTCAATTTGTCCAAGCAGATTCAAAATAAATGAGTGGGAACTACTTGGTTAAAACAATGGCTAACAGGGTACATATGCCTCTGAAATATGCCCCAGCAAAGAGCGCCACTATGATAAAATACGAAGATGTGCCATTCTGGATCAGTGAAGTCTGCTGTCTAACGGGAATGTATATACTTGGTAAGAATACCCAGGAATCAAGAAAAAAAAAAATCTTATTAAACATGTACCACAGATGAGGAAGAAAGAAGTCAACAATAAAACCTAGAGCACTCCTCTTTTCCCCAAAAGGCTCTGAGTCAAAGAATCCAATGAAGGGGATAAATTGTAAAACAGAGACACTGAGTTATACAAGTAGATACATACTTCATATCAAATACTGATTTCATTCCCCAAAGTGCAGACAGAGGCTGGCTCCAGGTAGCCGATGTCAGCAGCAAGGATCCATCCTAAAAGAAGATGGGAAGCCCAAGGTGGGTAATCGTGTGTTTACATAAATGCCATCTTTCATCAGCATTCTAAAATATAACATAAATTGCTGGATTATAAAAAAAACAGAAAAACTGTTAGTAATCAAGAAATGGTCAGCAGCTGCTAAGATTTAAGTAATATGCACCTCCTATGTCACAAAAAATAACTAAATTTGAGAATATTTAATCCTCCTGAACTAGTAACATAAAATACAAAGGGTGTTTTCAAGGGTGTGGGGGGTGGGGAATGACGAGACTTAGAAAGATGTCAAACTTGGTTTCTCCTTTCTTAATATTTGGCTGTATTTCTCCATCTCCCTCATCTGAAATATCAGTCAACTGAAAACAGCTGTTAAACTCTGTAGCTAAGGATTCTTAAAAAGATTTTTCAAACAGAAAGCCCAATAAAAGATCAACTTGCTTTATTTTTCTTCCCAGCTCATCACCAAATTTATTTAATCTATATTTCTTATGACTCCCCCATTATAATTTTTTCAAATTTATTTTGTATTGGGTATAGCCAATTACCAGTGCTGTTACAGTTTCAGAGCAAAGGGATTCAGCCAAACACATACATGTACCCCATTTTCCCCCAAACTCGCCACTTATCCAGGCTGCCACATAACATGGAGCAGTTTCACAGTAGATCCTTGTTAGTTATGCATTTTAAATATAGCAACCTCCTTCACTTTAAAATGAGGAAAATTATCCTTGTCACCTTAACAGTCTTGACTTGTAGAAACAGCAGTAGCATTGATTTCATCCACAGAATAGAATTAATAACACAGTTATATTTACAATGGATAACCAACAAGGTTATACTGTACAGCACAGGGAACTCTGCTTCATGTTATGTGGCAGCCTGGATGAGTGGCGAGTTTGGGGGACAATGGAAGCATGTATATGTATGGCTGAGTCCCTTTGCTGTTCACCTGAAACTATCACAACATTGCTTATCAGCTATACTCCAATGTAAAGAATTGAAATAAATAGTACTACTAGACTATGACCTACCACTGGGATCATACTTACAGATTTCCTTCCAACACAAAAACTTCAGTGGTCATAGCTGATAGGTAATCTCAGTTTTAAATAAAGCAAATTAAAGATCTATGCATCTATCTTTAGGTCTCAGCACAAGGACTGGAAAACAAAGGCCAGATCGTACATCCTTTAGGTTTTGCAGGCCACATGGTCTGTGTTGCATGCAACCACAATACTCAACTCCGCCGTGGTAGAGCAGAGCAGCCAGGACAATACATAAATGTATGAGTATGGCTGTGTTCAAAAAACTTTACCCACAAATACAGGAAACCAGTCAGCCCACACACCTGCAGTTCACCAACCTATCCTAGAAGCATGACTGAGCACAACCTAGGAAAGGAGCTTTACCCTGGAAGGCTCCAGGTGTGTGATGGCTGAGTTGTGACAGTTGTAGCTGGCTTCCTCCTGTCCACTGAACACGTTGTAGAGCTTCAACTGCCCGGTGCAGGTGCCCAGCATCAGGAAGCGCTCTCGTGCAGAGAACGCACAGCAGGTCAGGCCACTCTCATCCTCGTTGGCTTCCCGGAACACCGAAATAGGACGGAACCTGAACAAACAAAATAGAGTCAGAGACAAAGAACATGCAAAGACTCGAAAAACAAAACTTTGTTAGAAGGACACAAAGAAAAACAGCGTTTGTTTCAAGTGGGTTCTTCCAAATTACCAGTGACTGTCAGTGGTTCATCTTCATTTTAAAAGAGAGAACTGAACCTTCACTTAAAAAAGTTAACAATAACAAAAATTCCCATGTGAAAAACCTGAGATCCCACGACTTGTATGTAAGATTTTTAAAAAGATATTTATTCGGCTATGCTGGATCTTAGTTGTGGCACGTGACCTTAGTTGCAGCATGTGGGATCTAGGTTCCCTGACCAGGGATTGAACCCAGGCCCCCTGCATTGGGAGCATGGAGTCTTACCTACTGGACCACCAGGGAAGCCCCAATGTAAAAATTTTAAGGAATCAGAAGAGGTAACAACTTGGACCAGCTTGAGAGGCTCGTCAGGGACAGTGTTGCATGGGTTCTAGAAAACATACTAATATAATAAGAACAGAGTATCTTATATTGCCAGTAATTATACAAGGAGCCCCTGGGTTCCCCTTGACAAAAGGGGGTATAGTCACATTGCTCAGGTATTCACATAAAAAAGATAATTCCTGGTATTTCAGGCCAACAAACGGTTTTCCGGAGTTACTACTTTATGCTGATACTGCCCACCTACTTTTTTCTGATTGAAACAAAAAAATCATTCCAATTCCCAGGGAGTGAGGTAACCTCTCCTTACCTGCTAAAGATAAGGTGCCTATCAAAGCACCCGCCATCCACCCCTCCATACTTTGGAAAAGATGCCCTGCGGTTCAGCCTTGAGGTAAAGTTTATTGGCGCTTGTCGCCTCTGTTTTGGCTCAGGACACTGGTGAGGAGTAAAGAGAGAGAAGGGTGGGCAGGTGGCAACTGGGTTCTTGCAGCGAGCGTGCTGCTCTCTAAGATACTCTGTGATGATACTGTCCAGCGTAGGCGGGGAGGGAAGGTGTCTGTCCAGCTGCTTTTTTATGGCTGGGCTCTGGCTGTAGGCGCCATGGTCCGACTTCTGCCGCAACACTCTGATTTTCCTGCCATTGCAGGGTGATGGCCTCTCTCTGATGAAACTGATCCTACCAATCACAGGCGAGTTGCCTGCATGAGATGGACCGGGCAGAGCTAGTGAACCCTGGGGGACCCGCGGCTGAGGATGAGCAGCGGGGGCAGAGGGGGCAGAAGTACCCACAGCAGCATGGCTACCCAGTCGAGTTGCAATGCCATTGGCGATGCGAGGGGTGCGCGGAAGGGAAACAGGAGAAGCAGCAGCAGTCACCGGGGTGAAGGCAGAAGAATGGGAGGCGGCAGTCATGGGCAGGTCGGCCTCTTTAGTCAGCACAGTGGCTGTCTCCCCAAGCCCTTTAGAAATGAGATGGTTTCGGATCAGTAGAAGAAGCTCTTTCTCAGGAAAGGAGATCCGTGACTGAGCAACAACATCGGCTTTCTGCAGACGTGCCAGGGACACGTCGGTGCCGATGAGAAGCGGCTTTCCTGACACCCGTTCGATGAGCTCAGCGGCGTACTTGCAGAACTTGACGTGGTCACTGCGCTTGTCCTGCAGCACAGGCTCTTTCATCAGCTGCTGGATCTGGCAGCTGCTGAAAAGGGGCAGTTTGCTGATGATCTGCCGCACAGTGCTGCTCCGAGACAGGCCCACTAGGGCCTTGCAGGCTAGGGCCCGGATCTGGTCTGCATCTGTGATGGGCATCTTGACGGACAGTAAGGACAGAAGCACCTTGATGCCATTGTTGGATTGCACCACGTTCCACATCTTGGCCAGAGTGTGCTCACTGCTTTTGGGTGTCTGAGGCAGCTTCCTCCGAGGTGTTCCAGAGATAAACTTGCCGATACTAGAAATTCTGTTATCCGGGCCACACACACAATTGATGATAATCTGAAGTGCTGACTTCTGAATTTCAGCATCATGAATAAAGAACTCACCCTCAGCCACTCCCAAAATAATGCTGATACCTACAGAGGGAAAAAAATTTTTATATTATTCCTCTTAACACTAATGGCCAACTTCAGTGGTTACTTCAGAGTCAAAATTTACAGTTCTATTCATTGTATCCAAAAACCACTACAATACTGTAACGTAATTAGCCTCCAATTAAAATAAATAATTAATTTTGTTTGTTTGTTTAAAGTGTAGCAGTTTTCTCTTCAGTTCAGTAGCTCAGTTGAATCTAACTCTTGCAACCCCATGGACTTAAGTGTAGGGAATAGTTTGTATAAAATGCAGTTAGTTCTACTACAATGTATCTTTATGACAGAATACCTCATATGCAGTTTTTAAATATGGGAATGATGTCAGTATTGTGTGGAAGGCACCAAGGTTCATGTACAATCTTTCCTAGGTAAGGAAACCAAAAATAGTGGGAATAAATAACAACTTCCAGCAGGAAAGAAAAAGTCCTCAGCCTGGCTGCTCTAGTGGCAGCAGAAACCCTTTCTTCTACATATGAAGAAACTTAAAAACAAGTGGCTAAGCCTCAGGCCTTCTCCCCAGGGTAGTGCACTCTAGGGCCCACAGCCACTCACACAACTTGCATGCTCACCTTAGCAGCAGCCCTCATCAGCCCTGATCTTAATAAAGAGTTTTTTCCTTTTGTTTTTGTGTACAATAACTTATTCATTTGCGCTACTTGCAAATTACTCATTTTGAATTGCTTAAGTTTTTGCTATCTGCCCCAACCCATTTTTCTTATAAATTCTATTTTTAGCATAACACTCTGCAGAGCGTAAGGTTTTCAGGAATACATTTATACTATTATAGCAAAACTGCCTGTACCACCCAGAAAACCTGAGTTCACTAACATGACTCCCTTATTTGAAACTGATGGCATGACTTAAAAGAACTTAAAGGGTACCCTCCTTTAGTATTAGAACACTATTCTGTTCTAACACGGCAAAATTAGGTCAGTTAAGTAACCAAAACCAGAATGGCAGAGGAAAACAAATTAAAACCATGCAATGACAAAGATGGCAAGGCACAACCTACCTACAGTGGAGACAGTGGAGCCAGCTTCATCCAGTACATCCACTGATTCTGCCAACTGGAGCTGAATTTTTGGCACAACAGTGAGAATAGCCAGGACATCCAAAGCAAAGCGCACAGTGTCATTCCTGGACAGGAAGAAGAATTAGTCAAAGGGAAACTCGGATATAGCCACAAGAAACAAGTCCTGTTAAGAGAGAGACTGACAGACACAGACAGTGGGTCAGAGCTACTTACTACCTGAACGATTCTGTCCCTACCCATGGCATCAAGAGAGGATCTGTAAGTCACCACAACATTAATTTCAAAAAACATGGGTATGGAATTTTCAGCTATCAAACTGCTAAGATTAAAAAACAAAGGATAATCTCCAATGCTGGTGAAGATGAGTAGAGACAAATGCTCTCAAACTTTTGGTAGAAGAAGAAAATAGGATACTCCTCTTAGAAAATAATTTGGAAATATGAAACAAGGTTCTTAAAATGTTTGTAACCTTTGGCCCAGGAATTTTACCTTTAGGAATTTGTCTTAAGGAAATAATCAGAAGTACAAACAAGTATTTATGGATTAAGATGTCCATTATCACATCATGTAAAACAGCAAAAGAATTAAGAAAACTTACACAGAAAACAGGAATACCTGTGTTAAATTATAGTACACTCATATGATGGACTACTTTGCAGCTACTGACAATTATTTCAAAAAAACTCCTAAGAACAAATGAAAAGGCTCAAAAGACAACAAAACCAAGATATAAAATTTTAAAGCTGACAATACCAAGCATTGGCAAGAAGGGAGAGAAAACAAAAGCTCTCATAGGCTGCTGTTGGAGAAGTAAACAGTATGAGCATTTTCCAAACAATCTGGCAATACCCACTAAAGATGAGATGCAGACACAATGCAACTCAAATCGTACATATCATATCCTCAAAAGAGACATCAAAAAGAAGTTCGTGGTACCACTCATTTGACAGGAGACAAAAGAAGAAAGACACTAAATGCCCATCAATAGGAGAATAAACCATAGTACAGAAATGTGCTTAGTCATGTCTGACTCTTTGCAACCCCATGGAGCCCACCAGGCTCCTCTGTCCATGGGCAAGAATACTGCAGTGGGTTTATATTTCCTACTTCAGGGGATCTTCCCAGTCCAGGGATTGAACCCGCATCTCCTGGGTCTCCTGCACTGGCAGACAGATTTTTCACCACTGTACCAACCTGGGAAACCCAATATGCAAATACAAGAATTCAAATACGTATCAACACATAAATCTCAAACATTTAAGGGTGACTGAATACCTGAAACTTATATGAAAAAAGTAGGTAAGAGTGAAGAAAGCAAGCACAGATAAGACTTTATACAATTTTAAAACATAAGAAGATTACTATATCATTGATTACACTACCCATACATATGTATAGCATAAAAAAAAATGGAAAGAATGCACACCAAATTCAGAAGACTGGTGGCTCTGGGCTGGGGGGCTGAAAATGAAAGGAACTGAGAAAGCAACATGCCAACCCTGAGTATGGAGCAGTTGTTATATTATTCTCTGTATCTTAATTTGAGGTATTTCATTTAAAACATGAGTTTAATTAAACACTATAATCTCAATTATGTCTGTTTACAGAATTATGGAAAAGAGGTTAAAGAAATTAACAGTGGCTAAGAATAATTTCCACTTCTAAGGTTTTGTATATTCTAAGCAAGACCTTCTAAACAAAAAGATGTCCTTTTCATCATAAGGGACTGGAATGCAAAAGTATGGAGTCAAGAGATACCTGTTTGGCATTGAAGGGACTTCAAAAAGAGGTTCATGGTACCACTCATTTGACAGCAAAGGAAAAAAGACACTAAATGCCCATCAGTAGAAGAATAAACTACAGTATAGAAATGTTTGGCCTTGGAGTACAAAATGAAAGATGGCAAAGGCTAACAGTTTTGCCAAGAGAATGCACTGGTCATAACACACACCCTCTTCCAACAACACAAGAGACAACCCTATACATGGACATCACCACATGGTCAACACCGAAATCAGACTAATTATATTCTTTGCAGCTGAAGATGGAAAAGCTCTATATAGTCAAAACAAGACTGCCTCAGATCACCAGCTCCTTAGTGAAAAATTCAGGCTAAAAATGAAGAAAGTAGGGAAAACCACTAGGCCATTCAGGTATGACCTAAATCAAATACCTTATGATTAAACAGTGGAAGTGCCAAATAGACTCAAGCAATTAGATCTGGAAGACAGAATGCCTGAAGAACTATGGGTGAAAGTCCCTAATATTATAACAGAGGTGGTGACCAAAACCATCCTCAAGAAAAGGCAATGCAAGAAAGAGAAGTGGTTGTCTGAGGATGCCTTACAGAGAGCTGAGAAAAGAAGAGAAATGACAGGGAAAGATACACTCAACAGAATACAGAGTTCCAGAGAATCGCAAGGAGATAAGAAAGCCTTAAGTGAAAATGCAAAGAAATAGAGAAAAAGAATAGAATGGAAGAAACTAGTGATCTCTTAAAGAACATTAGAGATACCAAGGAACATTTCATGCAAAGATGGGCACAGTAAAGGACAGAAACCGCAAGGACTTAACAGAAGCAGTAGAGATTAAGAAGAGGTAGCAAGAATACACAGCAGAACTGTACAAATATTAATGTTATGGATAACCATGATGATGTGGTCACTCACATAGAGGCAGACATTATGGAGAGCAAAGTCAAGTGGGCCATAGGAAGCATTACTATGAATAACACTAGCGGAAGTGATGGAATTCCAGCTGAGCTATTTCAAATCCTAAAAGATGATGCTGTTAAACGACTGTACTCAGTATACCGGCAAATCTGGAAAACTCAGCAATAGTCACAGATCTGGAAAAGGTCAGTTTTCATTCCAATCCCAAAGAAGGGCAATGCCAATGAATGTTCAAACTACCATACATTTGCACTCATTTCACATGTTAGCAAGATTATGCTCAAAATCTTTCAAGCTAGGCTTCAGTAGCATGTGAACTGAGAATTTCCGTATGTACAAACAAGCTAGATTTAGAAAGGCAGAACCACCAGAGATCAATTGCCAACATCCACTGGATCATAGAAAAGGCAAGAGAATTCCAGAAAAATATCTACTTCTGCTTCACTGACCACGCTAAAGCCTTTGACTGTGTGGATCGCAACAAACTGTGGAAAATCCTTCAAGAGATGGGAATACTAGACCACCATACCTGCTTCCTGAGAAACCTGTATGCAGGTCAAGAAGAAACAGTCAGAACCAGACATAGAACAATGAACTGGCTCAAAATTGGGAAAGGAGTACATCAAGGCTGTATACTTTCACCCTGCTTATTTAACTTATATGCAGAGTACATCATGCAAAATGCCAAGCTAGATGAAGCACAAGCTAGAAACAAGATTGCCAGGAGAAATATCGACAACCTCAGATAGGCAGATGGTAACACTTTAATGGCAGAAAGTGAAAGTAACTAAAGAACCTAAAGAAAAGTAACTAAAAAGATGGCTTAAAACTCAACATTCAAAAAACTAAGATCAAGGCATCTGGTCCCATCACTTCATGGCAAACAGATGGGGAAAAAGTAGACACAGTAAAAACAGATTTTATTTTCTTGGGCTCTGCACCATGGTGACTGTGCCATGAAATTAAATAATGTCTGTCCCTTGGAAGAATAGCTATGATAAATCTAGACAGCATATTAAAAAGCAGACATCACTTTATCAACAAAGGTCCATATAGTCAAAGCTATGGTTTTCCAAGTAGTCATGTACGGATATGAGAGTTGGACCATAAACAAGGCTCAACGCCAAAGAATTGATGCTTTCAAAATGTGGTGTTGGAGAAGACTCTTGAGAGTCCCTTGGACAGCAAAGAGATCAAACCAGTCAATCCTAAAAGAAATCAACTCGGAATATTCACTGGAAGGACTGATGCTGAAGCTGAAACTCCAAAACTTTGGCCACTGTATGTGAAGAGCCAATTCACTGGAAAAGAACCTGATCCTGGGAAAGACTCAAGGCAAGAGAAGAAGCGGGTGACAGAGGATAAGATGGTTGGATGGCATCACCAACTCAATGGACATGAGTTTGAGCCAACTCAGGGAGACACTGAAGGACAGGTAAGCCTGGCAGGCTACAGTTCATGAGGTCACAAAGGGTTGGACACGATTTGGCCACTGAACAAGAACAAAGAATAATTCTCATTTCTAAGGTTTTTGTATATTCTAAGCAAAAACAAGTACTTAATTCTATTTTTAAAAGTAAGCTTTTAAAGGACATATTTGTTTTTTCTTAAGTAATCCACATATAAATTTACCATTCAAAAAAATATATTTATAACCTTCCTTATTATCCTCAGTTTTCATCTTCTTTAAAGCAATGTTCTCCAAGTAAATATAATAACCTCCTTTAATACTCTAAAAACAGTGGTTCTGAAAGTGTGCCTGGGGACCCTAGGAGTCTCTAAGACCTTTCCAAAAAGTGCTTAGATTGAAAAAATATTTTCATAATAACACTAAGATATTATTTTTCTTTTCTCACTCTCCTCCTCTCATGCGTGTATACAGAGCTTTCCAGAGGCTATGTCATATGTGATGTCACAAAAGGGCAAATACAGAAGCAGATATGAGATCTATTAAGCCAGATACTTGCTGAAAATCAGCTGGCCTTATTTTGGAAAATTTTCACAAAAAATGCCAATAGGCAATGGGTTCAGATTATTTTTAAATAAGCTGGTAAATATATTTACATTTTCAGTTTTAATTTCTAATATGCTAAATATCAATAGATATAAAAACAAAAGCTTTTAAGGGTTCTAATAATTTTTAGTACAGTAAAGGAATCTTGAGACCAAAAAGCTTGAAGATGGCCACTCCAAAAGTATTCCTCAGATTTTATTATCCTAAGATTTAGAATAAGAAACCTCCAATCTTTATGGCAGTGGGTGAATAGGGCAAGGAGGCTAAGAATCACAGCTTATAAATTTTGTTACTTTGTAACCTCCAGACTCCTTCTTATCCAAAACAGTTTTCATTTTGCATCAACCTCAAATAGAACCCACCCAACTGCCTGATTCCATTAGCTGTTTTTCCCCTGAGCTTTGTCTTGCTTTGTTCTAATGATGAAAACCCTACCAAAAGCAAAAAATACAGCTGTATGTGAAGGTCAAATAAACATCATATATGGCTGCCAAGCAGTAGAGAGACATTTAAAGTCTAAGTACAAAGAACACTAGACTCCAGTCTCAGGACAGGACTTCAACACACCTCTGTGAGCTGTAGCCTCATAGATTGCATAACTTCTCTAAGAGTACAGATATGATCCTTATCTATAGTGCAGTATTTACAATCACCAAGACCAAGCACTCCATAAATTTAAAAATATTTATCACACTTAATTATCACACTTAATGTAGTTTCTCAGATTCAAGTCCAAAATTTTAATTCAATTCAACAAATGTTTGTTAAGCATACACCATGTGAAAACCAACATTAACATTAGCAAAAAGCCGATCTTTGAAACCTCTCTCTGGCCCCACCTTGCATAATAGGTCTTCCAATTGCAAGCAATAGAAATAAGCTGCAACAAAAGCTGGACACAAGACAGCTTGAGGAAGACTTCAGCTGGCTCCCAATACAGCTGCGCTGGGCCGTATTCTATCAGAAACTCCATCATTTCCACAATCTGTTCATGAGTATATGAACATGCCTAAAAGGAGAAAGATATACTATTAAAGAGCTCATCAATCTGCCTGTTATTTTCTCCAGCACAGCTCAATGCTCAAGTGATTTTAATAATAAAGTTAAGTAACAATTCTTGGCACACACTTCCGGAGTCCACAGCCCACATGTGGGCTTCACAAAATGATGCTTCATCTTTTATTTGTAACTAGACTCATAATACATTCTGCCCAAAAAGGTAACAAAATGTTCAAATTATCGGTGCAGGTATTTCACACCTTAAGAAGAAAAAGAACCACCACATAAAATAATTGATTTATTTTCAATATGTGACTTTTAAAACATGCAGATACTCATCCTTGTTCTAAAACATACTAATTTCAAAAATGATAGTAAAGTAGAATTACAGATGCACCAGGTTTCAGAAAAAAATTCCACATAAAAGCAGCTAGAATATCTATCTAGTACTTTCCATAGAAAAAAGTCCTTTCACACACATCTCAGTTTATCTTTTAGTTCAAGTATCCCAGCAAAGTAGCAAACTTGCAACTGGGAGCAAAGTAAGTTCTCAATACATCCATTTTCTTTTTTTTTTCCTTTGGAGCGTGCAGCTAGGGGTCTTAGTTCCCTGACCAGGGACTGAACATGGGCCACTGAAGTTGAGTCATATAACTACTGTACAGCCAGAGAAGTCCCTAAACCCCTACATCCATTTCATTCTGCCTCTCCACACAGTACAAGTATAATCCTTTAATGTACATTCCACCTGGACTTCACTGATACGAATGTGCATTTCAGGCCCAAGATGCTACAGACAATACGTTAATGTTTCTTTTTCAGACAAGGTTCTCTCACCTTGTAGGGAGGTTGAGGATGAACAAGAATGCCACCTTCGGTCCTCTGAAGAGACTGCTTCACTTGTTCCAATTTAATGGCCAGGTGAGCTTCAAAGTACTTGCGCAAGGCCATGCAGGTATGTTTCCCAGTTTGCCGGCTAGCGAATATTTCATCATCACTCAGAAGTGCACCCTGATCTTCCAAATTTAGAATCTCCAAAGTACTGATCTATTAAGAAAGGGGCAAAAGAATGGGGCAAAAGAGAAGAAAAAACAAAGAGGAAAAGTAAAAGGAGAAAAAAGTAGAAAGACTTCAGTAAATTTTTATGCTCAAGAAGATTGATAACATCAAAGTATATCTGTCTATACACCATGTTAAGAGCAGACATATGAAAACAAAACACTAAACCTATATTGAAAAATTACATAGGTTTCAATTATGCTGAAAGACACAGAGGCACAAAACTGCTTTTAGAACAAGCAATTCCCCCTATAAGATTACTATCTTCAAGGCAAGTCTACAATGGCATAGTCCGCTGACCACTTAAGAGGAAGAAAAAAGTTGTGAATGAAGGAGGAAAAGACTATCCATAAAAATGACAGAAAAACCCCTCCAGTCAGAAGCTTCCTCTCTTCAGTGCTGCTGAAGAGCAGCCACAACAAACACGACCCCTACTCCTCACAGAGAGAAGTCACTGAAGAAGCTCACCAAGTTCACCAGACGACGAAGACCATCATAGCGGTCAAAGAGTTCCAACACAGCCCGGAAGGAGAAGCAGATTGAGAAAAACATGGTAGCATGGCAGCATCCTGAGGCATGCGAACATTCCATCAGCCACAGGGTGTAGTTCACCACATCAGACAGAACATTGTGGGGATGCATGCAAACCTGCAAAGGACACAAGCAAAACACAATTTTTTAAAACTTGGGGAAAAGGAACTTCCAGAAGGTGTAAAAAATTCACCAGTGTACACCAAAATACAATACTCATTCCTAAGTCATTCTGATTTAAAGCTTAAGCTGCAAATAAAATTTTATGACAATCTATTCCAAGGCTGAAAACAATTTAAATTTAGAGAAATGTTTAAATTCCACCTAAGCTTTAGGACATGAGTTTGGGTAGACTCCAGGAGTTGGTGATGGACAGGGAGGCCTTGCGTGATGCAGTTCATGGGGTCGCAAAGAGTCGGACACGACTGAGCGACTGAACGGAACTGAATCTTTTGGAGTGTCAAACTGTGCAAATTCTTATATCCTTTAACACTCACAACGCTCTGTTACACAGGTATTAGGAGTACCAATTAACTAATGAAGTAGCTCAGAGATATAAGGGACTTTCCCAGGCTGATATAAAGTTGATAAAAGTAAAAAGTAACTGAGCCTTCTGATACTGAAGTCTACAAGTTCAGTATCCATTCAACTCACTGATTTGTTCATACACATAGTGCTGACTCCTGTCAGATGATGGATTCTGAGGCGTTACCCAGGTTTGTTTGGCAAGATTACTCCATTGATAAATTTGCACAGAAGAATAAAGATGACCTCTAAGAGGAATTTACCAACTTTACCAGAAAAGCTACAATCGCATAAAATATAGAGGAATGCTCCAGACACAGAAACAACAAGGGTTGCTGTGGGACCCATCTCCTTTCTTTTCCTTTCCTTTATACAACCCACTTACATTAAAAAAAAAAAAAAAAGAAAGAAAGAAAAAATCTTAACTAGAAAAACCAGAGGGGGTACCTCTGGAGCCCTAAGAACAACTGGAATGATTTTACTATCTCTACCACAAACTATTCTGTTAGCATACACAGAGCATCATCTGTTGTTTTTATAATTGACTGACTTGAAAAGGCCAAAGGAAACTCTGAGGGACATCTGAGAAGAGCCTGAAAATAGAATGCTCAATAAAGATTAGACATTCATGTTACTTGCTCCTTTCATTAAAACCTAATCCAACTGTTTAATATTCTTATCCAAAAGCTTTTCTGTGAATGCATGAGAGGAGTCCCCACCCTATACCACTCCCATACATCTGAATGGACTGGACTTACCCTTTCCATGGCATCTTGGTTGTAGGACAGGTAATACAAGCACATGGATACACCAGTTGCAGCCATAGAAGGACGAGGAATTTCCAGTAATTTCTGTACTCCACCGTGTGCAACAAATTCTGTGGCAAACTTATTGTGGAGCAGGAGAGATGCTAGGTGCTACACAAAGAGGATACATACTACCATGGAACAATCTAGAACAAATATCCCTTCACAGAATATTAAGTTGCTAAATACAAAGACTCCTTAGAAACAGAGAACCACCCCCTCAAAACAGAAGTAAAACCAATACTGCTTAAGGAAAACAAAAAAATAAGCAAACAAAAACTCTAGAATTCCATAACATTCTCTCCTAATACCAGAGGTTTTCACGACAGTGAAAAACAAGAAACGAAGAATACTACTGAACATTACGACACACTCCTATAATCGTTTTACTATTACATAGCTTCCCTAACGGATTTTTGTCACCCTTTTAATCCTTTTAAACATAATCAGCTCTATGTTTTAGCTTTGGCTCAGTCACTGATTCACCCAAAACTCTGCTTTCTTTTAAACCGATACTTGATTATATCCTCAAAAACAATCTTTAGCAAATTATAAAAACTAGTACATTTTTGGTACTAATCAGAGTACACTTTAAATCGACTTTATTAATAACATATTTCATTAAGTCTATATTAGACAAGCTTTTATTGTCTTTTAAGTTTTGTTACCTTGCTATCTGATTGTTACTAGCCTCCATGGGTGGACCTGAACTTCTGGGCAATTTAAGGGAGGGAGTGCAATGAAAGCAGCAGGCTACTCAATGACTTTGAATCCAGGCCAACATGGATGTGGCCTCAGGAGAACTAGAGCTCCCCATCCCGTTTCTCACACCAAAGTGTCTTCTGGGTCATGAGACATGCAGCAGGTACAAACAATACAGATATGTAACTGATACCTGTACAAACTTCACACCAAGGTCAACAGGTATGTACCGTCTTCAGAGGTTCTCTCAATACACAGACTCAGACTAATCCTTATATATAATTCAAACCCCTTCCCTCTTTACTTTTCTTGTCTGATACACAAACCTCTACCACCAGGCCTTTCCTTAAGAAACAGCTAACCATGTATGGTTCCCTGCCCAATACTCAGGTCACTGCATATGCTTTTTTCTCAAAATCACTACCAGTTCGACTGCCAGGATCAGCAGTAGGGAAAACAGAGAACAAACAGGCTCAATCTTTACCAGGAACCTTAATTCTAGTTGGCTCAACACAGCCCCATAACCTGGCTCACCTCAGTCATGTGGGCAAAGACTCTATTTTCACTCTTTATACTGTACCTCCATATAAGGTCTAGTTCTTAATTTACTATTTTAACCCATTTTGTTTCTACAAACTTCACTACCTACCCCTTCTCCTGCACAACTGAGTCTCCTTTTGAGCAAAACTGTACACATAACTTTCTACACTTTTTATTTCCCCAGAAGAAGGATCTCTTACCTGGTTTTACCCTGTTCATCCTTATTTCATTTTCTCTAATCCCTTATATAACTCTGCATAGAACAAGTGAATAATGACACCCATTACAGGTTCTCATACAAAGATCAATAGAAATAGAAACTGCCCAAAGCCCTTCTTCCAACTATTTCCTTTTCAAGACAGGATGCTGCATCTGAAAGCAATACCTTGGGCCACTGGAGACAACTCTGACCTCCAGCTTCATCCCACTGTTCAAAGTAAAATCATGAGTTTGCATACTTTATACAGACACAGATACTGCATTCCACACACAAGGATACATGTTACTCCAATTTATGTCTGACCTCCTCCAAACTTAAAATTTCTGGGGTCTGCAAGTCAAATTTCATCATTTCTATTTAGTTCCAATACACTCTGGAACTGTGCTGGCCAATGCAGTAGTCACTGGCTACATGTGGCTAATTTCATTAAAATTAAGTTAAAAACTCAGTGTCTCAGTGGCACTAGCTACATTTTACACTCTCGTTTACGGCTAGTAGCCACTGTACTGAAAAGCACAAAGAACATTTCCATCATCACAGAAAGTTCTATTTGACAGTGTAGCTCTGGAATATCAGGAATGAAATTATACCTCTGAAGAGCGAGAACATCATCTCTTTCAGAGATTTTGTCTAGAAGCTACTATTTCTCAAGAATAGACCATTCCTTCCTTTATGCCCCAATACTTCTGTCACAACATCTATAATATCTAAAAGAAGTCATAGGCTTACATGTCTGGCTCTTTCAACCAAATGATAAGCAGCAGAGACATAATTTGTCTAAGACCATAAAAATCACAGAACAGTATTGTGTCCATTAGTTATCTGTTAGGTAGAACTATAACAGCCACAATGTTATTCATTCAACTTAACCTCTCTCCCTTCAGATTACCTTAATTATCATGAAGAGGTATGGATTTAGTGGGCTAGACATACCTGCCCTCCTATATTTAGCCCCTTTGCAATCTAAAAATTCCTTTACTTCTGCTGAATTTGGGTATGCCTCTATTTCTTTATTCATTTTTTGATTTATACTTTATCTCTAGATAACCTAACATCACACAATATGTATACAGTTAATAACTTGCTAAGCCTCAACTCTTCTATTTAAACAAGAAATTTTCATTTGCTACTACTGACACATCTGGTAATAGAAAAATTCTAAACAATAAAATCCAGAAATGTTATATACCAAAACACATAGACAATCCATATCAATTAAATGCTTGGTAACTAATATTTTAAAGAACTTTACCTTGAGTGCCTCAAATGTAAGCAGGACATCATTAGTCTGTTTTAAGTCAATGTAGAACATCATCAACTCCCGTGATCCAAGCTGCATGAATATGGGGAGTAACTGAAATGAACACCAAAAACATGTCTTAACATTTAAATTTATTTTCACATATTTTCTGACAGAAGACTAAAGAAATTCTTGCTCCCTTCTTTATAAACATATGGACACATTTTGCTCAAAAAGGCCTTATCAAGAGTGACCTCCATAAGACTTTACCAGTTTGACACAGACTTTTCTGTATTAGAATAAAAACACATCAGTGTATAATATGCCACCACAAAATACCCCAGAAATAAACACAGTAGTCTTAAAGCATGAATACTACTTTTCCCAGTAAGCTTACCTCCTGATATTCTCCTAAAGGGGTCAAATACTGGAGAATAAGTCGCTGCTCAATAGCAGGAGTCATAGGATAGAGGGTATAATTGGTGCCAATCACCCAGGGGGACATTTCTGACCAGCTGCTATTGGACAATTCAACAAACATGCGGTCTGGATCAGATGATGAAAAACCCAACTTTTGCTTGGCTTTCCTGAAGCTCTCTCTATCAGCCTGTTTTGTTGACTTGTTTTTCCTCAATGCCCCTTCTTCAAGTTTGGTTGTTGAGTTCACTCTGCTACTGGTCTTGTGGCCTGACTCAAGATGAAAGGAGATCTCCATGTCTCCAGAAGCTTCCTCTTGTTCACCATCCACTACATCTACAGCCATGTCGCCATAGTCCATATCCACAGCTTCTTCATCGAGAGGCAAAAGGGGTTCAGAGGAGAGCTTTCGTGGGCTAGGACGCTTGCTTTCTTGCCTTGAAGCTACTTCCTGAAGCTGTAACTCCCTCAATCTTCGAAGCACTATTGCCACCTATCAACAGATATTGGAATAAAACAGGTTTATCTCTTCTGTATCTTAAATTAAATGAGTCAAGTAATTCTTACTTCCATTTAAGAATACTCAAGTAGTTATCTCAATGACTAGTAAGAGTACAGATCTGACAAGTATACTGACTTGATTCCTATAGCTTGATGAAATACATAATGGCTAAAAGTCTCGTTCCCCATCAAATTTCCAAGAATCCAAACCAGAAGATTTGCAGATAAAACCTAATTCACAACACATCTGTCTGGATCATGCTGGACTGGACCATCACATTTGAAGGGGCAGACATTAGGTATATTCACAACTTTTTACAAGTGTTTTTAAAAATCAAACATGAAGGTTTTTCAAACATTTATCTGTATTCTGTTAAATACTGTCATCCACATTACACATAATTACATAAGCTATTTTTCAAGTTCACCACTTATGTTTTGCTTTAGGTACTCATTTTTTGGTCCAATCCAAAACTGTAGTATTATGCTCAGTTTAAAAAAAAAAAAAAACCCAACAGTGATCAGGCCTGCAACATTTTTAAGCTGCATTTAAAAAAGTAAACAATGGTGAATCGACAGAGAAGAGGGGTGAATGGATGGCTGAGTATGTCATAAATATAAGTATAGTAAATGTTCACAATCAATGTAAGTGGTCTATATACAGGTGTTTGCTGTAAAACTGTATTTTGCTATATGTTTGAAATTTTTCATAATCCAAATGTGGAAAAAGGACGAGGGAATGGTACTGTTTACCTGGTACAAACTACCATGATTGTTGACAAAATGAAAAACTGCTATATTCAAGTTAAAAAAAAAGGTACAATCAAAACTCTTATGTAAGGTAAGAGTTGAAATACTGATATTATAGCTATACTTTAGTACAATGAATAAGAATAAGACCTATTGACTCAACTTCAGGTAGCAAGAAAGAATGAGTGAATATGCTATCTTATGCGAAAAAATCATTCTGACACGGTCCTTACCAGCTGTGAATTTTCATCCCTGTAGTTAGCAGCAATGTCTTGATTTTCCATAGCACCTCCTAACAGACCAGTAGAGTACGTCCTCAGTGGCTGATCAGCCTCTCGGGCCCATTTGAAAAGATTCTCAACAATTCCTTCCTAGAGTAAAGTAAATGAATTAGTACAAATCAGGTGGGTAAAGATTTCATAATTCACGATATAAGCAATGACTTCAGTTTATTAAAAAAAATTTTAATAAAACATTTCGATATTCCTCATAAGATTACAAAATCTAAGCCAACTAAGTGTACTACAGTAGGTGGTTTAAAATAACTGCATCTGTGAAACAATCCCCTATTTATCCACTAAAACTCAAGCTGAAGACCAACTATCACATAATGTAACTATTAAGACCCAAGGTTCCATAACCAAGCGGGGAGCACTAAAAATTCTATCTGCCTCTTTGAAGTTCACAATGCACAATCAACATTATCAGTGCTCTAAGAAGTCCTCCATCAAACAAGGGTTTAACGTCACATATCCCACTCTTAGCTTTTATTATGAAATAACATACATAAACATGTATAGTCCAAAGAAAATGAAAATCACCTGATTTACCAATGAGTTTAAGTAACAGAAACCTCCCATGTGTCCTTCCCTATACCATCTACCTCCTTCCTCTCCAAAGAGTATCTACCTTTCTAAATTTTAATAATTTTCTTGTAGAGTTTTTGTTAAATGTTATAGGCTTTGAACTGTATAAACTGTGTGTGCCATTGTATTTTTCTGCAACTTATTTTACTCAACATTATGCTTTTTACATTCATCTATACTGTTATGTGTAATTGTCACCAACAGTAACCAACATAAGACAGGCTTTACATACAATTTACTTAATCCTTGTATCAACCTTGTATGAAGTACTATATTTACAGAAGAGAACACTGTCACAACAAGATTAAGTAAAACTTATCAAAAGTCACAAAACTAGTTAAGTAGTGGAGCTGGGGGTCTTATCCCAGGGAGCGCACCTCCAAAGGCGCTTCACCTCCATGTTCTGCTATTTTGTTCGCTTAACTTTTACCTTTTTTCGTGTGCAAATATGTCCCTAGAGTAGACACCTAGGAACAGAACTGCTAAGTCACAGGTGTGTATGCTCAACTTTACTAGAGGTGGCAAAACTGCTTTTCAAAGTGATTACAATAATTCACATTTCCAACACTGAATAGTCCATTTTTTTATACATCTTGACTAAAAGTTGACTACTACCAGACTTGCTATTTTTTGTAATACAGTGTGTATGAAAATTTAACGCTTCATTTAACTTGAATTTTCTCATTTACTAATGAGGTTTAGCATTTTTTACATGCCTTGTGACCATTCATACTTCCACCTTCTGTGAAATACTCGAGTCTTTTACCAGTGTTTCCTGATAAGCACAAATTCTTAATTTTATGTAAACATATATAATATTATCTTTTAAACTTTGGGCACTTTATATCTTATACTCTTCCCTAAGGTCATGGTGTCATTCTCCTATATATTTCTAACTTTAAACTTTCTTCAAAAAAATTATTAACACTCTGAACAATACACTTTGAGAAATTTTGTTTTAAAATACTCACCGCTGTGAAAACAAACATATCATCTACTTTAAGTGTCTTTCATTCTTCTTTCTGAACAGCATAAAGAATTTTAAAATACTAACTCCAACTATTTCCTTTCATCTACATGTTACCCAGAATTTGTTTCCTCTTTTGCCCCCGCAAAATTGTAGTCAATATTTCTAGGTTTACAGAAGTTCTCTGAAAACATTTTCTACTATTATCTGGCCTCTACTGATGCTGTGGCAAAACTTGCTGTTAATTTGAAGATCCTAGCCTCATCTCTCTGAAGGCTACCTTTCTATTCTCTTTCTATGTATGATCTTTGTGCCCTCAACACACAGCATGTGGGATCACAGTTTCCCAGTCAGAGACAAACCCATACTCCCTGCAGTGGAAGCATGGACTGCTAACCACTGGACCACCAGGGAAGTTCCTTCTATTCTTTTTCTGAAACTCCTTTTAGATACATTCAAAGTTTTCTAATTTTAGTCTCCATATCTCCACTTCTTTCATATTTTTCTTCTCTTTCTAAGCACTTCATTACTGATTATCCTGTCAGATATTCCAGTTCATTAATTCTATCAGTAGCTATGCTGAGACTTTGGTCTATGTCTATTACATTTTAAAATTCAGTATCTGTAATTTGTATCTCCAGTAGTTCCTTCGTTCATTTTCCAAATGGCCATTTGTCCAGTCTTAGAATTCTCATTCTTTTTTTTTTTTTACGTTCAATAAATTTTAACATTTTAACCATTTTAAGTGTGCAATTCAGTGGGATTAAGTACATTCACAATGCTGTATAACCATTACCACTGTATTTCTAGAATTTCATTATGCCAAACAGAAACTCTTTATCCCAGTTTTCAATAATGGATAGAACTGAATAGAAAATCAATAAGGAAACAGAGGAGCTGAACAACACTGAAAACCAGTTCAATCTAAAAGACATATAGATCAGGAGGGAGAAGGGAGGGGGGTTCTGGAGGGGGAGCATATGTAAACCCATGGCGGTTTCATGTCATTGTATGGCAAAACCAACACAATAAAGTAAAGAAAATTTTAAAAAAATAAATAAATAAAATTTAAAAAGAGGAAAAAAAATTTAAAAATTTTAAAAATACATAAAAAATAAAAGACATATAGAGAACACTCTATCCAACAAGAGCAGGATACACATTTTTTTCAAGTACAGGTGGAACATTTCCCAGAATAGACCATATGTTAGGCCACAAAACACATCTTAATAATTTAAAAAGAGCTGAACTCTAACAAAGAATTTTTTTCAATCACAATGGAATGAAATGCAAAATCAGTAACCCAAGAGAAAACTGGAAGATTCGTATGTGGAAATTAACAGTCATAACCAACCAACAGGTTAAATCAGAAATCACAGTGAAATTAGTACCTTGAGATGAATGAAAACAAAAACACAACACACCAAAGCTGATGGGATGCTGTCAAAGCAGTGCAAAATACAAAATTTATAACTATAAGTACATAAAGAAAAAAGGTCACAAATTAATAACCTAATTATATACTTAAAGAAACAAGAAAGAGCAAATAAAACCCAAAGATAACAGATAAAAAAATAGTAATAAAGTTTAGAGTGGAGATAGATAAAATACCAAATAGAAAAATATAGAAAATTAATCACACATCAAAAAAAATTGACACGGGGCTTCCCTGGTGGTACAGTGTTAAGAATTCACCTTGCAAAGCAAGGGACATGGGTTCGATCCCTGGTCTGAGAAGATCCCACATGTTGAAGAGCAAGGAAGCCCATGCACCACAACTACTGAAGCACGTGCGGCCTAAAGCCCATCCTCTGCAACAAGAGAAGCCATGCAATGAGAAGCCCGGGTACTGCAACAAAGAGCAGCCCCGATTGGCCACAGCTAGAGAAAGCCCAAGAATAGCAACAAAGACCCAGCACAGCCAAAAATAAATAAGTAAACACTTTTTTTTAATTGACAAACCTTGAGCTAAACTGACCTCAAGAAAAAAGAAAAGACAAATTACTAGAATTAAAAATAAAAGGGAAAACATTATTACCAATTTTACAGAAACAAAAAAGATTATAAGGGAATTCACTGGCGGTCCAGTGGTTAGGACTCTGTGCTTTCACGGATGAGGGTACAGTTTAGGTCCCTGCTCAGGGAACTAAGGTCCTGCAAGCCATGTGCTGCACAGCCAAAAAAAAAGAAACGGGAGGGGGGAGGGGAGGAGATTTCAGGAGAACACTATAAACAAAAAATTTAGTAACTTAGGTTAAATGGACAAACTTCTAGAAACACAACCTACAAAAAACTTACTAATGAAGAAACAGAAAAACTGAACAGACCTATAACCATTAAGGAGGGTTAATCTGTCATCAAACCCACCCCAAATAGAAAAACCTAGGACCAGATGGTTTAACTGATAAATTCTACCAAACATTTAAAGAATTAATACCAAGCCTTTTGAAACTCTTCCAAAAAATTGATGAGAAGGGAAAACTTCCCAACTAATTCTATGAAGCCAGCATTACCCTGATACAAAGACTGTACAAGAAAACTAGATATCCCTTATGACTACTGGTGCAAAAATTCTCAAACAATACTTGCAAAATGAATTAAACAGCATCATAAGAGATTACTGTATACACCACAACCAAGTGAATCTACCCAAATGGGCACATACAGTTCAAAATGCAAAAATCAATCTATGTAACAGATCACATTAATTGAATTAGTGTGAATTAATTTTTGTGAATTAGAAAAATGCCACATGACAGTGTCAACTGATAAGAAAAAATAATTTGACAGAAGTAAAAACCCTCTCATTAAAAAACACTTCATAGGGGCTTCCCTGGTGGTCCAGTGGTTAAGAATCCAACTTGCAATGCAGGAGACACTGGTTCAATCCCTGGTCCGGGAAGATTCCACATGCCGCAGAGCCCATGCACCACAAGAGAAGGAACTGCAATGAGAAGCCCGTGCACCGCAACAAAGAGGAGTCCAGAAGTCCCCTGCTCACCTCAACTAGAGAATCATGCAAAGCAACAAAGATCCAGCAAAGCCACACACACAAAAAAAAGGCCACACTTCATAAGCTAGGAATAGAAGGAAATTTCCTCAACATAATTAAGGACAGTTACAGGGAAAACAAAAGAGCTAACTTTACACGCAACAGTAAATTAAAGACTGACAGACTTTCTCCCAAGATTAAGAACAAGACAAGGATGTCTGCTTTCACCACTTCTATTCAACACAGTTGTTGTTATTCAGTCACTAAGTTGTATCCAACTTGCAACTGGCAAGAAAAAGAATTAAAGCCATTTATTTCGGAAAGGAAGAAATAAAATTATCTCTGCTCACAAATGTCATGATCTTATACATAGAAAACTCTACAGATTCAACAACCCCCCCCCATAAAAAACACTTCTTAGAACAAATGAATTCTGCAAAGTTGCAGAATACAAAATCAATACACAAACATCAGTTATATTTCTATACACTAGTAATGAAAATCTTAAAAGGAAACATACCCAATCATTATTTAACTGCTGACTCTTAATCATGGAGGATTATTTCCTGGGACACTTTGCAATTTTTCTGTAAACTCACTTTTCCTGAAAATTGTTTTTTCTGTGAGAATCCCTTCTGGTCTGGATTGTGAGAGCTTCCCCAGAAGAGGAGTTTTATATTTGCTTCTGCCAGACAACCAAAGAACATCACTGATGGAGAACAATGTTGTTACTCTTGTTCATTGACTCTGGGTTGCCAGTCATATAACAAAACTTTCAAACGTATACCCAAGTAAGGCCCATGCCCAGAATTTATCAGAGAAGACTACCTGCCCTGACCCTTAGACTGAAGTCAGAGACTGAGAAATCTGTCATCATCCCACAGCATAAAGCAGATATTTTTCTTTTCCACTGTTTCAGTGAAGGTCCTTTGGGAGCCCCAGTTTTATGTGAAGGTCAAGATCCCTGTTCTAACTCCTCACCCAAGATTCTGTCTCTTGTCCTCAATTATCACTTCTGTTTTACAATTCCATGTTCATTTCTGGCACCTAGGAATTTCACTAAGAGTTTTTTTTACAGTTTACCTGGAATTTATATTTGTGTGCAATAGGAGAGTTTACGGGTTACCCTGGTTAGTCAGTTTGACAGATTTGGGTTTCACCCCTTCTGTATTAAAAGCATTTTTCTCTCTCCTTCTGAAATACCATAGATCATGCTTTTCTTCCTACCTCATGGGATACTGTGAGAATTAAGTGATAGAGGCAAATAAAATGCTTAGTACAGGCCTGGCACTCAATAAATAGTAGCCATCTACCTAACTGACCCCTAATATGATGGATATTCTCAACATAAAACACCTATTAAAATTTTAGGGTAATCTTAATGTTTCAGAGTATGAAGTCTTAGAAATGTTGACCTAAAAGTTACAATTTCTGAGATTTCTTTCTCTTCAATTTTATCCCTCTGACCTCAAATAACTTAAGACAACCTCAAAGAAATAAAAATGTTATTTTTATTATTTAAGACAGAGCTCGTAAAGAATTAAGTCCGTAAAGGTCCTGATCTGACTGGATTAAAGCATAAACTGACAAACTAAACAGTGTGTGAAAAATCTGGCACATATACATTATAATAGTATTCAGTTCCATAACACCTAATATAATGAAGAAACTATGCAGCCAAATAATTTTAAACAAAATTTAGGAAATCATGCAGGTGGCAGATGTCCTATTCAGCTCACCTTCTCCTAATAGATAGATCAAATATACTTACATGTGGAACAATTCTCACCAGAATAGCTAATGAATGCTGGAAGAAGACCTCAGACTTCCAAAAGGACAAGAAAATCCCCAAGTAACTGGGCAGGACAAAAGAAAAAGAAAGAAAGGCAGACAGGACCTGTGCACCTGGGATGGAGCTGTGAAAAAGGGAAAGTTTCAAGGAGATCAGCGAGGACAGAAGGGGAGCTTCAGAGCCTCAGAGCAGAGTGCAGCAACCAGTTTGCATAGGGCAAAGCAGAGAAAGACCTGCAGAGACAGTCGGTGCCACCACCTGACATCTCCCAACCCTAGATGCTTGCCCTTCTGCAGAGGAGGGCAGGGACTGAGTACTGAGGCTTATGCTCTGAAAGGGAGAACTGGGGACAGGACTGGGTTTGGCTGCACAGTGACAGCCGAGGGGACTACAGGGAGTAGCCTGGGCCCACCATAGAAGCAATACCTAGTTGCTGGGGTCCTGGGCGGAAAGGGGTGGGTACACCATAGAAGTTTCTTTCTCTGCACATTCTCTCAGGTGGCAAGGCACCAACCTACACAAGCCTCAGAAGTAGGCACGAGCCAGCACTACCACCTCAGACTCCAGAGGCTGGTGCAGATGGTGGCTGGCCAAGGGTCCCAGGACTGAGCTCCAATTGATGCCCCCATCTCCCCAGCAGGCACAGGCAGAGCGCCACCATCAAGGGTCCCACACTCAGGTCATGCACCTGCACAGCTTCTACCCAGGGGGTTAACAGGCAGCACACACTGAGCAAAGACTGTGAGAACCCAAACCAAAAAGAGCCTTCATGCCAAAAAATAGTAAAACCACACAAGCTACTCAGGGGAAACTCCCACAAATACATAAGCCTTCCAAGACTACAGTAGATGATAAATTATTCCTCCTAAACTCAGAGTAAGAGAAATAGAAACAACATGAAGAAGCACACAAACCACTCCCAGATAAAAGATCAAGAGAATTCCCCTGAAGGAACAAACAGTAAAAGAGACCTCTTAAGTCTAACAGACACCAAGTTCAAAAAGAAGGTAATGAAAATAACTGAAGGAATTAAGAAAAACTATCAACAGAAATGCAGATTACTGTAAAAAGGAACTAGAAACTATAAGGAGGAGCCAAGAAAAATTGGAAAATTTACTTGCCAAGGAGAAAGCTGATCACTGAGGAAGGCTTTCTTATCTCTCCTTGCTATTCTTTGGAACTCTGCATTCAAATGAGTGTATCTTTCCTTTGCTCCTTTGCCTTTAGTGTCTCCTCTCAGCTATTTGTAAGGCCTCCCCTCAGACAACCATTTTAACCAAAGAATAGCAAGGAGAAATAAGAAAGCCTTCCCCAGTGATCAATGCAGAGAAATACAGGAAAACAACAGAATGGGAAAGACTAGAGACCTCTTCAAGAAAATTAGAGATATCAAAGGAACATTTCATGCAAAGATGAGCTCGATAAAAGGACAGAAACAGTATGGATCTAACAGAAACAGAAGATATTAAGAACTATACGAAAAAGATCTTGATGACCCAGATAACCACAATGGTATGATCACCCACCTAGAGCCAGACATCAGGGAATGCGAAGTTAAGTGGGCTTTTGGAAGCATCACTACTAACAAAGCTAGTGGAGGTGATTAAATTCCAGCTGAGCTATTTCAAATCCTGAAAGATGATGCTGTGAAAGTGCTGCACTCAATATGTCAGCAAATTTGGAAAACTTAGCAGTGGCCACAGGACTGGAAACACTTTTCATTCCAGTGCCAAAGAATGCTCAAACTACCGCGCAACTGCACTCATCTCACACGCTAGCAAAGTAATGCTCAAAATTCTCCAAGCCAGGCTTCAACAGAGATATCTCTTCAAGCAGAGATATTACTTCACAAACAAAGGTCCCTATAGTCAAAGCTATGGTTTTTTCAGTAGTCATGTATAGATGTGATAGTTGGACTACCAATAAAATATCAGAAAGGGGATGTAAAAAGATAGTATCTTAAAATCACACTAAACAAACAAAAAAACCTAGGAATAAACCTGACCACAGAAGTGAAACACTAAGTGAAAGAAATGGAAAGATACCCTATGCTCTTGGATTAGAAGAGTTAACACTGTTAAAATGGCAATACTACCCAAAGCAATCTACACATTGAATGAATCCCCATCAAATTCAGTTCAGTTCAGTTGCTCAGTTGTGTCCAACTCTTTGCGACCCCATGAACCACAGCATGCCAGACCTCCCTGTCCATCACCAACTGCCAGAGTCTAACCAAACCCATGTCTATTGAGTCGGTGATGCCATCCAACCATCTCATCCTCTATCATTCCCTTCTTCTCCTGCCCTCCACCTTTCCCAGCATCAGGGTCTTATTAAATGAGTTGGCTCTTCACATCAGGTGGCCAAAGTATTGTAGTTTCAGCTTCAACATCAGTCCTTCCAATGAACACCCAGGACTGATCTCCTTTAGTATGGACTGGTTGAATCTCCCTGCAGTCCAAGGGACTCTCTAGTCTTCTCCAATACGACGATTCAAAATCATCAATTCTTTGGCACTCAGCTTTCCTTATAGTCCAACTCTCACATCCATACATGACCACTAGAAAAACCATAGCCTTGACTAGACGGACCTTTGTTGACAAAGTAATGTCTCTGCTTTTTAATATGCTGTCTAGGTTGGGCATAACTTTCCTTCCAAGGAGTAAGCGTCTTTTAATTTCATGGCTACAATCACCATCTGCAGTGATTTTGGAGCCCAGAAAAATAAAGTCTGACACTGTTTCCACTGTTTCACCATCTATTTGCCATGAAGTGATGGGACCAGATGCCATAATCTTAGTTTTCTTAATGTGGAGCTTTAAGCCAACTTTTTTCACTTCTTTCACTTTCATCAAGAGGCTCTTTAGTTCTTCTTCACTTTCTGCCATAAGGGTGGTGTCATCTGCATATCTCAAGTTATTGATATTTCTCCCAGCAACCTTGATTCCAGCTTGTGCTTCCTCCAGCCCAGCGTTTCCATGATGTACTCTGCATATAAGTTAAATAAGCAGAGTGATAATATATAGCCTTGACGTACTCCTTTTCCTATTTGGAACCAGTCTGTTGTTCCATGTCCAGTTCTAACTGCTGCTTCCTGACCTGCATACAGGTTTCTCAAAAGGCAGGTCAGGTGGTCTGGTATTCCCATCTCCTTCAGAATTTTCCAGAGTTTACTGTGATCCACATAGTCAAAGGCTTTGGCATAGTCAATAAAGCAGAAATAGATGTTTTTCTCAAACTCTCTTGCTTTTTCAATGATCCACTGGATGTTGGCCATTTGATCTCTGGTTCCTCTGCCTTTCCTAAAACCTGCTTGAACATCTGGAAGTTCATGGTTCAGGTACTGCTGAAGCCTGGCTTGGAGAATTTTGAGCATTACTTTACTAGCATGTGAGATGAGTGCAACTGTGCAGTAGTTTGAGCATTCTTTGGCAATGCCTTTCTTTGGGACTGGAATGAAAACTGGCCTTTTCCAGTTCTGTGGCCACTGCTGAGTTTTCCAGATTTGCAAATTACCCATGACATTTTTTGCAGAACTAGAATAAATAATCCAAAAATTCATATGTAACCATAAAAGACCCAAATTGTGAAAAGAATCCTTGGGACGGGGGTGGGGGGGGGGGAACCAAGAGATGTAACTATCCCAGAGTTCATACAATACTACAAAGCTACAGTAATCAAAACAATGTGGTATTAGCACAAAAACAGACATCCAGATCAACGGAACAGAACAGACAGCCCAGAAATAAACACGCACGAAGACTGGTCAACCGATCTTCTACCAAGGAGGTAAGAATATAAAATGGGAAAAAGTCTCTTCACCACGTGGTACTGAAAAGGTTGCCATCGTAAATCAATGAAGTTAGGACACAGCCACACATCATGCACAAAAATAAAATAGCTAAGACTTAAACGTAATTCAGGACACCATAAAACTTCTAGAAGAGTGCATAGGTAAAACATTCCCTGACATAAACCGTACCAATGTTTTCTTAATCTACCAAGGCTTCCTAGTGGCAAAAAACGGTAAAGAATTTACATGCAATGCAGGAGAACCAGGTTCAATCCTTAAATTGGAAATATCACCTAGAAGAGGAAATGGCAACCAACTCCAGTATTCCTGCCTGGAGAATGCCATGGACAGAGGAGCCTGGAGGAGTACAGTTCATGAGTTCACAAACAGTTGGACACGACTGAGCAGCTAATATTTTCACTTTCACCAAGGTAACAGAAATAAAACCAAAACTAGACAAATGAGACCAAATCAAACTTAAAAGCTTTTGCACAGCAAAGTAAATCATTAAAAGAAAAAAAAAAAGAATGAATAGAAACCCTACACAAGCATTTGCAATGATGCACCCAACAAGGAATTTATCTCCAAAATATACAAACAGTTCATACACCTCAACAACTAAAGAAAGTCAATTAAAAAAAAAAATGGGCAGAAGACCTTAATAGACATTTCTCCAAAGAAGATATACAGATGGCCAGTAGGCACATGAAAAGGTGCTCAACATCACTAATTATTAGAGAGAGAAATCAAAATTACAAGGAGGTACCATCTCACACCAGAGATGTGTGAATGGCCATCATGAATAAGTCTACAAATAGGACTTCCCTTGTGATACAGTGGATGGTAACCCACCTCACAATGCGGGGGACACCAGTTCAATCCCCGGTCCAGGAAGATCCCACGTACAACTAAGCACATGCACCACAACTACTGAGCCCCTGTGCCACAACTACTGAAGCCTGCTCACCCCAGAGCCTGCAACATGAGAGGCAAAACCACAATGAGAAGCCTGTGCACCACAACTAGAGAGTAGCCCCACTCTCCACAACTAGAAAAAGCCTGTATACAGCAAAGAGCCAGCACAACCAAAAATAAATAGATTATTTTGTTTAAAAGTCTACGGATAACAAATGCTAGAGAGGGCGTGGAGAAAACAGAACCCTCCTACACTGTTGGTGGGAATATAAGTTGATGCAACCACTACAGAAAACAGTATGGAGGGTCTTCAAAAAACTAAAAATAGAGTTAACAGGATCCAGCAATCCCACTCCTGGGTATATACCCAGACAGAAAGATACATGCATCCCTATGAGCAGAATTATGCACAACAGCCAAGACACGGAAACAACCTAACTGCCCATCAGCAGATGAATGGATGAAGAGGATATGCTTCTATATACGATGGAATACTACTCGGCCATAAAAAAGAATAAAATAATGCCATTTGCAGCAACATGGATACAATTAAGAGATTTTCACAGTAAACGAAACCAGACAGAGAAAGACAAATACCATACGAAATATAACTTACATGTGGTATCTAAAATATGGCACACAAATCCTGGGAATCCCCAGGGAATCTGTCCTTGATGGCCAGTGGGATTTGATTATAGGACTTCCAAAGACTGGGGGAACAGAGACTTTAGTCTTGGAGGGCACAAACAAAATACTGCACACTGAGATCAGAGCAACGGAGCAGTGACAAGAGGCTGAACCACAACTACCTGCGCGTGCTGGACAGTCGTCTGCAGAGACTGAGTCAGCAGTATGTGTGATTACACACAGTAGCCAAACTGACAAAAATTAAAGACAAAGATCATATAGTAAAAGCGACGGGGAAAAGGACAAAAAAAATATACAAGGGAACTCCCCCTGGGGCTATCAGCTGACTTCTCAACAGAAACCCTACAAGCCAAAAGGGAATGGCACAATATATTTAAATGATGAAAAGTAAGAAGCTATACCAAGAATACTCTACCCAGCAAGACTCTCAAATTTGATGGCGAAATCAAAAGCTTTCCAGACAAGCAAAAGTTAAGAGCATTCAGCACCACCAAACCAGATTTATAACAAATGCTGAAGGCAAGAAACACAAAAGAAGGAAAACACCTACAGAAAACAAACCCAAAACAATTAAGAAAACAGTAATAGGATCATACACATGGATAATTACCGTAAATGTAATGGATTAAATGCAACAACCAAAAGATACAGAGCGGCTGAGTGGATGAAAATATATGCATGGATGTACTTCCACTTACCACATCACTGAGCTTGACCCCCAAACTGTATGTAGGTATGGTATATTGTTAACCTAATCATGTCCCCATTACGTAATTATTACTCACTTATACCATTGTTTCATAGGTGGTCTACAGAAAAATAACAGAACTCTGTTTCATCAAAGGTACAATAGAAAAAAACTAATCTTTTTTTTAAATCCAGATTGATGCATATCAGAATTATCTTCAAATTTCTTAAAAAGTACAAACGCCCAGGTATTCATTTTTTTCTTCCAGAGATCCAGATATGTTTCTAATAAGCAGTCATGTTTAAAACCAACTGGACTATATGATTATCTTTTTCTTTTATCTAGTCTGTTTCACTTTTTCTATTTCATGTTCAGTGCTCTCACTTCATTTAGTTTATGTTTTCCAATTTCTCCATCTTTTCTTTATATTCTTTCTCAAGCCTTTATCTGGTAGAAAACCTTTCCAATTCATGACATTCTAATTCCACTTCTTTGACTTAGTATCAACAGAATGCTAACTTCCTAATTAAACAGATATGCAACAAGCAACAAAGGTTTACTATATAGCATAGAGAACTATAATCAATATCTTGTAATAACCTATAATGGATAATAATTTCAAAAATAATATATGTGTGTATGTATAACTGAATCACCTTGCTGTGCACCTAAAACACTGCAAATCAAGTATATTTCAATAATATATATATAGTGAGGAAAAAAATAAATATAGCACAAATGGATCTATCTACAAAACAGAAACAGGCTCAGACAGAGAACAGACTTATGGTTGCTGAGTGGGCACGTGGGAGGACGACAAGAGATAGACTAGGAGTCTAGGGGTAGCAGATATAAACTATTACATTCAGAGTGAATAAACAGCAACATCCTGGTGCATAGCACAGGGAACTAGATCTAATCTCCTCTGAGACATACCATAATGGAAAAGAAAATGGAAATTTACATATATATATGAAAGAATGTATATATGTCTATCACTGAGTCACCTTGCTGTATAACAGAAATTAACAACACATTAAATCAACTATACTTCTACTAAAAAAAAAAGGCAAGCATAAACAAAAATTAAAGGTCTTCCAACATCTCAGAAAGTGCAAGCCAGCAACTTTTTTTTAAACAACAGCTAGAATAGAATCAGTTTAGTACCTCAAAACCAGTTTTTAAATGAAAAAAAAAAAAACCGTAAGGACATATAGAACAAAGGAATAAACAGTGTTCAAGGAAACTCTTCCATACATATAATATATAGGCTCCAGTGTAAAATGTGCAGCTATGGGTTCACAAAGTCTGAGAAACAGCTCTAATGAGCCTTCACAGTAGCTCTGCGAAACACCAGTAGCCAATCTGTTAAAAAAAGATAATGATTTTTCTTTTTTGGCCATGCCCCCGCAATGTTCAAGGATCCAAGTTCCCCAACCAGGTATTGAACCCATGCACCCCACAGTGGAAGCAGAGACTTAAACACCGGACCACCAGCAAAGTCCCCCAAAACAATGATTTCTGACTTATTAATTCACACACTCAGCAGTGCCCACAGAACTGGAAAAGATCAGTTTTCATTCCAATCCCAAGAAAGGTCAGTGCCAACGAATCCTCAAACTACTGTACAACTGCACTCATTTCACATGATAGCAAGGTAATGTTCAAAATCCTTCAAGCTAGGCTTCAACAGTGCACGAACCAAGAACTTCCAGATGTACAAGCTGGATTTAGAAAAGGCAGACAAACCAGAGATCAAATTACCAACACCCCTGGATCATAGAAAAAGCAAGAGAATTCCAGAAAAACATCTACTTCTGCTTCAAGGACTGCGCCAAAGCCTTTGACTATGTGGATCACAACAACCTGTGGAAAATTCTTCAAGAGATGGGAATACCAGACCACCTTACCTGCCTCCTAAGAAACCTGTATGCAGGTCAGGAAGCAACAGTTAGAACCGGACACAGAACAATGGGCTGGTTCCACATTAGAAGGAGAACGTCAAGGCTGTATATTGTCATCCTGCTTATTTAACTTACATGCAGAGTAGTAAGCCCAGAAATGCTGGGCTGGATGAAGCACAAGCTGCAGTCAAGATTGCTGTGAAAAATATCAATAACCTCAGATATGCAGATGACACCACCCTTATGGCAGAAAGTAAAGAAGAACTCAAGAGCTTTTTGATGAAGGTGAAAGAGAAGAGTGAAAAAGCTAGCTTAAAACTCAACATTCAAAAAACTAAGATCATGGCATCCAGTCCCATAATTTCATGAGAAATAGATAGGGCAAAAATGGAAACAGTGACAGACTTTATTTTCTTGGATTCCAAAATCAGCTATAACAAACCCAGACAGCATATTAAAAAGCGGAGACATCACTTTGCCAACAAAGGTCCCTATAGTCAAAGCTATGGTTTTCCAGTAGTCGTGTACGGATGTGAGAGTTGGGACCATAAAGAAAGCTGAGCGCTCAGGAATCGATACTTCTGAACTGTGGTGTTGGAGAAGACTCTTGAGAGTCCCTTGGACTGCAAGGAGATCCAACCAGTCCATCCTAAAGGAGATCAGTCCTGAATATTCATTGGAAGGACTGATGCTGAAGCAGAAACTCCAATACTTCGGCCACCTGATGGGAAGAACTGACTCATTGGAAAAGACCCTGATGATGGGAAAGACTGAAGGTGGGAGAAGGGGACAAGAGAGGATGATATGGCTGGATGGCATCACTGACTCAATGGACATGAGTCTGAGTAAACTCTGGGGGCTTGTGATGGACAGAGAGGCCTGCTGTGCTGCAGTCCATGGGGTTGCAAAGTGTCAGACACGACTGAGCTACTGAACTGAGAGATGATTTGCCTACAGTGACAACCAGGAAACTTTTACAAAGACCAGTAAAAACATCGGTAATCACTACAAATCTTGTATATATAGATACACTGTTGTAAATGTCTCATTTTCATCATGCTTTTCAAAAGAACTCACATTAAAACATTTTTCACAGAAGATAGATTTCTTTTAGTCTCCCACAATGGTAACTAATGAGAAATTTTCAAATCCAGTCTACACAATACTGCAAATTATAGCATTAATAACAATGTTATTCTCTAAAATGCATTATATGGTACAGTTATGTAATAAAATTCTTAATTGTTAAGAAAAATCTATTTCCAGATCTTTCACTTGGTTTACACATTTAACTATATTGAGACTTCCAGATTGCTTCATAAGATTAAATTTTTAGTATCTAAAGAAAGCTATGTGGCATACCCAATTCACACTACAAATTCTTAAAGGCAAGGGACAAAATATTTCCATTACTTCTAAAACTGAGCAACTAACTTTTTACAACTCACGTACACAGTCATTATCAAATTACCATTTTCTGGTTTTCATAGCACTTATTCTTATTTGAAAGTATCAGTTTGTGTTTGTCCATCCAAACGCATATGTATATATAAGCTCTTAACTTGCTGACAAATTATTCTCAGCACATAACATAAAGTAGCACAGTACACCCTTCAAATGTTAACTAAGTGAATATAAAATACCATCAAGAACAGGATAGGCTTCCTCAGAATGGAATGTTCTTCATCACTGGGGAAGACTACTCATCATTAAGAACAACAGTTTGAATCACTACAGAAATGCAAATCAAAACTATAACTAGGGGCTTTCCTGGTGACTCAGCGGTAAAGAATCTGCTTGCCAATGCAGAAGACATTGGTTTGATCCCTGATCTGGGAAATCTCACAGACCACAGAGCAACTAACACCGTGCGCCCCAACTATTGAGCCTATGCCCTAGGACCCAGGAGGTGCAACTACTGAGCCCACACACTCCACAACTACTGGGACCATGCGCCTGAGAGCCTATGTTCCCCAAGAGAAGCCACTGCAATGAGAAGCCCTTGCACAGTAAGTGATGAGTAGCCCCCGCTCCCCAAAACTAGAGAAAGGCCCACATAACAATCATCTAGCACAGCCAAAAGTGATTTTTTAAAAAATATCTTGAGAAAAATGACAATGAAAACACAACCATTCAAAATCTATGGGATGCAGCAAAAGCAATTCTCAGAGGGAAGTTCAGAGTGATGCAAGCACTCTTCAAAAACAAAAGAAAAATCTTAAACGAGCTAACTTATCACCTAAAAAAATTAGAAAACAGAACAAACAAAACCCAAAGTCAGCAGAAGGAAGGAAATAACAAAGATAAGGGAGGAAATAAATACAAGAGAGGTTTAAAAAATAGAAAGGGAATTCCAAGGAGCCTGTGCACCGAAACAAGAGAAGCCACGGCAGTAAGAAGCCCAGTGGTCCAGTGGTTAAAACTCTGCACTGTCACTGCCAAGAGCCTGGCTTTGATCCCTGGGTGGGAAACTAAGATCGCACAGTCCTCATGGCGCAATGAAAAAAAAAGAAATCAAGAGTTCATGCTTTGAAATAGTAAATAAAACTAAAAAGCCTCTGGTCAGGTTCACCAAGAAGAAGAAAGAGAACCCAAATAAACAAAATAAGATATGAAAAAAGAGAAACCTCAACCCATACCATAGAAGTACAAAAAAAAAAACCTTAAGAGAAATTTACAAACAATTATATGCCAACAAACTTGACAACCTAGAAGAAACAGACAACTTTCTAGAACATACAGCACTCCAAAACGAACTAAGAAGAGACAATTTGAACAGACTGCTCACTAAAAGTGAAATAAAATCGGTAATTTAAAAAACAACAACAAAACTCCCTACAAACATAAGTCCAGGACCACATGACTTCACAGGCAAGTACTACCAAACATACAAAGAAGAATTTATAGATTCTTCTCAAATTCCTTCAAAAGATTGAAGAGGAGACTCCCAAAGACATTCTATGAAGGTACTATCTCCCTGATAGCAAAACCCAAACAAAGATACCATCAAAAAAGAAAATTACAGGGCTTCCTTGGTGGCTTGCGGGTAAAGAATCTACCTGCTTATGGAGATGACGTGGGTCTGATCCCTGATGAAGATTCCACATGCCACTAGAGAGTAGACCCCGCTTGCCATAACTGGAAAAAAATTCACACAACAATAAACACCTATTACAGCCAAAAAAAATTTTTTGAGAAAAAAAAAAAACGACTATTACAGGTCAATATCCTTGATGAATATAGACACAAGATTTCTCCACAAAATATTAGCAAACCGAATCCAACAACAGCTGACAAAGATATCATACCACAACCAAGTGGGATTCATCCCAAGTTAACAAAGATGGTTCACCATATGCAAACCAAGGTAATACACCATATAAACAAAAGACATGTTGAAAACCAAACAATAATTTCAATAGACACAGAGAAAGCATTTGACAAAATTCAATATCATTCACCACAAAAACTTTTACTGGGGCTTCCCTGGTGGCTCAGCAATAAAGAATCCACCTGCCAATAAAGGAGACACAGGTCCAACCCCTGATCTGGGAAGATCCCACATGCAGAGCAACCAGGCCTATGCACCGCAACTACTGAGCCTGTCCTCCAGAGGCCAGGAGCCACAACTACGAAGTCCACATGCTGCAACTATTCCAGCCTGAACACCCTCTAACTCACGCTCCCCAATAAGAGAAGCCATTGCAGTTAGAAGGCCATGAACCACAGTGAGTAGCCACCACTCACTGAAACTAGAGAAAAGCCCGTGCTGCAATGAAGACCCAACAAAGCCAAAAACAAAACGATTAAATAAATAAATCATTCTTGAAAAACCCTCTTACCAAAGTGAGTACAGAGGGGAATATATCTCAACATAGTGAGAGCTATTTCTGACACACAGACAGTCAATATAATGCTCAATGGTGGAAACTTGAAAGCATTCCCACTAAAATCTGGAACAGGACAAGGATGCTAACTCTTACCACTTCTACTCAACATAGTATTTGAAGTCCAAGTCTCAGCAATCAGACGAAAGAAAGAAAGAAAAGGTATGCACACTGGAAAGGAAGAGGTAAAGCTGTCACCATATGCACATGACATGATACAATACATAGAAAACCCTAAGGACCTTCACACAAAAACTACAAGATCTTATAAATAAATTCAGTAAAGCAGCAGGATACAAGATTAACATTCAGAAATCAGCTGTGTACATTTCTTCACATTACCAATGAAATATCAGAACGGGAATGTAAAAAAACGATACTTTTCAAAATCACACCAAAAAAATAAAATATCTAGGAATAAACCTGAACAGGAAAGTGAAAGACTTATACACTAACAAGTGTAACATTTCAATCAAGGAAATTAAAGAGAATTCAAAGAAATCCCATGCTCCTGAACTGAGAAAATATACATTATTAAAACAGCAATACCCAAAGCAATTTACAGACCGAATGTCATCCCTATCAAATTACCCATGACATCTTTTGCAGAACTAAATTATTTGGAATAAATAATCCAAAAATTCACATGGAACCATAAAAGACCTAGAATTGCCAAAGGAATCCTGAGGGAAAAAAAACAAATTAGGATGCGTAACTCTCCCAGACTTCACACACTACTACAAAGCTACAGTAATCAAAACAATGTCATATTGATACAAAAACAGACATCCAGATCAATGGAACAGAATACTGAGACCCCAAAATAAACCCACACACCTAACGTCAATGAATCTTCTACCAAGGAGGCAAGAATATAAAATGGGAAGAGTCTCTTCAGCAACTGGTATTGGCAAAGTTGGAGCTGCATGTAAATCAATGAAACTGGGATACACCCTCTCATCATGCACAAAAGTAAACTCAAAATGGCTTAAAGACAAACATAATACATAATGCCATAAAACTTCTAGGAGGGAACATGTGCAAAACAGTCTCTTAACATAAATTGTACCAATATTTTCTTAGGTCAGTCTACCAAGGCAATAGAAATAAAAACAAAACAAACAAATGAAAACTAATGAAACTTAAAAGCTTTTTCATAGCAAAAGAAATCATAAAAAAATGAAAAAACCTACAGAAGGGGAAAAAAATACATGCTGCTGTTGCTGTTTAGTTGCTAAGTCGTGTCCAACTCTTTGAGACCCATAGATGATAACCTGCCAGGCTCCCCTGTTCACGGGATTTTCCAGGCAAGAATACTGGAGTGGGCTGCCACTTCCTTCTCCAGGAGATCTTTCCAACTTAGGGATCAAACTTGGGTCTCCTGCTTGGGAGGCAGATTCTTTACCACTGAGCTTCCTGGGAAACCCAAAAACGACAATAAAGTGCAGTTAGCACATGAGAAGTTGCTTACCATAACTATTAGAGAAATGTAAAACAAAACTACAGTGAGGGCTTCCTCACTTCCACAGTGGCTCAGTGGTAAAGAATCCACTGGACCATGCAGGAGACACAGGCTGGATCCCCGTTCTGGGAAGATCTCGCATGCTGAACAACTAAGCCCGTTCGCCACAACTATGGAGCCTGTACTCTGGAGAACAGGAGCAGTAACTACTGAGCTCGGAGGCTTCCACTACTGAAGCCAAAAAGCCCACAGGCTGTGCTCCTCAACATGAGAAGCCACCACAATGAGAAGCCCTCGCACCACAACTAAGAGTAGCCACTGCTTCCCGCTACTAAAGAAAAGCCCAAACAGCAACAAAGACCCAGCATGGCCAAAAATAAGTAAATACAAATAAAATGATTTAAAAAAAGAAAAAATGAAGTATCACCTCACACTGGTCAGAAGAGCCATCATTAGGGGGATAAAAAGAACAGTCATCATTAAGAAGTCTATAAAATAACAAATTGTGGAGAGGCGTGGAGAAAATGGAACCCTCCTAAACTGTTGGTGGGAATGTAAGTTGATGCAGATACTATGAAAAACAGCACAGAGGTTTCTCAAAAAATAAAAACAGAGTTACCACAATCCAGCAATCCCAGTACTGGGAATGTACTCAGACAAAAGTTTAATTCAAAAAGATACAAGCACCCCTATGTTCATAGCAGTACTATTCACACAACAGCCAAGAAAAGGAAACAACTGAAATGTCCAGATGAATGGATAAAGATGATGTGGTACATATACACAAAAGAATACTACTCAACCATTAAAAAGAATGTAATAATATCATTTGCAGCAACAGGGATGGACCTGGAGATTATCACACTAAGTGAAGTAAGTTCGACAGACAAAAACAAATATACAGTATCACTTATATGTGGAATCTAAAATATGGCACAAATGAACTATTTACAGGTTCAAAGGCAGAGAGAACAGACCTGTGGTTGCCAAGGAGGGCGGGTAGAGGTAGCGGGAAGGACTGAGACTTTGGGGTTAGTAGACAGAAACTAGACAGTCCATAGGGTTGCACAGACTTGGACTCGACTGAAGCAACTCAGCACAAACACACGCATGCATGCATGCATATTACATTTAGAATGAATAAACAACAATGTCCTAGAGCACAGCAAGGGAACCAGATCCAATCCCCTGGGATATACCATAATAGAAAAGAATATATACATATAAAAAAGGAATGTATATATGTATATAACTGAGTCATCTTGCTGTATAGTAGAAATTAACATAATACTATAAATTAACTATACTTCTACTAAGAAAAAAAGCAGCAAGCATAAACAGGAAAAAATAAAACAAACTCTTGTGTCTCCTGCACTGGCAAGCAGATTCTCTACCACTAGCACCACCTGGGAAATCCTAAAGTTTTTTCAACATCTCTAAAGTACAAGCCAGAAAACTTTTTTAATAGCAGTATGAACACAATCAACTTAGTAAGTTACAACCAGCTTTTAAATAAAGAAATGAAAGAAAACTATAAGGACACATTGCACAAACAGGTAAACAATGTTCAAGAAAACTCTTTCACACATATAATATATGGGTTCCAATGTAAAATTAAGATTATGGCATCCAGTCCCATCACTTCATGGCAAATAGATGGGGAAACAGTGTCAGACTTTATTTTTCTGGGCTCCATAATCACTGCAAATGGTGACTGCAGCCATGAAATTAAAAGACACTTAGCTCCTTGGAAGAAAAGCTATGACCAACCTAGACAGCATATTACAAAGCAGAGACATTACTTTGCCTACAAAGGTCCATCTAGTCAAAGCTATGTTTTTTCCAGTAGTCATGTATGGATGTGAGAGTTGGACTATAAAGAAAGCTGAGCACCAAAGAATTGATGCTTTTGAACTGGGGTGTTGGAGAAGACTCTTGAGAGTCCCTTGGACTGCAAGGAGATCCAACCAGTCAATCCTAAAGGAAATCAGTCCTCTATATTCATTGGAAGGACTGATGCTGAAGCTGAAACTCTTAATACTTTGGCCCCCCTGATGCGAAGAACTGACTCATTGGAAAAGACCCTGATGCTGGGCAACAGAGGATGAGATGGTTGGATGGCATCACTGACTCGATGGACATGAGTTTGAGTAAACTCCAGGAGTTGGTGATGGACAAGGAGGCCTGGCATGCTGCAGTCCATGGAGTCGCTAAGATTCAGCCACAACTGAGCGACTGAACCGAATGTAAAATTACCCCCACCAAACTCAAGGACTGGGCTGCCTCAGGCCAAACTACAGGGAGAGAACACAGCCCCACTAATAAGCAGGAAATTGGACTGAAGATTTACTGAGCATGGCCCTGCCCACCAGAACAAGACCCTGTATTTCCCTGTTTCCCACAGCCAGTCCCTCCTATAAGAAGTTTGCACAAGCCTCTTATCCTCATCCATCAGAGCATGGACAGGATGAAAACCACAATCACAGAAAACTAACCAAAATGATCACATGGATCACAGCCTTGTCAGTGAAACTATGAGCCATGCCATATAAGGCCACCCAAGATGGACGGGTCAAGGAGGGCAGTTCTAACAAAACGTGGTCCACTGGAGAAAAAAAACGGCAAACCATTTCAGCATCAGTCTTGAGAATCCCATGAATTGTATGAAAAGGCAAAAAGATACGACCCTGAAAGAGGAACCCTCCAGCAGGTCAGCAGGTGTCCAATATGCTACCGGAGAAGAACAGAGAAACAGCTCCAGAAGGAATGAGGAAGCTGAACCAAAAGCGGAAACGACGCCCAGCTGTGGATGTGGTGAGAGAAAAGTTCAATGCTATAAAGAATAATATTGCATAGGAACCTGGAATGTTTGGCCCATGAATCAAGGTAAATTGGAAGTGGTCAAACAGGGGCTGGCAAGAATGAACATCGACATTTTAGGAATCAGTGAACTAAAATGGATAGGAATGGGGGGATTTAATTCAGATGACCATCATACCTACTGTGAGCAAGAATCCCTTAGAAGAAATGGAGTAGCTCTCATAGTCAGAGTCCAAAATGCAGTACTTGGGTGCAATCTCAAAAACGACAAAATGATCTCGGTTCATTTCCAAGGCAAACCATTCAATATCACAGTAATCCAAGTCTACGCCCCAACCACTAATGCCAAAGAAGCTGAAGTTAAACGATTCAATGAAGACCTACAAGACCTTCTATCTAGAACTAACACCAAAAAAGATGTTGTTTTCATCACAGGGGACTGGAATACAAAAGGAGAAGATAAACCTGGAGTAACAGTTAAGTGTGGCCTTGGAGTACAAAATGAAGCAGGGCAAAGGCTAACAGAGTTTGGCCAAGAGAACACACTGTTCATAGCAAACACCCTCTTCCAACACCACCAGAGATGACTCTAGATATGGACATCACCAGATGGTCAATACCAAAATCAGACTGATTATATTCTTTGCAGCTGAAAATGGAGAAGCTCTATACCATCAACAAAAACAAGATGCGGAGTTGACTGTGGCTCAGACCATGAGCTCCTTAATGCATAATCCAGGCTCAAATAGAAGAAAGTAGGGAAAATCACTAGACCATTCAGGTATGACCTAAATCAAATTCCTTAGGATTATACAGTGGAAGTTACAAATAGATTTCAGGGATTAATCTGATACAGAGTGCCTGAAGAACTATGGATGGAGGTTCCCAACATTGTATAGGAGGTGGTGACTAAAACCATCCCCAAGAAAAAGAAATGCAGCAAGACAAAATGGTTGTCTGAGGAGGCCTTACAAATAGCTGAGAAAAGGAGAGAAGTGAAAGGCAAAGGAGAAAAGGAAAGATATACCAAACTGAATTCGGAGTTCCAAAGAATAGCAAGGAAAGATAAGAAAACCTTCTTAAGTGAACAATGCAAAGAAATGAAGGAAAATAAGAGACTGGGAAAGACTTGAGATCTCTTCAAGAAAATCAGAAACCAAGGGAAAATTTCATGCAAAGATGGACAAAACGGTATAGATACAACAGAAGCAGAAGATATTAAGAAAAGGTGGTAAGGATACACAGAGCTATACAAAAAAGTATTAATGACCCTGATAACCAAGATGGTGTAATCACCCACCTAGAGCCAGACATCCTGGAGAAGGAAGTCAAGTGGGCCATAGGAAGCATTACTACTAACAAAGCTGGTGGAGGTGATGGAATTCCAGCTGAGCTATTTCAAATCCTAAAAGATGACGCTGTGAAAATGCTCCACTCAATATGCCAGCAGATCTGGAAAATTCAGCAGAGGCCACAGGACTGGAAAAGGTCGGTTTTCATTCCAATTCCAAAAAAGGGGAATGCCAAAGAACGTTCAAACTACCACACAATTGCACTCATTTCACATGCTAACAAAGTAATGCTCCAAATTCTCCAAGCAAGGCTTCAACAGTACATGAGTGGAGACTTCCAGATGTACAAGCTAGATTTAGAAAAGGCATCAAATTGCCAACATCCACTGGATCACAAAGCAAGGGAATTTCAGAAAAACATGTACTTCTTGCTAACACCTTTGACTGTGTGGATCACAACAAACCATGGAAAATTCTTAGAGAGATGCGAATACCAGACCACCTTACCTGCCTCCTAAGAAATTGGCATGCAGGTCAAGAAGCAACAGAACCAGACATCGAACAAAGACTGGTTTCAAACTGGGAAAGGAGTATATCCAGGTTGCATACTGTCACCTTGCTTATTTAACTTACATGCAGAGTACATCAGAGTACATCATGCAAAATGTCGGGCTGGATAAAGCACAAACTACAATAACCTCAGGTATGCAGATGACACCACCCTAATGGCAGAAAGCAAAGAGGACTAAAGAGCCTCTTGATGAGGGTCAAAGAGGAGAGTGAAAAAGCTGGCTTAAATCTCAATGTTCAAAAAACTAAGATCATGGGATCCAGTCCCATCCATCCCATCACTTCACGGCAAATAGATGGGGAAAAAGTATAAACAGTGACAGATTTTATTTTCCTGGGCTCCTGATGTCTGCTGACAATGATTACAGCCATGAAATTAAAAGACGCTTGCTCCTTGGAAGAAAAGTTATGACAAACCTAGACAGCTTATTTAAAAGCAGAGATATTACTTTGTTGACAAAGGTCCATAGAGTCAAACCTATGGCTTTTCAAGTATTTATGTACAGATGTGAGGGCTGGACAATAAAGAAGGCTGAGCACTGAAGAATTGATGCTTTTGAACTGTGGTGTTGGAGAAATCTTCAGAGTCCTCTGGATGGCAAGGAGTTCAAACCAGTGAATCCTAAAGGAAATTAATCCTGAATATTCACTGGAAGCACTGATACTTAAGCTGAAGCTCTAATACTTTGGCCACCTGATGGGAAGAGCTGACTCACTGGTAAAGACCCTGATGCTGGAAAAGATTGAAGGCAAGATGAGAAGATTATAAGACTATACCTAATATTACTAACTAAACCTTTAATTGCTGGAAATAATTATGATCCTGCTATGCCATGATGATACAAGTTCTTCTGCCATTTAAAGTCAAACTCCCTTCAAACAACAACTCAGAACCACAGAGCCCACATGCTGCAACTAAAGACTGAAGATCCCTCATGCCACAACTAAGACCCGGCACAGCCAAATAAATAAGTAAATAAAAATAAATATTTTTTAAAAACTACAATGAAGTATCACCTCACACTGGTCTGAATAGCCATCATCAAGAAATCTATAAAATATAAATGCTGGAGAGGGTGTGGATAAAAGGGAAATCTCCTACATTGTTGGTAGGAATGTAAATTGGTACAGCCAATAAGAAATATGGAGGTTCCTTAAAAACCTAGAAATACAGCTACCATATGAGCCAGCAATCCCACTCCTGGATATATAACCCAAAAGGACACCCACACTGCAATGTGGTGTCTAAATGCAGCACTATTTACAACAGCCAGGACATGGGAGCAACCTAAACACTCATCAACAGAGGAATAAAGAAGATGTGGTACATGTATACAATGAAACATAACTCAGTCATAAAAAGGACTAAAATAACACCATTTGCAGCAACATGAATGGACCTAGAGACTGGCATACAGAGTGAAGTCAGTCAGTACGAGAAAGATAAGGATAACATAGCTTATATGCAGGATCTAGAAAAATGGTACAGATGAACTTATCTGCAAAGCAGAAACAGTCACAAATTACAGATGTGGAAAACAAACTTACGGTTACCAAGGAGGAAAGGGGAAGGTGGGATGAACTGGGAGACTGGGATTGACATATACACTATATGTCATATTACTATATATAAAATAGATTACTAATGAGAACCTACTGTATCGCACAGGGAACTCTACTCAACGCTCTGTGGTGACCTAAATGGAAAGAAAATCTAAAAAAAGGTGGCTATATGCATACACATAACTGATTTATCTTGCTGTACAACACAAACTAACAACATTGTAAAGAAACAATTTTAAAAAATTTAATTCAAAAAAAATAAGAGTTTAGATAGGATCAAAAATCCATTCTAAAAACATACGATCTTTAGATTTTAAAAATACTGTACACACAAGCAGCAAGTACTATTTTAGTAATCATTAAAGAGTTACTTTAATTTTTCTTGTTTTCTTAAGTTTTTATAATATAGATTACTACTATAATAAAATATAAGAAAAAACTATAACAATTATTTTAATACAGAAAAATCAAACAGAGAACCATTCAACTAAATTATAAAATGATGGGACCTCCCCCTGGTGGTCCAGTAGTTAAGAACCACCAAGCAATGCAGGGGATGCAGGTCTGATCCCTGGTCAGCAAACTAAGGGGCTTTGTGGTGGCTCACACAGGAAAGAATCTGCCTCCAATGCAGGAAACCCAGGTTTAATCCTTGGGTTGAGAAGATTCTCTGGAGAAGGGAATAGATCCCCACTCCAGTATTCTTGCCTGGAGAACTCCATCAACAAAGGAGACTGGCAGGCTACAGTTCATGGGGTGGCAAAAAGTCCAACCCAGCTGAGCAACTAACACACACACAAACAGGAAACTAAGATTCCACATGCTGCAGAGCAACTAAGCCTGAGAGTCACAACTACTGACCCCACCAGCCACAGCTAGGGAGCTCGTGCGCTGCAACAGAAGATCCCACATGACACAACAGCGGCCCTTCAGACCACAACTAAAACCTGACACAATCAATAAATAAACATTTTTTTGAAAATTTAATAAAACGATGACTTTTATACTAAGTACCTTTTCTTGAAAGACAACAGCAGTTTCCAGCCCGGGCATGATGTCCAACAGGAGTCTGCAAGCTGCAGTGTTTAAAGGGGGCTCTCGGCTTGTCATCACATATGCATTCACCAGCTGTAAAGAAGAGCGATACTTTTCATCTGAAATTCAACCCAACCAAATTAATGAAGTCTAATAAATCCATACCATATTCCCATAGCTTGCCTAAAGAATATTAAAGACTGTAAGACTATACCTAACATTACTAACTAAACCTATCATTACTGGAAATAATTATGATCCTGCTATGCCACGATACCATACAAGTTCTTCTGCCACTTTAAAGTCAAATTTCCCTTCAAACAACAACTCAGCAACCACAGAAATTAAAACTCAAGAGTTAATCACAAAAAAATCACCTCCCATCCTTATACTTTTTCAGAAGGATAAAAGAGGGCAAGACAAGCATCCCCTCATCCCTCCCTGATTCTTGACAATGATTAATGAAAAAACTTTGAGTTTTATATTTTATATAAATATATTAATAATGCTTTCTTTTTGGCACTCATCAGATAAAAAAACACTGGATCTCTAAGTGGCACTGTGTTCTGTTACTGGATATACAACAGTGGATAAGACACAGTCCCATCACCAAAAGGGTCATAATCCAAAAAAAGTGACAGCTGGGAAAAACAAGTATCATAAGTACAGGATGCTACAGAAGCCTGGAGGAGATCATAAACCTTGCAAAGGAATCAGAGAAGGCTGCACAGAGGAAGGGGTTCCAAGCAAGAACATGAAGGACAAGGAGGAACAGCTAACAAGGGGTGAAAAGGAAAGGAGGCTGAGGGTAAGAACTAAAAACTGAAAGAACAAAGGCCATGACAAACAAGTTTATAAACCAAAATAAGAAATTTAAAGTTCACTGTGAGAGCAATGGGAAACCATTAACGCATTTTAAGCAAGACAGTGAGGGCCATGATCACTTTTTGCATTTGATAAAGTAAAGAATGGGTTGGAGGAAGACAAGATAAGAAAAGAAACCAATTAAGAGGCTATTGCAGTACCAAGAGAGACATGGCTAGCCTAAGGTCTGGGAACAAGGGCAGAAAGAAGTTGAGAGATTTGTGAAGGCTAAGGGGTAGGGACCCATAAGACACTGAATAAGAGAGCTTAGAGGAATAAAGGGGGCTTTGCAAGTGGTGCCAGTGGTAAACAATCGGGAGATGCCAATGCAGGAGACTCAAGAGATGCAGGTTCGATTTCTGGGTCAGGAAGATCCCCTGGAGAAGGAAATGGCAACCTGTTCCAGTATTCTTGCTGGGAAAATCCCATGGACAGAAGAGCCCAGTGGGCTACAGCGGGTCACCAAGATCAGTCAGACATGACTGAGCATGCACACAGGCTAGAGGAATAAAGGAACTTCTAGCTGGTTAGGAAAGGACACCATTACTGAGCTAGAGAATAAGAGAAACAGACTACAGGGCAAGCAATTAGACATGCCTGTGGGAAATATCCACGTGGAGATTAGAAGGGAAACTGGAAGTGATCTGAAGCAGAGGAGAGATACCATGAAAGATAAATAAAACTGAGAATTAACATAGATAGTAACTACTGAGCCCTCATGTGCCAGCTTCTACACCAAGCACTTTTCAGACTAAATTTCATTCAAGGATTACAAAAGTATTTTAAGGTTAATAACTATCATCCCCATTTTATAGATTAGGCAAATAAAGCTTGGAGAGGCTTAAGCTGCTGAAGCTCAAAAAGTCAAAGAAGAGTAAAGCATGTAAACCCCAAACATGGACCCCAAAGCCCATGGTCAAGTATCACACTATTTGCTCCAAAAATAAACCTAACAATGTATTGAATTATTTACTGATTTATTACTATGCTTAGGAGCTGTCACACATATACTTTTTTCCTCTCATTTACTCAACAGACCTGAGTTAAACAACTCAGGTTATTTAACTTTCTTTCCCCTCTCTCCTCCCTCCACATGTCCAGCGCACAGCCTGCAGACATACAGTGTGCACACCCATAGTGTCAGTGCAGAAGCGGGCTCCACACATCACTCTTAATTTTCCTATTCAGGAATCCAAAAGAACTTCTATATTCCCAAATTCAAAATCATCTCACTCCAGTATGAGCATAGATGCCTTGAGAACCCTCACCAATATGCAACTGAACACCAAAGAGAAAATACCATGGCCACAGCCAGGACTTCGGTAATAAAGAAATCCATAATTAGTCTTATTTCATTGAACCAATACCAGATTAAAAAAAAAAATCTATCCACTCTCTTCCCAACTTTGTCAAGGCCTCAGGAGAAAGTAGACTATTTACAGAAAAATAAAGGTACAGCATCTGTTGATGATAATCTCTGGAGAAAAGTAAGAAGCAAACCTACTGCATTCATGAAATCATCATTCTTGAAGAGTATTCTCAGCAAATGGCCCAGCATACACTCTGGATCAGCTCGACCTGCCGAAACAAGAGGGGAGGAGCAAAGGAATGAGTAAGTCATCCCAGTTAAGCAACTCAGACCTCTGGAAAGGAACCAAGGTGGTTTTAAGTATCATTAAAAGGCCAGCAAAAATTAACAGAAATGAAGAAAAGATTCTCTCAATGAACTAGATCTCATAAGATGCATTCTTTAAAATTAAAAATGACAATAAAAAACTTCAAACACTGCTTTCTAACCTTCCCATCTCCCAGTATACTGTCTACACACCAAGGCCAAATTAAACAAATGAGCATAAGGCCCAGACCAGCATCACTCAGAGTATACAAGGTCTATGGAAGAATCATAAAGGATCCTAAGAGAACGAAAATCTCTGACCTCTCAAAGAGAAAAAGGAAGGAAGCATAGCTTCTCTTGATGGGTGGTCTGGAGAAAACAAGCTCCAAGTCCAGACTCTCAACTATAATGCCAACACCAGCAGCACTATGTCCTCAAACCTGTACCAACAGGCCAGGTGTGAGAGAGAGGGGGGTCCCACCAAGCAATCACCAATGCGAAAGAAAGTAAACTTGGTCACCTTAACTTCTGAGCTCCTAGAAAAAGAAAGGAGGCCAGGAACCTAGGATTTACTCAATACACAGCCTAAAAATGAAAGAATTCACTAATCGTTGGGAAAATTATTGGTCTGCTTTTAAAACAGGGACCATCTATTTTATTTAATTCTCCTTTCAGAGTAGCCAGTTTAGTCAAAGGATCCAGTTTCAGATGAAGATATAAGTTGCTGATAAAAAGTTTTTACCAAGCTGTAATTAATACCCCAAAGTAATTCACAAAATAGAAGTTAGAGAATGGCATCAGAAAAACACATATGGACCCCAGATTACCTAACTTTCTCTGTTTATAAATGATGAAACTAAGATCCTTTTTTTTTTTTAAGAAATTATGCCTAGTGACAAATATGTTTTAATATAAGAGACAGGGAGGAAATAAATTGTCTTTAAATTTCTACTGAAAAAAGGCATTCTTCTCTCTTCTTGTTACCATTTCATCCTTTCCAAGGCAACGTCACTAAGCATGATCATCTCTCTTTAATTCTTTTCACAATCCCATGAATTAACTTAATTTCTTTTCACTTTCCCACTTTTTCTTACTCTTATGGCCTTACTGAAGAGGTGAGTTCAATAAGCAAATAGTTCTTAAAGTCACAAGTAGGGATGTCTAGGACAAAAGCAGCAGGTGACATCACATAATAACCAGACACTCTATCTAAAATGCCTAGCTTACTTACATTTGGGAATAAAAATCTAAGAAACAGAAGTATAACACTGGTACATGCAGGTGGATATACAATGTTCTTATTTTTACTAAGTTCCACTCATTCTCACTGTCTCTCAGGATACAAGATCTCAGTCTCTTCTCTCCAAAAAGAACTGCTTCTGGTTTTATAAAGAGAAAATTTATATGCAGCGTGGACCCATACGACTTAAGCTGTGCCCCCTTCGAACATAAAATGGCAGCCTCAATTCCCACATAGTTCTGTATTGTAGCAAATTCCATGCCAAAACAGGCTGGGTTTTCATGGCTCACTGACCCAAAAGAAAACCACATTAAGCTGAGGTAGCATATTTTAGCTATTGGAATATTAAAGTAGACATCAAGAAGTCCATTTATTATTCAAGGTTTCAAGTATCAATTTCATAACTAAAAGGCATTAAATGATTCTCAACTACACTTCCCCATTAGTAAAAGGATAATTACTGTTGTTAGAAAGATGAAGTCACACAAAGGATAGCATCTTTTGGTTCAAAAGTCAAAAAGAGAGAACATTCTTTTTACATCTTTGTAATCATTTCAACTAATAAGGTATATCTATATACTCTAATTCCTTTGAGTACTTGATAAATATTAAAAATATTTCCATTTTTCCAGGAATTTATTTTTCCTTGCTGCCCCCACCTTGAGCAATATTTTAAGAAATTCTACTTCAACTGAAAAATAGTCCTTATAATAAGCAGTTTTCTTTTTTAAGAAAATTAGAGCCAGGATTAAGAAAACACACATCTCACCAGGATGTCGATCATCAAATGGGTCTGGATCCCCCTTACGATATTCTTCAGTTTCTTTTTCAATCAATTCAGACATCCTAATACAAAGGGAAGACAAGGTCAACGCTAGACAAGCATACAAAAAAAATGCACCACCACCTACAATAGTCAATGCAACAGTCAAGGTACAAAATAAAAGCAAAAAATTAGAAAGAGGGTGTTGTCCTGACAAACATAAAGATCTAACCAACCATCTCATAAAACAATTTCCACTCCCAAATTCACTCTTCTCGCCAACTCTCCTGTCTCAAAAAAATAGCACTACTATCCCCTCAGAAGCCAAAAACCCAGGAGACATCCTTAAATCCTTCCTTTTTCTTCCCTTCCCCATTGCGATAATTCTTATTAGCTCTACCTATAAAATATCTCGTGACTTCAATCATTTCTTTAAGTCTTGACCTGAAATGTCGAGACCATATTGTTTTGGACACTCTACTCTCAAAACAGTAGACTCCAGACCTCTTCCACGGTTTTTGACTTTGTTCAAATTGCTTACCCTCTCTGTGCCTAACCTGTAATATGAGGATAACAGTGCCTATCTTAGAGTTTCCCTGAGGTTTAAGTTAATATATATGTACTCTGCTTAGAACAGAGGTTGACATCAGAGGTACTTAGGCGTTGTTCCTACGAAAGCTGGGAATCAAAATCAAATGGGGGGTTTCATGAGGGAGGGGACATATGTACCCTGATGGCTGATTCATGCGGGTATATGGCAGAAACCAACACAACATTGTAAAGGAATTATCCTCCAATTAAAAAGAAACAAATTAGGGGAAAAAAAAAACAAATAAGGGCTCCCTCAACGGCTCAGTGGTAAAGGATTCACCTGCGAATGCAGGAGACATGGGTTCATCCCTGATCCAGGAAGAAACCACAAGGTCCCAGAAGACTCGGGGCAACTGTAAGTCCATGCACCACAATTATTGAGCCTGGGAGCTGCAACTGCTGAGCCCACGCACCCTAGAGCCCACATGCTGCAATCAAGACCCAGCACAGCCAAAAATAATAAAATTATTATTTTTTTAAAAAAATAGAAATCCAGTTAATCTAAGGCAAATACTGATGTGATGCAGCAGGAGGGAGCCTTCTGGAGGTAGTTCTCAAGTTCTATACCTTGAGCTAGGTGATGATTCTACAAGTAAAGAATCCATGAGAGCATTAAACAACACACAGTCATCACTTGGTATCTGTAAGGAATTGGTTCCAGGACCTCCCAGGGACACTAAAATCCTCTGTCAAGTCCTTTACATAAAAATGGCATAGTACAGTTTGCCCTCCACATTCACAGATTCAAGCAGCCATGGGTCAACTATAAATTACTGCACTGGCCAAAATGTTCATTCAGGTTTTTCTGTAACCTCTTACAGAAAATACTGTAGGAAATAACCAGTGAACTAACAGACCCACAGTTTGGACGATGGTAGGCATTTTGCCCCTATCTAAAGCATACTTTTACCTCATCCTACTGCATCTTTAAATTCTCAGTCTAACCTTGAAGCCATTTTTTACGATCTTGCTCCATGTGATTTTAGCTTCCATTCCTACCTTATATATCCACCTTGCACTCTGGTGGAGCCCATTTCCTCCCTGCCACAGAAACATGCCCAGTTCATTCTCCCCTAGATAGACACCTTTTTCAGGCACATTTTCACTTTTTCTAGAAAACCTTATCTCCTCTGCTTTTCATGCATATATATTCTACCAACTTTCAAGGCCCTATTTCAAGGAAATTTTACCACATCCTATACTGAAAAGCCCACTGGATTTGGAGTTAAAACCCAGTACCCTAACCTCAGCTTTCTACCACCTGGCTATACAGGCAGTCTTTTTCAAGTAGCTCAGAGGAGACCTCTCAGTGATACTTTTAGTAACAAATGAAGAAGCTGTCCTCATAAACAAAAGGTCCTCAAACACTTGAGTGAATAGAAGAAATAGACTTATTCAAATTCTTTCCATTTTTCTAACACCCAGAATATTCACAAACCATCTGCCCGATCTAGCACCTCATCACATACTATTCTGTACCACTACCCACTTTTTTTAGATCCATTTAGTTGCCTCCCAGAAAGTTATCTCGTTGAAGATAGGGTTCCTCTAGTTTAGGCTTTGCACTGCTGAATACCATAGTATATTGACAAAGTTCAGGGTCAAATATGATAAATAATATGAAATAACCCTGAAAATAGTTACTTGTTTTTGGCCTCGCCACACAGCATGCAGGATCTTAGTTCCCCAACCAGGGACTGAACCTGGGCCCTTGGCAGTGAAGTGCCGAGTCCTAACTACTGAATCACCAGGGAACTCCCCAAAATAAAACATTAAAAAACATATTTTTTGAGCAATTTAGTGAGTCTACCATGAAGAGTAGCATGTATAATTTTCTCCTCCTTTCAAAATTACATAAACCAATAATCCATATGTTAAATACACAATATTTAAGATTCTTTAATTCTACATTTCAAGTAGCTTGTGATTAGTAGCTCTTAATCTCCAATGCCTCTACAAATGAAAATCCACTTTCCACTAGTCAGCAAAAATCCTTTCCCTAAAATAAAAACGTGTACTTTGACGTGTTTCACATCTATCAAGAGCAATTATGAACAAAGCATTTATCCGTGTTTAACCTTTCGTAAGACCACAGTTCTCTTTATCCCTAGAGAATAGATCACTGCATAAACAAAATTTTTCTTCTCTGTTATATCAAAGATTAGGTATTAAAGAGCCCACTGTTCCAAAGGCTTCCTGTTAACAAAAATCACGGGCATCCCTCCCTAGTCTTTTTCACTCTCCCTCCTCCTCAACACAGTCATTCAATAAAATTATGTACCACACAGTTTACTATGTACCAAGCAAAGGCCAGGTCACTGCCTGAAGAGACACGAGGAGACAGCAATAAAAATGAGAAGTACTTGCCTTCAGAAAACTTACAGTTTAGTAAGGAGACACATGTAAAATGATAATTACAGTACAAGAGATAATTAAAATGAGGGAAAGATTTTTAATAGAAATATAGTTGATTTACAATGTTAATTACCCCTGTACAGCAAAGTGATTCAGTTATACATATTTATACATATATTCCATTTTTAAATATCCTTTTCCACTATGGTTTATCATATGATATTGAATATAATTCTCTGTGCTACAGTAGGACCTTTTTGTTTATCTATTCTACATACAAAAGACTAGATTTGCTAACCCCAGCCTCCCATTCCACCCCTCTCCCAACTCCCTCCCCTCCCCTCAGCAACCACCAGTCTGTTTTTCTACGTCCATGATTCCATTTCTGCTTCATACACAGGTTCATTTAGGTCATATTGAGTCATATTTTAGATTTCACATATAAGTGGTATCATATGGTATTTATAGACATGATTCTTGAACTGCTTCCTGAAAGGACTAGAGCTTGCCAGGCAGATATACCAAAGAAAGGCTTTTCAGGCCAAAGAAACAGCAAGTATAAACGCAGACAGACACTGGAAAATATGGTACTATTCCTCACTGAAAAAGAACAACACTATGAGGCTGTACTTCCTGAAAAAGGAAGTAGGGGGCAAATCATGAACAGCATCATAAGCCACTCTAAAAAGTTTACATTTCATTTTGTAGGAAAAGGGAGCCAGCAAAGAATTACAATTTGAGGTATGACAATCAGATTTGCATGTGAAAAAGATAAATCTTTTAGCAAAGAGGATGTTGTATTAGAAGAGGGTAAACTGCAGACAGGGATAATGCACACTGACTGCCTAATAAGCCAGCCAAGTTATGATCAATACCTAATGAAGAGAGAGGGAAGGGGAAGAAGAGGAAGCAGAAATCCTCAGAGCTGGGTGTAGGTTGTGCTAGGAAAGGAATACACTAGGGAGAATGGTTTTCAGGTTTTAGTTTAAAATCATTTGCACCAAGGCAGGGAGTACAAAAGTACATGCTATGAATGAAGGTGGAGGCAGGATGATGATAAGAAGCTCTATTTTGGACAAAGTGAAGTTGCTCAGTCATGTCTGACTCTCTGCGACCCCATGGACTGTAGCCTACCAGGCTCCTCCAGCCCACAGAATTTTCCAGGCAAGAGTACTGGAGTGGGTTGCCATTTCCTTCTCCAGGGGTTCTTCCCAAGCCAGGGATTAAACCCGGGTCTCCTGCACTGCAGGCAGGTGCTTTACCATCTGAGCCACAGGGAAGCCCACAATTTTGGACACAGTGTGTTTCAAGTGTCTGTGGAACAACCAGGAAAGGATGTATACACCAAGCAGCTGAGAAATAGGTCTGAAATTTTTATAAAGAGGAGCCTGAGGTAGATAAAGAGACTGAGAACAATTTTTTAAATCATGGACAGATGTGAAACTATCTAGGTAAAATACCTAGGGTGAAGAGAGATGAGAACCACCAACAAAACTTTGGAGCTAAAACACTGGCAGGAGAAAAATCTAGGAAAGAGGATGACAACAAAAGGACCTGAGAAGAAAAGGAAGCAATTTTAAAAGCTTCAAGATGTAGAGACATAAAGACAAGTTCTGATGGGAAAAAAAATGTACTTAAAATTCACAAAGTGATAATGTTCTATACTATTCTCCAATGTTTCTTTTTTCTTTTCTGGCCATGTTGCACAGCTTGCAGGATCTCAGTTCACCAACTGGGTGCTGAACCTGTGCCCCGGCAGTAAGAGCACTGAATAATAACCAATGGACCACCTGGAAATTCCCAAATTTCCTTCAGAAAAAAAGAAACACTTAATTGGTCAAACCTGGTAAGGATGGGTACCATGTCCTGCCCACTGCCATGTTCCTTTTCCCACTGCTCCAGCAGGGTAGTGAGCTCAGCTTTGGAGTCCACATGTACCGCTACTGTAGTCATGGCTTGACCTAGGGAAGAAGCAAAGCACAAACACACAAATGAACACGGGCAAATAAACCTGACATACTTCCGACAAAAAGGAAAGTGAGGAGGGAGGAAAAAAAGGATGAACAAACAAGGAAAATAAAAGTATGGGAAATTTAGCTCTTGGATAATTTTATTTGTGGTACAGTGCAAAATCTGGGATTGGGTACCTGGATACTCATAAAGGTCTGATGAACAAGTCTTTTCACCTCTCTCAAGCTGTTTGCTAGACTTTGGGAACTGGATCAAAATCATGATTGTTAACCTTTCTATGAGCAGGAATTCCTGAGAATCAGGCAAAACCTATGGTTTATTTCTCCTCTCAGAAACACACATACATGTATCCCTGTTTTTCAGAAGTTCACTTTATGCCATATCATTTTTATGGCATCGTCAACTCAATGGACATGAGTTTGAGCAAACTCCAGAAGATAGTGAAGAACAGGGAAGCCTGGTATGCTGCAGTTCATGGAGTCTCAGAAAGTCAAACACGGCTTAGCAACTGAACAACAATTTTTATGAAAAGATCTACCTTAGTATCTGTTTTTGCTAACCCAGAGAAATCTGAAGAGGATTTTTGCTATTACTGAAAAAGGTGAAAAGCAATAACAGCATTGTGTTGCTTTCGCAGCAAGCCATTCTCACTGCTGCAACCCCAAGCAGAGAAAGGCGCCACCAAGCTCCTTTCATACAAACTACACTCAGCAGTAAGCTACTATAGCTCTGAACTGTGCCTATGAGCATCTGGGCTTTATCCCAATTTTTGTGCATCCATTAGCAAGACGTGTCCTAAGGCAACTGCTTCACTTTATGTCATTTCAGTTCATGAAAGGTCTCAGAGGGACATTCTACAACCTGTACTTGTACATTATTATGTACAATAATCCCAAATCTAGATCTGAGGTCCAAACCTGTGAGGCTGCTTTTTTTTTTTTTTTTTTAAAGATACAAAGTATAGCAAATACTCCCAGAAAGACTGTGTTCTTGTAAGTCTTCAGGGGAAAGTTCTATGAAAGGTAAGCAACACATTTCTGTTAATTCTTAACAAAAGATCAAGAAATGAAGTGGTTATCATTACCAATATGAAAGCTGGGAAGGAATATTATAAACTAATTTGTTTTTCAGGCTTCCATAATCTATCTCACAGTTCCTCAAGGAGGATAAAAGGCTGGAGAAAGGCAGAAAAAGCTGCTGAGCTGAGTGATGAGCCCAGGGGTGCAGGACAGGGAGGTGAGACAGGCTCTGGAGGAGCCATGAGAATTGACTTGGGGAAGAGAGGTTTACAAGGGACTTCAGAAGGGATAAATGAGACCCAAATGTTCAGATAGTTTACTTCTCTTGCCAAAGCAGTCTTAGGATCAAAATGTCAAATCCTGACGAGCAAATGTGTATTTTCACAGACACAGCAACCAAAAACTGTACAAGGGAAAAAAAATCACTAGCTCTTCTAGGATTATTTGTTCATTCTTCTAAAGGCATCTAACGTAAGACCAAGATAAATACATTTACCATCAACCCTCTAAGTTTCAGGCTTCCCTCAGAGCTCAGTTGGTAAAGAATCTGCCTGCAATGCAGGAGACCGGGGTTCGATTCCTGGGTTGGGAAGATGCCCTGGAGAAGGAAATGTCACCCCAGTCCAGTATTCTTGCCTGGAGAATCCCATGGACAGAGGAGCCTGGCAGGCTACAGTCCATGGGGTTGCAAGAGTCGGACACAACTTAAGAGACTACACCACCACCACCACCACTCTAAACTTAAACATTTATCTTTTAATCAAATTGAAGCAATTCTAATAGTAGACAGTGATTCATGTCACCTGAGCTACCCTTAAATCCAAAGGAGAATATTTTTAAAACTAAGTTAAAATGCTTCTTTTCTACAAAGAATCCAAAACTTTCAGTTTTCTAGCCAAAGTCACAAGAGAAATACTGCAAATGTGACCCAATAATATGGACTTGTAACTTCAACTTGAGAAGACCCAGGGTATATTTTTGACTGCAACTATAAACGCATTTCTAAACATAAATTTATTTAGAATAGTTATGAAAGTGAAAGTCGCACAGTCGTGTCTGACTCTTTGCGACCCCATGGACTGTAGCCTGGCAGGCTCCCTGTCCATGGAATTCTCCAGGCAAGAATACTGGAATGGGTCACCATTCCCTTTTCCAGGGGATCTTCCCAACCCAGGGATAGAACCCAGGTCTCCCACACTGCAGGTGGATTCTTTACCATCTGAACCACCAGGAAAGCCCCAGAATAATTACAGGTTTATTTTTCTTTAAAGTTGTGAAGACAGTAGAGAGAATTTCCATATATCCGTCACTCAGCTCAGGTTCCCCTAATGTTATTTTATAGCACTGTGATGTCAAAACTAAGAAACTGAAAATCAGTATGTTACTTTAACTAAACTCCAGATCTGACTCACATTTCATCAGCTTTTCCATTCACATTCTCTCTCCTGTTCCAAGATCTCATCCAGGAAACATTACTTTCAGTTGTCACGTCTCCCTAATGTCCTCTGGTCTGTGACAGTTTTTCAATCTTCCCTTGTTTTTATGACCCTGACAATCTGGAGGAGTATTAGCCAAGGGGTAGAATGGGGCAATGATTTTATCAATGTTTCCCCCAATTTTATCAGTGTTTCCCTCAGTAAAATTTTATGCTGAGGTAAGAGATCTAAAGACTGGGTAAAGTAGTTACATATGATAACAGCAAAGTTAATCTCTTACAATACATCCTAAAAGTGCAGGAGAAAGGCTTTACTTGTGCATTCTACCAAACACTTTAAAGAATTAAGATTATTTCTCAAATTACTCCAAAAAATTGAAGAGGAGGCAGACTTCCTAATGTAGTACACAAAGCCAATACTATCCTGATATCAAAGACAGATAATGATATCACTAGCAATCTACAGACCAATATGCTTTATGAAAATAGATGTAAAAATCCTAACGAAATACTAGAAAGATGAAAACAGCAGGACATTAAGAGGATGGGATACCCTGACCAAGTGGGATTTGGCCCAGGAATACAATGGGGGTTGACATATGCAAATCAATTAAAGTAACACAATACATTAATAGAATGAAGGAGGGAACACAAGTTTGACCCCTGGGTCAGGAAGATCCCCTGGAGGAGGGCACCGAAAGACACTCCAGTATTCCTGCCTGGAGGATCCCATGGACAGAGGAGTACGGAGGGCTTCAGGGTCCACAAGGTCACAGAGTCAGACATGACTGAAGCAACTAACAGCTAACACATACTCAAAGGTGAAAAGACTAAAAGCTTTCCCCTAAAATCAGAAACAAAACAAAGATATCTGTTTTCACAATTTAGGCACTGTGCTGAAGTTCTAGCTGGAGGAATTAAGACAAAAAAATTAAAAAGCATCCAAGTTGGAAAGGAAGAAGTCAAATTATCTTTATTGACAGATGACACGATCCAATATATAGTAAATCCTAAAGAACTGACAAATACTACTGGAATTAATAAACAAGTTAGCAGTTATAGAATACAACACAAAAATTACTCATATTCCTGCACACTAGCAATAAATAATCAAATATAAAATTAACAAAACAACTTCACTCAAAATAGCACTAAAAAGAATACAATGCTAAGGAATCAATTTAAATCAAAAGGGCAAACAACTTCCTCTAAGAAAATTACAAAATATTGCTGGAAAAAATAAAATTAAAAAAGACCTAAATAAATGGAAAGACATCCTGTAGTCAGGGATCACAACACTTAATATTGTGACGATCATAATATTCTCCAAAATGGACAACTGTCAACACAATCCCTACAAAATCTAACCATCTTCTTTGCATTAGAGCAAATATCAAGTCTAAAATTTATGTGTAACTGCAAGGAATGCTAAATGACCAAAGTGATCTTGAAAAAAATAAATTCATACATCTGACTTTAAAACTACTATGTAAAATAATCAAAATACTGTGATACAGGCATAAGGAAAGACATATATACCAACGCAATGGAACTAAGAGTCCAGAAATAAAATCTCACACTTTTGCTCAACTGATATTCAACAAGTAGGCCAAAGCCAGTCAACAGCGAAAGAATTTGTTGAAAGACCATTACTAGAAAGACTAATGGTCTTTCAACAAATTGTGCTCAGACAACTGAATATTTACGTACCAAGGAATGAAGCTGGATCCTTGCTTCACATCACATACAAAAACTATCTCAAAATGGATCAAAGACTTCAATATAAGAGTTTAAACCATAAAACTCTTAAGAGGTAAACACAGGGGTAAATCTTCATGACCTTGAAAATGGCAAGAGATGTTCATCTGACATCAAAAGAATAAGCAACAAAGGAACAGGTAAATTGGATTTCAACATTTAAAATTTTTGTGCCAAACAGATTATCAAGAATGTGAAAAGACAATCCACAGAATGGAAGAAAATATTTGCAAATCAGAGCTGATAAGGATAAAGTATTTATAATATATAAGAACTCCTACAACTCAACAACAACAAAGAAACCTGATTCAAAAACTGGCAAAAAGTGGCCAAAATAGCTCAGGTGGGAGAGCATCAGACTGAAAAATGGGCAAAGTACTTGGACAGGCATTTCTCCAGTGAAAATGTACAAATAGCCAATAAGCACACAAAAAAAATGTTCAACATTGTTAGCCATTAGGGAAATAAAATTCAAAACTACAGTAAGATACCAATCATACCTACTAGGATGATCAAAACCAAAAAACTGTAAAAGTAGCACTAGCAAGAATATGGATAAACCAGAATGAACACTGCTGACAGGAATGTAAAATAACACAGCAGCTATAGAAAACAGTTCGGTGGCTCCTCAAAAAATTTATAAGAAAAAGTTAAACACAGATTTACCATGACCCAGCAGTTCCACTTCAAGGAATATAACCAAAAGAATTGAAAACAGATATTCAAACACTTGTACACAAAATGTTCAAAGCATACTCACAATATACAAAAGATGAAAACAACCCCAAAGGTTCATCAACAGATGAATGGATAAACAAAATATGGCTATATTCATACAATGCAGTTATTATTCAGCCATAGAAAGGAATGAAGTACTGAGACATGTTACAGCTGTGGATGAACCTTTACAACAATATGCCAGGCAGAAAAAACTCCAACAGAAAATGTCACATATTCTAAGAAACATTCAGAATAGGTAAATCCATATACAGAAAGCTGCGGAATGGTTGTCAGGAGCTTGGGGGAGGGAGAAGCAGACAGTGATTGCGTAATGGATATAGGGTTTCCTTGTGAGGTGATGAAAAATTATTGGAACTAAAGGAGGTGATGGTAGCCCAACAGTGCTAATCTACTAAATGATTAATGGTTAATTTATGGTATATGAATTTTACCATTCTTTTTATGGGGGGGAAGGTCCAAGAGGGAATGCCTCTTAGATAACCTTAAGCACTCAGCCTAGTAGGGCTTTATAAAAGGAAAGTTCAAAGGAAATAATATCTCTAATGAAGGTCAACGCAAGTGCATTAAAATAGTAAAATTTAAGAGTTCAATTTAAAACCACACATGGACTTCTAGTATCATTTTAAAATTTTCAAATTAACTATGCCCAAATAAAACTATAATTCTGGGGAAAATCACTTGCCTAGAGAAAATATAAACTTAAAATAAACTAAGATAATATTAATGAAAATTCATTTTACTCTCTATGAAAGACTATTAACAAAATGCAAAAGGTGTAGCCATTTTGTTATGGACAAGACAGTGAAGGTACATTACTTATTCCATGTTCCAAAGTGAGTTCTTCAAGTGGTATGCAGAATTTATGGCCAGTCTAATAATACAATAGTTACCAATCACTGAACATTAGTATGAGATAGACATTTGATTATTATCCTGAAATTTTACAGCCATAATGTCCTTATTTTACAGATGAGGAAAGGGGCTAAGAGAGGTCCCCAAGGCCATTCGACTGGTACTTGGTAGAAAAGGGGTTCAAGCATTCAAATCCCAACTCTGCCAACATACCTGTGAGATCTTGGTCAAGTTATTTAACTTCTCCAAACCTCAATTTCCTTATCTGCAAAAGGGAAATGGTTGTTGTGAGGGTTAAACAATAATCCTGTCCATAAAATGGAATAATATAAAGCTCTACAAAAAATATGTAAAGGGAATTTACTGGCAGTCCAGTGATTAGGATTCAGGTACTCTACCCGGGCCCTGGGTTCAATCACTGGTGATTAGGATTCAGGTACTCTACCCGGGCCCTGGGTTCAATCCCTGGTTAGGAAACTAGGATCTCTCAAGCCGCACAACGAAGACAAAAAGCAGAAAATCCTTTATCCCAAAGAATGCCTGACAAAGTATTTAGGGGTGCTGCACCTGCAACTTATTTTCAAATGGTTCCACAAAATACATACTACATCTACAAGGCAAATAATAACTGTTGACTCTAGATGGATAAACTAGTATTTACTATTTTCTCAACTTTTTAATATACTTGAATTTTTTTCTAGCTAAAAAGCAGAAGAAAACGAAGAAGCATTTCTTTTCCTATATGGACCAACCCTCAGTACATTGTCAAGTGATAAAAGTGTGTCTGTCTGTCCCTGTCTGTCTGTCTGTCCATCCCTGTCTGTCTGTCTGTCCCTGTCTGTCTGTCTGTCCCTGGAAGAATACGTAAGAAACAGAAAATATTACTTTTTGGCAGGTAATTGACTTTCTGAAGGCTAAAGGTAGAAGAAAAATTTTTCACTATGTCACTATCCTAGCTCTACTACTGTCCTACTATTTTGTTACCTTTTGTAATTTTTGAATTAAACCATAAAATCTGTCTTTTTGTAATTTACAGTATAGCCTATTACCTTAAAAACTATCCCAAAGCCTAAAAAAAATTCAGGGTAAGGACAGATCCCATAAGGTTACAATTAAAACACACACACACACACACACACACACACACACACACACACACACACACACACACACTGAGGAAAAAAACAAAGTTGCAGCTTCAAGTAAAATTTACCTAATAATTAGGAAGACATGTGACATCCTGTATAGCAGTAGTCTATTACTAATGTCCATAACCATGACAGAAACAACAAATAATTTGGTAAGAAACCAACTGACCTCAATCACTTCAAACTAACAAGTGGTTCATTCTACCAGACTCCTCTATTAAGTCTCACTACTGTACAACACAATAGTAAAACACTGTGCTCAACAACTAAGATATTTTAAGCATAAAAGGATTTCCTTTATAGTTCCCAAACTCTCACATTTCCTTTATATTAAAAAACATATTAACACTGGAAAATGGATAACTGCAATATACAAAACCCAAATTTTGACAGCATCAAGCAGAAAAATAGCAAATTCCTAAAGAGTTTAATTATACAACCTTACATAAACCTTTTAAGGTTTAATGAGACAAGAAAATTACAGAACATTGCCGGTGAACCTCACTCCGTACATTAATAAAGCGTTTAGAACAAGAAGATGCTACTAATAATTAAAACAGGTACACTAATTTAAACGCTTCATTGAAAAGACAACAGTAAGGAAAAACTGAGACCAACGTGACATGGACGAGTCAACTGGGACTCAAAAAGAACCTCTACCAACAGCCCCAAACTACTTCCTCAACAAAAACGATACCAAGCGCTAACAGTGCAATAAGAGGAAGTGATACGCAAACCGTCTAAGAGATAATTAACCAAATGAGTGACACTCAGTTAAAAACAACTATAAACCCTCGATAACAGGATCCCAGGAAGGTTGGCCGGCGCTCCAGCGTTTGGCTCTAATCTGCAGAACCTCACACCTCGCCTTCCGCCCCTCCCCTCCACCAAGGGGGTGGGAGGAGTCCCGAGAGAGCCCCGCCCCACCTCCCCGAAAGAGAGCCGGGCGGGTGCAAGGGGGAGGTGGCACGAGGCCGAGGGAGGAGAGAGCCCGCCCAGGTGACTGGAGCTAGAGGCGGAGACACAGAATGGGAAGGGGGACGCCGTGGGACCAGGAAGATGGAGACCACCCCCCACACACACTCCACCCCGCACAGAGGGAAGATTAGGAGGACTGGGAAGCAAGAGGTGATAAGCGGAATGAGGGGCGCCCCTCCCCCAAGCAGGGGCGGGCACACCCTTGCCCCCCACCCCGGGCGGAAGAGTTACTCTTGGGAAGCTTCTTTTGCGGACTGGAGGAAGAACGTGGAGGCCCCGCCCCCTGAGCCCCAAATCTGAAGGAGTAAAAGTCTAGTCAGGCCCTGGACCAAGCCTCCCGGGAGGCCCGGCCCGCCCCCTCCCAGCCGGCGGCCCAGGCAGGTGCTGCCCCTCCCCCAGCCCGGCGCCCACTCTCCCGCCCGCCCGACCACGCGCCCTGTCTCCTCGCGCCCCTCTCAAAGAGTCGTAACCTTTCCTTCCCCACTCACCTTCCCGGGCGGCTCCGCCGCTCCCCCCTGACCCCGCCAGCGGCCACAGTTCACACACACCACCTCAGGTCCCGCACTCACTCTCCCTCACTCAACACACAGCGCGACCACGGCTCCGGAGCGGCCCACATATTATGCGTCACTCGCGTGCTACGTGCCCTGCGCGCGCGCGCGCGCGCGCCCTCCTCTCGACTTGGCGCGAGGACTGCCGGCAGGAGGCGGGAGAACACCCGGGCGAGCCCCGGCGCCGCCTGGGAAATGAAGTTCCGCCCCTAGGGGCGGAACCCACCGAGTCGTGGTTGGCGCGTGGGCATTTTGCCCCGCGCGTTGACTTCTGGGGTTTGTAGTTTTGTATCAACGCGAACTGCTACGTACTTATTGGCTGTTCAGGAAGACGGAAGCGAAAAGTGAGGCGCGATCCTCCCAGGCAAACACCGGAACTGCTGGATACCTTCTCAGTACCTTATTCGGCCCTGTGTGGTATGGAGAAGTCTTTTAGTCTCCCATTTGCTCTAGTGGACTTAGAACATACCAGGATCTAAGAAAATATTTCCCAAAGCGTGAGAGAAATCACGGCACTCATTAAACAAAAGGCTTTGGTTTTTGTCTTTCTGTTCAAGACCTAGCCTGTAGAATCAATAAAAATTTATCCGAGGTATTATATGTGAAGCAGAGAAAAGGAAAGAATCAAAAGGAAATAGATTAAGGCAGAACTGACTTCGGACGTCATTTAATTTCTTTATTCTGCAGCTGGGAAAAGTGAGACCGAGAGAATGAGTGACTTGACTAACATCACATAACCAATTAGCAACAGAACCAGAACGACTCCTGCCTGACTCAGACTCAGGGATCCCTTTTTGGAGACGTGAAAGGTAAGCCCCACAGCTGAGCATACTCTCTCCCTAACGAGATCCTACCCAGCCATTATTCCTAAGAGTCCTGAGCAAGTTCCTTTGCATTTTTATGGCGTCCTCACAGCAATTCACATGGGAAACGTGGGACACAGCAAGCTTGCTGCCATGCTCAGGTTCCGTAGCTAGTAAGAAACTAGCCAGAACCTGTATGCTGGGTCTCTTAGTTCTGTTGCTCACAGGACTCCATTACCTGCCGTTAAGAGACGTCCCCCTTCATTTAAACAGCTGATGCTCAGGCATGAAATTCTAGAATATTCAGTGGCAGCGCTCAGACATGTCACCTCTCTGCAATGCCACACAGTTCTGTTCTCTGTGCCTCTAGGATTTTGCCTATCTCAGTAATATCCACTAGCATTTCCTTTGACTTCATAGCTCTGAGCCAAGTGTTTTACCCACACTTTTTCATATAACCCTGACTACCGCCCCCCTACAGGGTAGGTACAGTTTGCCACCTCCACAGAGGAGAAATCTGAGCCCAGATTGGTTCCCCACGGAATGGGGCCCAGGTTTGTGGGTGCAGAGGCTGGACCAGTAATTTTCCTACGTCGTCCTCCAGCACTCCTTCAGCTGACTTTCCTGCTGTGATTCCGTGGACCATGAACCCCAAATGCATGAGCATGGAGCATTCAAGCCTCAGATACCCTCCAGTTTATCCATGATCCAGCCAGTGCGGTGCTGCTTCCCCACTGACTGGTGTCCTGAAAGGCAGACTTGTGGGAACCCAGGTTCCCAGCTCCTCTATTCCTGTCATAGCCTCAGCCTGCCACCAGATGGCGCTGCTCATCTTCAGAAAATCAGCCTGGGACGCTGGGTAAATAATGGGAATAAAGGGTATATCCCAGAGGGCCTTTGGAGAAACCAGGGCCCAGGCGGCTGCGGAAGCAGAACGGGAGCTATACAGAGCCTGTCTAGCAACTGCTCTCTCCATAATCTGTTCTGTAATGCCTGCGGCCCCCTTACCTCTGCCAGAAGCTCCCCACATACGCAGCCACACACCTGCAGGCACTCGTAGACTCCCCTGGGCTGCACACACATTTCATTCACACTCACTGACACATTTCATAGGTCAAGCCCATGTGCCAGAGACTCAGGCACTCCCACGCACTGGCACCAATCCTCACAGCCCGCCTTTTCACAATTAAGTACATGCGAACACGAAGCTACATATAATCGGGCCCACACTCTCAGCTTTGCCTGGCATATCATGCCTGAGTCATTGGAAAAAGATTCCTTGGCCTCTTTACAAGAGCGTTTCTGGACTGTGTCACCCTCCGCTCTGCCTATGCCCATCTCCCGCTGTGGTACACCTCAGAAGCATCCAAAGGGCCAGCAGTCATGCTTGCAGGGCTGCCCAGTGGCAGAGAGCAGCGCCAAGTGCCACAGACTTAGGTACGCTCTATGCAGCCTTCATCCCCACACATGCCCATGCACTGGGCTAGACAAAAATTGATAGCACCAAGTCCTCTGCACTTGGGCATTCTCCTCCTTGCCCTTGTCTCCCCTACCCCTCCCTCTTCCACCTCCTTGTCTCCCATCACGTGCTTCTGTAGTCACTGGACCCAGGCACTCCCATCACCCATTCCCACCCCAGTGCCATCACAACTCCTGTGCCTCCTCCTCTCCCCTACATCTCTTCCCACTCTCCTGTTGGTTAAACAAGACCACTGCAAGTGTCCAGGAGTAACAGGCCCAAGCTCACGGACCCCAACCTGGGCCAAAAGGGAATTCTAATCATTCCCTGGGTGCCTTCCCCCTTCCTGGGAGCCCCCGACAGCCCCCTAGAAAGATGGAACGCTGCCCTCATTGCCAAGGTGGTGTGCAAAGCAAGCACCCCTGCATGACTGCATCCAAGTCCACTAATTCCATTTCACAGAGTGAGAAACCACCGAGGAGGCTGCACCTCATCCAGTGGTCGCAGACACTGAAGTCTCCAGAAGTCAGCCCCTCGCCCCCGCCTCCAGCCCACACAGGACTCAGGTGAGAAATGAAACAGCAACCCCCCTTCAGCCCTGCCCTAACTCCCATGTAACCAGGGCCCCAGCCAGAATGAGGAGCTCCCTGCAATATTTAAGACAGATTTCTCTATTTTTAGTTCTTCTTTATCTGAAATTAAAATGAAACTAGACATGCTATATTTTATCTAGCAACCCCACCTCAGAGCCACTGCTCAGCCACAGACCACCCCCAGGATTCCCCTTGGTGATCCCTTAGGTCTCGCTTAAATCATCGGCAAAATAGGAACAGCTGCCTCCCAGTGGGTCTCGTTAAAGGTTAGACGGGCCAGGCAGTCAAGGCTGCCTTATCCAAAGGCTCATCTGAGTGATATCAGATTCAAAATCCTCTGTCTTCTCTTGAGCCCTATCACTAATAGTCACAGATAAGAAAAGTTTTTTTTTCTCTTCATTGGAAAGTTAGCAGAAGGAGATAGGTCATCAGCTGAGTCTAGCCTTGGAGGTCCACAGCCCCACGTCCTAACGGTGCTGCTCCCATTACCTGGCTGTGGGACCTTGACCTTCAGCTCTCAAGCTTCAGTTTCTCCAGCTGGAGAATAGGAACAGTGCCTCCTTCCAGCCTTGCTATGAGGACTAAGTGTGATCATGTCTGTGAAGTGCTCAGCTTGAGGCCTGGCACACAGGGAGTGATAGCTAAGTGGTGGCTATTCCCATCATGATTTTTCTTGCTCTCTGGTTGTCCCTGCTGTGGTTCTGCAGGACCACATCAGCCCTGGCTGATTTCTGTTTGCTCCCGATATTACTGCCTGCTGGAAGAACTCAAGCTTTTCTCATCAAAATGAGAAATGAGCTCCTTTCCAGAAAAATCCTAAGGCACATTTTCAGACACACTGGGAGGCATTGGAGTAACCATCCTTAGGGATCATCTGTCCACTCTCTGGCCCAGCACAGAACTCTGAGTGGGTCAGAGGATGGATTTAAGAGGATCGGCTCCTAGGCCTCCTCGTGCCTGAAAAGGCTGCCATCGATCAAGGGTGAGGGTGGTCAAGGCCATGTCGCCCTCCCCAAACCAGCTTGTCGACCCTGCCTCCCTGCTGAGATGATGCCTGTGTCTGGAATCCTGCCCAGGGCACACTTACTCCTTTCCCTGGACTCCTGGCTGGATGGTGATCTCACAATCAAAGTAGAGGCCACGAGGATGGCCAGAGATTATGTCTCCAGGCCACCCTCACAATAGACCTGCCCAACACAGACAGGGGCTGGAGCATGCAAAGGCCCGAACTCTGCCCTCCAGGTGCTCCCAGGACCTGTCAGATCCCCGAGCCTGGCTGCCCATCATCATCCTTGCTGACTCCTGGGGCCCTGCTCTTCCCAGAGGCGGTGCTCCAGGTAAGAGTTAAAGGTTGGTGAACAGGTACAGGGGCGGTAGGGAGAAAGCAGCCCCGGCCTCTTTTACCTTTGGTTTCTAGAATTGTAAATCCTTCGGAAAAGAAACAACAGTGAAGTCAGCATTGAAGAGAGATGCTGTTGCTCTTTTGACCACGCCTGTTTGTAGCTATGAGACTTCTACAGGATTCAGGACTCTCTAGCCTTCAAGTATCACTTGAAGGTACTCTGGGGACTGCTCGGGGAGACCCTGATGAAGACTCAGGTCAGATAAAGCTTCCCACCCCATCAGTTCCTTCACTGGGAGGGAAGGCTGGGAGCAGAATGACTTTGTTGGATGAGCAGAAGCTGGTCTGACCAGCGTCAGAGGTCAGATTCCCACCACCACCACCTGGAGTAATCACCAACTGCCGCACCCCCAAATTTAGCAGCAATGAACCTGGACCCCAAAGAGATACTGACAGATGTGGGCAGGAGCTCAGTTAGACCTAGGAGCCAAAGCCATCAAGGTATGTGGGGGGGGTGGGGGAGGGGTATGCTTCTAATTGCAGAGGATGTCCGGGGCTCTTACCATGAGGCACTTCCTCTTCATTCCCTCAGAGGTAGGGGGTGTCTCTCCATGAAAAGTCACATGATGTTCCTGAGGGGAGCCCCTCGGCCCACCTCCTGCTTCACCAACCCAGACTTGTCACAGGGGGCTTTTGTGAAGTCACAAAGCTGGCTGCCTCCTGCCAGGACCAAAGACCAGGCCAGCCAGGGACTACTGGATGTGACTCGGCAGGGATGGAAGTCTTCATTCAGAAATGGCCTTTGGACTCTTGACAGGGGTCTGGAGGGGCTCAGGTTTTAGGGAATGAGGGACTCTGTTGGAGACCCAGGGAAGAAGGCAGTGTCTCAGATCCTGGTCATTGCCAGGAAGTGAGAACAGCTGGGGCTGTTTGGCTGTGGGTTTATCCCTCAAGGGCCAGGGGTAATGGGGAAGGAGCGTTGGCCACAACTTAGTACATACAGAGGTCCTGATCACTGATGTTCTGGGAGTTTTGAGGCAAAGAGAGGTTGAGACCTCAGTCTGAACTGGGGACCAGATCTTCCCCTTGGTGCAATCCATCCAGGATCATCTGCTTATTGATTCCACCTGCTTCTTGGGCACACACGGCCAGATTCTGCTGTGTAATAAGCAGCCTTGATGGCCTTGGGGCACCTTCACCTGTGGGACTGCTCAGAAGTAGAAGACTGTCAGAGGAAATTCAAGTCCCCAGTGTTCACTCTCTCTAGAGTGTTGACATTCCCGCTGCCAGAGGAGCCAACCCAGAGGAGGAAACGGGGGAGAGGAGAAAGCCTCACCCCAAGAAGTGTGGGAAGTCACCCACTATTGTCAGAGGTCATGGTGGGTACAGGGAGGGTGGGGGGAGCCACTTGCCAGGAGCCCTATTCTAAAAACTGAGAAGTCTTTTTCCATGACGTGAATGATTCCTGTGCCTAGCCCTATAACTGAGTCCCTTGGACTGAGAGGCTGCAGCACCCAGTGGAGACGACAGGCCCGTAATCTAGGAGCTGAGTGACCGAGCCCAGCTGCCCCCACTACAGAGGAGGCTAAGGTCCCAGAAAATGGCGGGCAGCCTGGAATCAGGGGCCCCACCTCCCAGGCCAAGGCCTTACATTTCCCTGAAGGTAAGAACAGACTAGAATCTTGAGGCTTTTGACAGTTGAGCCCAGACAGTTTCACACCGCCCCTGAGCGCCTGCAAGTCTGGGTCTTGAGGTCACTCATTCTTTGGAGAGTGGCTCTTCCCCACATGGCTCCTCTCTTGGCCATTTCTGTTGCTACATTCGAGCCAGGCCTCCAGAGAGAACCTCCTGCTGCCCACTCCAGGAAGCCCATGGGTGTGCTGTGCGATAGACCTGGTCTGAGGGGTGAGTGACTAAAGGGTGACTCTGGGCGAGTTTCCCCACCCATTGCTCATACCTGTACTAGATCCATGGTTTTCAAATTTTGGTAGCATTATTTCAGCACAGAATCTTTTTTTTTTAACCCAGTTAAATCATGTCCTGTTCAGTACGTAGGTAAAGCAACCATATTGGAAGTTGCAAGGCGTAGTGTGCTAGAGTCCCTACCCATTCTGAGGAACCCCCTACAATTCCAATAAACTCAGTTTTGGAAAAACACATGCCACATGGCTTCCAGACCCTTCCAGGCTTGGCCAGCCATGAAGCTTCAAAGCCCAGGCTTCAAGGAGGATGAGAACAGACTGAGAAGTGCCATGTTTAGTGGCCACCTTGAAGCCTTGCCCCAAGTAGCTTCCCCCACAACTACTTCAAGTTTCTGGTCTGACTTGGCTTATTTACCACTGCTTGTTCATCCCCAGCCTCCCTCTTACCTGACCTTCTGCTTCGAACTTTGCTTCTCCGTTGCAGGCTCTAAAGTCAGCATCCAACCCTCTGTGGCACGAAGCCCACGTAGGAGTCCTAAGTCAGGAACACACCAGGCACCTTTCTGTAGCTGAGGTCAGTAGGCAGCAAACAGACTCTTCCTTCAGGCTTTGCTTTACTCTCTCCTGACACCCTTGTAGCTTTCAGAATTGTCTTTTTTTTTTTTTTTTTAATACAGAATATATCCGATTTCATGGTGCTGATTGCCTCACCTGAGAGCCAGAAAAGGCCCAGGGCAGCCTGAGTGGGGGACAAATTCTGTCCTCCCCATTTCTCTTTCCCTAAGATGCAGAGCAGAGAGGACATGGGCAAAGTGGGCTCTCCATGCCACAGGCCAGTACAAGCCTGGATTCCAGGCGCTTTTGTTCCAGAGAATCTCTGAGAAGCATCACATCCTTGGCTACTGTCAGGAGGACCACAAACTCAAGAGAGCAGAGTAAAGATGCTGTGGCGCTTGTTCCAGAGAAAGGCAGCTACACAGTAGCTGAGAACAAAGGCTGCTCTGCCTGCCTTCATGGCTGGGGCCGCAGGGCAAAGAGCAGACACTCTCTGCGGCCAGGGTGGTGCGGGAATGAACAGCGACCCTCGGTAAGCAGACAGGCTAATGGCGGTTTCTGGCTCTGCCTGTGCATTTGAATCACCTGTGAGACTCTTCTGACCAACCAGTGCGAAGACCTTATTAATTCCAGACCAATTAAACCAGTATCTTTACAGGTGGGGCGAAGCCATCTTTGTTTTCCAAAGCTCCCCAGATGACTAATTCACAGCCAAGGCAGAGAACCCATGGCCTAGGAGGAGAGATTAGCATCAGACAGGATTTGGGTGTAATGGTCTTTACCCTGAGGTGGGGCCTAGTGGCTGGAAATCCTGGAGGCCAAGTAAACTGGGCTGTGTTGTCACTGGAAGCCGTGGGGCCCCCTCTTACCCACCTACCTTCACACCCATCCACCTGCCACACAGACTCCAGAGCACCTCTTTGGGGAAAAGCAGGACAAAAGGCTCAAAGATCCAGCCCCAGGGAAGGAGAGTGTGCAGCTCTGGTTTAGAATCTTTTCCAAGATTTTTTGATATGGACCATTTTCAACATCTTTACTGAATTTGTTAACGACGTTGCTTCTGTTTTATCTTTTGGTTTTTTGGTGGAGAGACATGGGGGATCTTAACCTCCTCCACCAGGGATGACCAGAGATCGAACCCACACCCCCTGCATTGGAAGCCCAGAGTCAACTGCTGGGCCACCAGGAAAATCCCCTCTGGTTCAGACTCTTGACCGTTTCTTTCCAGCTGTGTGGCCCTGACAGCCTTCTGAGTCTCCATCCTCATCTGTCAAACAGGACAGTATTGAGTGGGGCTGCAAGGAACACCCAGCTCATAGGGAGAGCTCCAGAGATGGGGCTGTTAGCAGCAGTTGGCCCAAACTCAGCCCGTCAGCCCACACAGGGCCCTAGTGATCACCTGTCTAGATCCTTGCTTTTTGCACGAACACCTGAAAGTCCAGAGGGAAGAAATTTTCCCAGGCCGTGCAGCCAGCCAGAACCTTAATCTCCCTCCACCCAGGCAGCTTTGCATCAGAGCGCCCTTCCTTAGCTCCTCTCATCCAGCAAAACTCCAAAAATGATCACTGGGGCTTCTAAAGAAGTAAGTGAGGGCTTTAACACACCTTTCTAATATCTTAATTGAGATGCTGGGTTGACCTTTGGGACAAAGGGTGTACTCAGCTCATTTGGCGCCTTGACCCTAATGCGCTGTTTGTCTCCTGTTGCTTTTGACATTCTTAGCACTTTGGTGCCAGCTGTGTGGGCGCCTAGGTATGTAAGATGGCTGCCACTGGTGCCTGGGCCTGGGGTTCGGAAAAGCAGACAGGTCAGGGAAGAGGCATGGCTGGTTTTCCGTATAAGCCTTTTTTGTACTCTGAAGCCACTGAATGTGTACTACTACAATAAAAGTAAAATTGGTATTGAAAAGTAAAGCTATGTGTGTCATTGTACATTTCTCAAAACCCATAGAATGGTCAAGAACCCTAACATAAACGGTGGCCATTGGGTAACAATGATGTGTCAACGTAGGTTCATGGATTGTGAAGAGTGTACCTCTGGGGATGCTGATGGGGGAGGCTGTTCATGTGTGAGGGAAGGGGGTTTGGGGCAACTCTAGTTCCTGCTCAGTTTTTCTGTGAACCTAAAATTGCTCTAAAAAAGAGTCTCTTTATAAACAAGCAAATAAAGTAAAACTGACAAATTCAGAGAATGGTACCCTCCCACTGGTGTTTGCAAGGATTATATGATCTAATGGACATAAAGGGCTTGGCCTGACCCTAGTGATTACTCAACATAAACTGACTCTCATGTTTTATTCTGAAGCCGTGTCTGTTCCATGGTTCCCTCTCAGGTGCCACATTCGTGGGAGGAAGCTGGTGGGAACATGCCCTGGCCACCCTTTATCTCAGGATGCTGAGGCACCAGAGGTTTTGTCCCTAGCTCAGTCACATGGTTTAACTGGTGATGCTACAGCCAGGCCTCGGGGGACAGTTACTAACCTCCATTGGGAATGAAGTTCTGCACTCGGTCCAGGCTTTGTGAGGTTCTTCAAAATCTTCATCAGTCCTGTGAGGGTAGGCATCAGGCTCCATTTTGAGAGATAAGTAAGCTATGGCTCAGTCACACACTGTGTGACCAAGTGTGCAAGACTGCTCAGCTCTGTGGACAAAGAGAACAGAGCTCCTGTCTGGAAAGGAGGCACAGGAGGTGGGCCTTCAGCCAGCATACCAGGGACTTCTTGGCCTGTAGCACTCAACCTTCCCTCCACCACCCAGCGGCCTAGTGAAGATGCCACCTTGGATAACAACGGCTTTTTCCCAGAGGGGCTGAAGCAGCCCAGTGACCTCCACCAGGTGTTGGAACACCTGTTCTGGGGAGGGATGAGAAGTATGCCAGCTCCCCGCCTTTGAGGGCCTGGGATTGAAGGTGCTGGAGCAGGAAACCTGGCTTCCTCCAGCCTTTCACACCCATTGTAGGCAGCTCATGCCTCCTTTTGTGAACCCTTGCCAGCTGCCTCCTCCAGGTGAAAGGGAGATGAGGAGGAGGAACTGCTGGAGAGCCAGACCTTCAATGTGGTAGCTTGGTGCAATCTGCGAAGGCTACCTGCAGGTGGTGTGAAGATTCGGCTGCAAAGGAGGGAAAAGAAATTGATGAAAGGGACCCCAGGAAGAACCCCAACTTGGATTTCCCTCGGCCCCCTTAGAACTGCAGATGCATCTCCCTCCTGCTGCTCACTCATTTGCTGAATCCTTCATTGATTCATTGAGCATCATTTGCTGGGCAGGAAACAGGGTTCTGCCTCATATTCATAGGCTCCTAGGAGAGACAGCCACACAAACAGCCATACAGCATGACAAAGGCTTCAATGAATGTGTTCTGGGACACCCCCCCCCCCCACAAAGGCTGCCTAAGGGGTCAGAGAATCCAGGACAGTTGTCATGTAGCTCTTGAAAGACCAAGTTTATGTTTGTGCTTAGTTGCTCAGTCATTAAGACTTTTTGCGACCCTTTGGACTGTAGCCCCACCAGGCTCCATAGGAATTTTTCCAAGTCCATAGGATTTTTCAGGCAAGAATACTGGAGTAGGTTGCCATTTCCTTCTCCAGTAGATCTTCCTGACCCAGGGATCAAACATGCATCTCCTGTGTCTGCTGCATTGCAGGCAGATTCTTTACCCGCTGAGCCACCGGGAAAGCCCAAGTTTATGTTACTTAACTCCCAAATATGCTTACTGAGCAAATGAATCCTTTTTATAGGAAAAAGATGGTACTTTTCTCTTGAACAATATTGAGTTCCCCAATGTTATGTTTGTAAGCTCCACATCCACCTATAGAACATTTTTTCTGGATCCTAGTGACTCTTAGCTTTTTTTTTTTCCTTTTAGAATTGTGATAAAGTACACACAGAATGAAACTGGCCGTCTTAGCCATTTTAACAGTAAAGTTCAGTGGCGTTAAATACATTCATAATGCGTAACCATCACCAGCGTCTGTCTCCACGTACACATTAAACAATGCTTCCCTGGTGGCTCAATCAGTAAAGAATCTCCCTGCAATGCAGGAGGCCTGGGTTCAGTCCCTGTGTCAGGAAGATCCTCTGGAATTGGCAACCCACTCCAGTACTCTTGCCTGGAGAATTCCGCAGAGAGAGGCGCCTAGCAGGCTACAGTTCACGGGGTCACAAAGAGGCCGACATGATTGAGCGGCTGTCACTTCACTTCACCCCATTCTCTACTCCCCCCAGCTCCTGGCAACCACTGTTCTACTTTCTCTTCTATGAATTTGAGTACTGCAAATACTTCATGTAAGTGGAATCATACAGTGTTTATCTTCCTGTGACTGGCTTATTTCATTAGTGTAATGTCCTCAAGGTTCACTCATGCTGTAGCGCATGTCAGAATTCCTTTTAAAGTTGAATATATTCCATTGTATATTTATACCATATTTTTGTTCATCTGTTTTATTTGTTGATGGATACTTGGTTGGCTTCCACATTTTAGCTATTGTGAGTAATGCTGCTATGAACATGGGTGTGTAAATATCTGCTTTCCGTTCTTTTGGGTATATATTCAGCAGTGGAATTGCTGGATCATTTGATAATTCCATTTAAAATTCTATGCGCAACTGCCATACTGTTTTCCATAGCAGCCGTACCATTTTACATTGCCACCAGCAATATACAAGGGTTGAAATTTCTCCACATCCTTGCCAATGCTTGTTATTCTTGTTTATTTCATTGCTATCACATAGAAGTACACAGTTGTGTATTCAGTTTGTATTTTTCTGAATTCATTTATTGCTTCTGACAGTTTCTTGTGTGGAATCTTTAGTGTTTTATACACATAAGGGCCTACCATCTGCAAACAGAGATTATTCTACTTCTTCCTTTCCAACTTGGATGCCTTTCTTTCTTTTTCTTGCCTAATTGCTCTGGTTATCAGTTTCAGTTCTGAAATGGCAAAAGCAGGCATCATTGCCCTGTTCCTGATGTTAGAAGAAAAGCCTTCAGATTTTCACCATTAAGTATGACTTTTGCTATGGATTTTGCATTTATGGTTCTTTATTATGTTGAAGTAGCTTCCATCTGTTCCTAGTTTGCTGAGTGTTTTTATTTTTAATAATTTTCTTTATTTATTGGCTGTACTGGGTCTTTGTTGCTGTGTGGGCTTTTCTCTAGTTGCAGCGAGCAGGGCCACTCTCTAGTTGCAATGCCCAGGCTTCTTATAGCGGTGGCTTCTCTGGTTGCTGAGCACAGGCTCTGGGGAGTGCAGCCTTCAGTAGTTGTGACTCTTGGGCTCAGTAGTTGTGGCTCCGGGGCTCTAGAGCACAGGCTCAGTGGTTGTGACGCACAGGCTTAGTTGCGCCTCAGCAGGTGGGAACTTCCCAGATCAGGGATTGAACTCAGGTCCCCTGCATTGGCAGGCGGATTCTTTACCACTGAGCCACCAGGGAAGCCCTGTTGAGCATTTTAATCATGAAAAGGTGTTGTATTTCTATGAGATTGGTAGTAACATTCACTCCCACTTTCATTTCTGATTTTAGTAATCAGAATCTTCTTTTTTTCCCTTGGTCAGTGTAGTTAAAGGTTTGTCAGTTTTATTGATCTCTCATAGAACCAACTTTCAGTTCCATTGACTTTCTCTGTTTTTCTGTTCTCTACTTATTTTCTAGGTCCTTACCTGGCTATGGGTCCTCTCCCCAGAAAACTGCCAACACACATCAAAGACTGCATGCACATTCAGCCTCCACAGATCCCTCAAACCCAAGGATCTCCAGTTACAGATTTTGGTGCTGAAGGGCTTAAAGTTCCATGGGCCCCTGGAAGATTAAACTGGGTGGAGGGGAGGGCACGAGGAAAGTGAGGGGGCCAGCGCTGACAACTCCTCAGGTGCTCCGCCAGCAAGAGCCTCTCTCACTTTACTGTGGTTGGGTTGGGACCTGAGTATCTGCAGTTCTCAAAAACCCCTGAGTGAGGCCAGGCTGTTTGTTCTGGGCACGTTTGCCCCTCTCTAGCTCTGCTTCTCAGGTTCCCTTCAGCACAAAAGGCATCCTCGGGTAGGCAGGTGTCACTCTGGGTCCTCCCTTCTCTTAACCCCATTTTCAGTTGCTACGCCCTGACAGTGCCTCTTTCTAAACATCTCGGGCTCTGTCCCCTTTGTGCCCTGCACTTCAGTTTAGTTCACCAACGTCCCATGCATGGACCGTTGTCCAAGGTCCCCTAACCCCCAGGTGTGATTCCCCACCACCACCTTTGATACAATTTCAAAGTCAAGTTGTCTTAAACTTTTAATGTGACTTACAAAAGCCTGTGTGACCCTAGCCCTATTCACATCTCCAGCTTGTTTCTTTGCCTCTTACTCGTGCAGTCCCCACCTCTTGGCCTTTACCTATCCTGTTTCCCCTACTCAGAATCCTCTTACCCATTTCTTCACTCCCACTCCTGCTCCTGACCAGGCTTGCCTGTTCCTTCCCTCCTGTCACTCCAATCTAGGCTGAGAGACTGCCTGGCCAATCCTGTCTGAATTAGAGCTGTTGTGATGATATCCAAAGCCTCAGATGCTCTTTTAAGCAAAACAAGGACCTGATTATAAGGAGAGAAGGGAGGGGAGTATTTTTTGGACTCCACAGGCAGGGACCCTGGTTCTTTCTTCCCTTTCTCCTTTGGGACTCTAACTGCAGTGCCCTTTGACTGGTCACTTCTGCATCTTTGAAGCTTGACTCCAAATTTAGGGGGGGGTCACAAAATCCAATTGGTCTGTCTGTAATTATGTATTCTCCCTGGACCAATCAACTACTGCTAGGGAACTGACAGACTGTGCAAACCTGCTCTATGTGCCTCACTCCTGAGTGGGTAGGCACTATTGAAAACAAGAGTAAGAGCTAAGGAGACCTTAAAACGGAGAAGGCAATGGCACCCCATTCCAGTACTCTTGCCTGGAAAATCCCATGGACAGAGGAGCCTGGTAGGCTGCAGTCCATGGGGTCGCTAAGAGTCAGACACGACTGAGCAAGTTCACTTTCATGAATTGGAGACGGAAATGGCAACCCACTCCAGTGTTCTTGCCTGGAGAATCCTGGGACGGGGGAGCCTGGTGGGCTACCATCTATGGGGTGGCACAGAGTCAGACACGACTGAAGCGACTTAGCAGCAACAGCAGCAGCATACCTTAAAAGTGTCTCCTGCCACCCTCAGAGTATTGACCCTGTGTTTCCCTCTTGTTGTATAACTGCCTTCTATACAGTTATACAATGGGCTGCCTCCCCCAGTGGACACAATCTCTTAGGACGGAAGCCAAGTTGTATGTCTACAGGGCCAAAACAGAATGTGCCTAATAAGTATTTGTGGAATGAAGTGCCAAGAAAGCCCAAAGAAAGGACTGTCCTTTGGGTTCATGGAGGCATCACCAGTGATGACAGTTGGGCCAGGCATGAAGCATAGTGAGTGTAGAGGTTTAGCAAGAGGGAATAGTGGCCCTGAGGCCTGAATTAGTCCAGCCACACACTACTGAGCACCCAATGATGAGCAATATATTGAGTGATGTGGTGGGAGTAGGATTAGGCCTAGAGATGAGCGGAAAGTGGCTGAAGGAAAATTAGAATTCTGAAGTGCTTGAACCAAATGTTTCCTCTTCTTGAGCTCCTGCTATGAGTTGGTTCTCACAGGAGTTAAGACTGTGTTATAATTGTGTTTGTGTGCCTGTATCCTCTAGGAGCCTCGGGGCCTGTGTGCTTTGCATCTTTCTATAACAAATCTCCAGGGTTTTTTACCCCCCAGGGTTTTTTTTAAAATGAAACTGAATCCCCTCATGATGAATGGGGGCTGTGGACAACACTGATATCCTATTCAGTACATGTTCATGCAGCCCAGGCATGTGCTGGACTTTGAGGCTACTGATATGGGCCAGTTTGGTCCCATCTGCAAGAGTCAGACACAATCCCAGTAGGAACGAGGTTGGTCCTATAACCAAGATAATTACAAAAGTGCAGCTGAGACTGGGGAATCCCAGCCAATCTCACATCAAAGTGAGTGAGAGCTTAGAAGTCCTCTAGGAGGAGATGGTAGACTTGACCTAAAGCAGCAAAGATGTTGGCCAGATTTTCTCTGAATTAAATAAACCTGAACATACATTTGGCACTTTCAAAGACTGTTTATAGCTTTCCTTCCATTTCTTTCTCACCGTTGCAAGCATGTTATTCCCATTTGGCAAATAAAGAGCCCGTCCCAGGGAGGTGAAGCGATTTGTCCAAGGTCATACAGCTTGTAAGAGGAACTGCTTCTGCCCCTCCACCACTGTCCCTGAGGAACGACCCCTCACTGCCTGGAGGGAGTTCCAGCTTCTCCCAGACTCTCCTAACAAGTTCTCTCCAGACCTTGGAGTCTGTGAGTGGGGACCATTCTTCCTCCTTCACTCAGAAAAATGTGTATTGATCATCTACTATGTGGAAGACATCATCCTTACCGCCTTGTTGTAATATGCCCTCAGAAAAGCACCAGCATAACAGTCATCTACCTCTAGTGCATGATTCCATTCATATGAGACATTCAGAACAGGCAAATTCATGGAGACAGAAACAGATTGGTGGTTGCCAGGAGCTGAAGGAGGTGGGGGAGGGCACAATGGGGAATAAATACCTCTGGATTAGTAAATACTTTGCTCATTGTGTAGCATGACAGTGTATATACGTTCTTAGATTGGGTTCAGATTTGAACACCATCAATTACCAGCTGTGTAACTCAACCTCTCTGAGCTTCCATTTCTTTTAAATTGAAGTAAAATTCCAGTAACATAAAATTAACCATTTTCAGTGAACAATTCAAAAAGAATATATGTATATGTGTGTAACCAAGTCACTTTGCTGTACACAGAAATTAATACAACATTGTAAGTCACCTACACTCCAATGATACTTTGGCCATCTGAGGCGAAGAGCAAACTCTTTGCATTGGAAAAGACCCTGATGCTGTGAAAGATTGAGGGCAGAAGGAGAAGGGGGCAACAGAGGATGAGATGGTTGGATGGCATCACCAACTCAGTGGACATGCTGCTGCTGCTGCTAAGTCACTTCAGTCATGTCTGATTCTGTGCGACCCCATAGACGGCAGCCCACCAGGCTCCCCCGTCCCTGGGATTCTCCAGGCAAGAACACTGGAGTGGGTTGCCATTTCCGTCTCCGATTCATGAAAGTGAAAAGGGAAAGTGAAGTCGCTCAGTCATGTCCGACTCCTAGTGACCCCATGGACTGCAGCCTACCAGGCTTCTCTGTCCATGGGAGTTTCCAGGCAAGAGTACTGGAGTGGGGTGCCATTGCCTTCTCCACAATGGACATGAGTTTGAGCAAACTCTGGGAGATAGCGAAGGACAGGGAAGCCTGGCGTGCTGCAGTTCATTGGGTCACAAAGAGTCAGACATGACTTAGCGACTGAACAACAACAATAACACTTCAATAAATAAAAGGAACAACTCAGTTGCATTTAGAATATTCACGTTATGAAATCACATATCTAATTTCAAAACATTTTAATTGCCCCTAAATGAAGCCTCATACCCATTAAGTACTCCATTGTCTCCCCTTTCCTTACCACTTCCTTCAGCTCTTGGCAGCCACCAGTCTGTTTTCTGTCTCTATGGATTTGCCTGTTCTGAATATTTCACATAAATGGAACCATGCAGTATGTGACCTTTTGTGTCTGGCTTCTTTCACTTAGCATATTGTTTTCAATATGTTGCTATATGTTGTAGTTCAGTTCAGTCACTCTGTAGTATGTATCAGTATTTCATTCCTTGTTGTGGGTAAATATCATTTCATTCTGTAGATATAACATTTTTTTAGTCTGTTTATCTGTTGATGAACACTTTACCTCTTGGCTATTGTGAATAATGCTACAGTGAACATTGGCATACAAGTATCTGTTTGAGTCCCTTTTGCAGTTATTTTGGGTACATAGAAGTGAAATTACTGGGTCGTATCATAATTCTATCTTTAACTTTTCGAGAAACCACTAGTTTTCTACTGTGACTGTGACATTTTATATTCCTATCAGCATTATGTGAGGGTTCCAATTTCCCTATATCCTCGCTAACACTTGTGATTTTCTGTGTTTTTTTTTTACATTGTTATTTTATAATAGCCATCCTAATGGGTATAAAGTGGTATATCATTGTGGTGGTTTTGATTTGCATTTTCCAAATGATTAATTAAGCATCTTTTAAAATGTTTATAGGCTATTTGTATATCTTCTTTGGAAAAATGTCTATTCAATTTCTTTGCCTATTTTTGAAGTGGCTTGCTTGGTTTATTTACTTAATATTTTTTTAATTGTAGCAATTCTTTATATGTAGTGTAGACATCAATTCCTTATCAGATATATGATTTGCAAATCTTTTTTTCCATTCCATGGGTTGCCTTTTCACTTTGTTGAGAGTGGCTTTTGATGCACAAAGGTTTTCATGAAGTCCAATTTGTTTTTTCCTTCTGTTATCTGTTCCTTTTTTGGTGTCACATTCAAGAAATCATTGCCAAATCCAATGTCCTAAAGCTTTTCTCTTTTGTTTTCTTCTAAGAGTTTTAAGATTTTAGATTTTAGATTGGATCTTTGATCCACTTTAATTTTTGTATATAGTGTAAGGTAAAGATGTATTTTTATTCTTTTATGTGTGGATATCGATTTCCCAGTGTCGTCTGTTGAAAAGACTGTCCTTTCCCACACTGAATGATCTATGACATCCTTGTCAAAAATCATTTGATTATATATATAAGGGTTTGTTTTTTAATGCAATTCTATTCTGTGACTGTCTTTATGCCAGTACCATGCTGTTTTGATTACTATAGCTTTGTTTAGTAAGTTTTGAAATCAGGACATTTTGAAATCAGCTTTATTTGTTTTCAAGTTGATTTTGGCTATTTGGGGGTCCCTTGAGACTGAATATGAACTTTGTGAATGGATTTTTCTATTTCTCCGAAGATATTGGAAGTTGATAGGGATTGCATTAAATTTGAATATTGCTTTGAATGGTATTGTCAATCTATGAGGCCTTCCCCAGTAGCTCAGTGGTAAAGAATGCACCTGCAAAGCAGGAGACTCGGGTCCGATCCCTGGGTCGGAAAGATCCCACTGGAGGAGGGCATGGCAACCCACTCCAGTATTCTTGCCTGGAGAATTCCATGGTCAGAGGAGCCTGGCAGGCTACAGTTCATTGGGTTGTGAAGAGTCAGATATGACTACAGCAACTGAGCATGCGTGCACACATGACAATCCATGAATACAATGTCTTTCCACTTATATCTTCTCTAATTTCTTTTAGCAACATTTTCTAGTTTGTTTTTGGTGTGTGTATATTAGTCTTTTCTCTCTTTGGTTACATTTATTACCAAATGTTTTATTCTTTTTGATGCTAGTGTAAATAAAATTGTTTTCTTAATTTCCTTTTCATGTTGTTCAGTGTTAGTGTATGAATACCTAACTGATTTTTTGTATGTGGGGTTTGTATCTTGCAGCTTTGCTGAATTCATGTATTAGTTATAACTCTTTTGGGTGTAATCTTTAGAGTTTTATATACATAAGATCATGTCATCTGTGAATAGAAATAATTTTACTTATTTTTCAGTTTGGATGTGTTTTATTTCTTTTTCCTGGAAAGAATGGAATTATTCTTTGTAGAAGTTTTTTAAAGTGTCTGTTTCTATGACATCTATCTATTGACTTGGCAAATGTACATGGTCCTTTATCAGGTACTACAGTAATCTCTGCTACTTTCCTAGAGGTCTATCAGCAGTACCTTTCACATCTTCCCAGGACCAGCCCTGGGAAGATTATGAAATGTGGGAGCAGAGCTACAGGCTACTTTTCCAGTCTCCATGGCAGTCATCTGGAGGTTCTTACCCCACCCTATGCTACTCCTGAGCTCTGGTCCTTCTGCCTAGAATTGTCCTTCCTGGAGCCTTCACATGCTTCTCTCTATCATTCTTGACATTCAGATTTCAGCTCACAGGTTGCCTCACAGGGTGGTCTTACCCAATTCCACCCTCTCCTGACACCCTCTCTCCCATGTAGGTCTCTGGTTTTATATTCTTTTTATCACTTATTAGAATTTTAAAAATTTATTTATTTGTTGACTGGCTGCACTGGATCTTTGTTGCTGCACTGAGTGCAGGCTTTCTCTAGTTGTGGTGAGAGAGGGTTTCTCTTGCTCTGAAGCACAGGCTTGTAGGTGCAGGGACTAAATAGTTGCAGCATGCAGGCTCAGTAGTTGTGGTTCATGGACTTAGTTGCCCCATGACATGTGGGATCTTCTTCCTGGACCAGGGATTGAACCTGTTTCTCTTGCATTGGCAGGTGGATTCTTAACCACTAGACCACCAGGAAAGCCCCAGCACTTATTAGAATTTTAAATTATTTTGTACTATTTGTCTCCCCTGTTTAGAAGGTAAGCTATGTTATGGCAGAGGCCTATATTCTCTTGTTCCGTGCTAGATTAGCATCTGAGATACAGACTGGGGACAACAAATGTCTGAACATCCACATGGGAAGGGTTTTTATTAGTTTCACTTTACAGATCAGAATCTGCCAAGCTCAACTTTAAGTATAATTCTTCATTCACTTCAGTGCACGATTGTAAGAGTGGCCTGTATTCAAATTCCACCCCTTTCTTATGTCCCAGCTTCAGGCTTTACATCTTTGAAGTGAGGTGATACTTGTACATATCTCACGATGCTGATATGAGGATCAAATCCATTAATAGCTGTAAAATGCTTACACTTAGGGTTGGCACATCTTATTGCTATTCCCCAGCATCCAGCACGGTGCTGGTACAAGGTAGGTACCCAGTAAATAATTGCTGAATGGGGAATTTTATGGTGCGGCAGTTTTGCCAGGTCTTCAATAAACACTGGAGTGGACTTTTTTTTTCAAGCATCCTAGAGATTATAATGTAGTATAACAGAAGCCACATATAAGGAAAAAGGTTTTTAAAAATCTCAGTAGGCTGGCTGTTGAAGAAAGAGAAACAACTATCACCTTGGAACCTGGTTCAGAATGACCATGTATTTGGCATCCAGAAGTGGGAGTGGGTTGGAAACGTGGCTGGTAGGAAAAGGACTGAGCTGGCTTTCACGGAAAGAAGAGGTGAAACAGGTGAAAGGAAGAGGGTGTTTTTCCAGGTGTGAATTCACAGTGATGAAGGCCTAGTTCTAGTTTTTTATTACAAGTCACTGTTAATCCCAGCAGGAAGACCCCAGATTTTTCAACCTAACTTGAAGGCAGAGCAATCAATAGGCAGCTATGTGAATCCCCCTCTAGAGATTCCTCCTTCTTCCCTAATATAACCCATTTTCTTATAGGTGAATTGGAGGGGGGCAGGCATGTAGCATGATCACCAAAGGTGGCTGTTGAGGACATAACATCATCCAAGTTGTCAAGGAAGCTCCCAGAGGGCAAGGAAGCAGTGATGTCACAGAAGGGCAATGGGAATCTTCGGGGAGAGAAAGAGACGGGGTTCCATCACCAGGGGAGCCAGCCCTGACCCTTGCTGCTCAACCTCAGTGGCAGAGAAGGCAAGTAAGTGTGGGTGTCTTTTTTGGGGGGGCTGTGCTGGGTTTCAGTTGTGGCATCCAGGATCTTTAGTTGCAGCATGAGAATTCATAGCTGTGGCATGTGGGATCCAGTTCCCCAACCAGGGATCCAACCCAGGCCCCCTGCATTGGGAGCATAGAGTCCCAGGCACTGGACCACCAGGGAAGTCCCAGTTCAGGTGTCTTTGATGCTTGTATATTGTCTTCTTCATTTCTAAGGCAAACCATTCAATATCACGGTAATCCTTGTCTTTTGGGAGAGGGGAGGGAGATAAACAATAAGACTTCTTTCTCAAGTTTCTGCCCCATTTCCCTGCTCCCTTTCCCCCCTGTTTGGTCATTTTTAGGGCTCTCAAACCTACTTCAACACCTGAGACCAAATCTGCTTTACCACACAGGGAGTCCAAGCTAAGAGGCCAACCGGGGGAAATGTAAGGCATGGATCAGGGAAGGGTTGGAGTGGTGATGTGACCTTGGGATTCAGAGAAAAGTAAACTAGCTTTTGAGACATCCTTTAATCGTTTAAGATCATAGTATGAAGTCTCCTTGAGTGAGTGGAGAACCTCCAGAGGTTTTGAGCATGCTGCTCTCTGCTTAGAAGCCTGCTATTTTCAGATGGTTATTAAATGTCTTTAGGCAGATGAGCCCTTTCCTCCCAGAGGATAATCTAAATGGAAATCCATGTGTATATATGTATGACACAGTGACAAAATTTAATTTAGGTTCAGGTAACTGATATCAGATCCGTTCTGGAAAGTCTCTTCTGACAAGGGAGAAGGGTATCAAGGTAAAATTTCCTGAGTCTCAGAAACCAAGGGGTGAGGCAAGAATGGAAAATTTGAGATCATGTGACATCTATGATACTTTTGGAGCACCTTCTGCAGATCTAAATTCCCATCAGTAGATTGGGAACAAAAGTTCCCAAGTTGGTAGGTGCCCAATATGCTACTAGAGGTCAGTGGAGAAATAACTCCAGAAAGAATAAAGAGACAGAGCCAAAGCAAAAACAACACCCACTTGTGGATGTAACTGGTGATGGAAGCAAGGTCCAATGCTGTAAAGAGCAATATTGCATAGGAACCTGGAGTGTTAGCTCCATGAATCAAGGCAAATTGGAAGTGGTCAAACAGGAGATGGCAAGAGTGAACGTTGACATTTTAGGAATCAGTGAATTAAAATGGACTGGAATGGGTGAATGTAACTCAGATAACCATTATATATACTACTGTGGGCAAGAATCCCTTAGAAGAAATGGAATAGCCATCATAGTCAACAAGAGTCTGAAATGCAGTACTTGGATGCAATCTCAAAAATGACAGAATGATCTCTGTTCATTTCCAAGGCAAACCATTCAATATCATGGTAATCCAAGTCTATGCCCCAACCAGTAATGCTGAAGAAGCTGAAGTTGAACAGTTTTATGAAGACCTACAAGACCTTCTAGAACTAACACCCAAAAAAGATGTCCTTTTCATTATAGGGGACTGGAATGCAAAAGTAGGAAGACAAGAAACACCTGGAGTAACAGGCAAATTTGGCCTTGGAGTACAGAATGAAGCAGGGCAAAGGCTAATAGAGTTCTGCCAAGAGAACGCAGTGGTCATAGCAAACACCCTCTTCCAACAACACAAGAGAAGATCTACACATGGACATCACCAGATGGTCAACACTGAAATCAGACTGATTATATTCTTTGCAACCAAAGATGGAGAAGCTCTATACAGTCAGCAAAAACAAGACTGGAAGCTGACTGTGGCTCAGATCATGAACTCGTTATTGCCAAAGAAAGAAAAGAACGTGAAGTCGCTCGGTCGTGTTCGACTCTTTGTGACCCCAAGGACTGTAGCCTACCAGGCTTCTCCATCCATGGGATTTTCCAGGGAAGAGTACTGGAGTGGGTTGCCATTTCCTTCTGCACCTTATTGCCAAAATCAGACTTAAATTGAAGAATGTAGGGAAAACTACTAGATCATTCAGGTATCACCTAAATCAAATCCCTAATGATTACAGTGGAAGTGAGAAATAGATTTAAGGGACGAGATATGATAGACAGAGTGCCTGAAGAACTATGGATGGAGGTTCATGACATTGTACAGGAGACAGGGAGCAAGACCATCCCCAAGAAAAAGAAATGCAAAAAAGTAAAATGGCTGTCTGAGGAGGCCTTACAAATAGATGTGAAAAGAAGAGATACAAAAAGCAAAGGAGAAAGGGAAAGATATACCCATTTGAATGCAGAGTTCCAAAGAATAGTGAGAGATAAGAAAGCCTTCCTCAGTGATCAGTGTCAAGAAATAGAGGAAAACAATAGAATGAGAAAGACTAGAGATCTCTTTAAGAAAATTAGAGATACCAAGGGAACATTTCATGCAAAGATGGGCTCAATAAGGACAGAAATGGTATGGACCTAATAGAAGCAGAAGATCCTATGAAGAGGGAGGTGGCAAGAATACACAGAAGAACTTCAAGATACACAAAAAAGATCTTCATGACCCAGATAATCATGATGGTCTGATCACTCACCTAGAGCCAGCCATCCTGGAATGTGAAGTCAATTGGGCCTTAGGAAGCATCACTATGAACAAAGCTAGTGGAGGTGATGGAATTCCAGTTAAGCTATTTCAAATCCTAAAATATGATGCTATTAAAGTGCTGCACTCAATATGCCAGCAAATTTGGAAAACTCAGCAGTGGCCACAGGACTGGAAAAGGTCAGTTTTCATTCCAATCCCAAAGAAAGGAAATGCCAAAGAATGCTCAGACTGCTGCACAATTGCACTCATCTCACATGCTAGCAAAGTGATGCTCAAAATTCTCCAAGCCAGGGTTCAGCAATATGTGAACCATGAACTACCAGATGTTCAAGCTGGTTTTAGAAAAGACAGAGGAACCAGATAGCAAATTGCCAACATCCACTGGATCGTCGAAAAAGCAAGAAAGTCCAGAAAAACATCTATTTCTGCTTCATTGACTATGCCAAAGTCTTTGACTGTGTGGATCACAATAAACTATGGAAAATTCTTCAACAGATGGGAGTACCAGACCACCTGACCTGTCTCTTGAGAAATCTGTATGCAGGTCAGGAAGCAACAGTTAGAAGTGGACAGGGAACAACAGACTGGTTCCAAATAGGAAAAGGAGTACATCAAGGCTGTATATTGTCACTGTGCTTATTTAACTTATATGCAGAGTACATCATGAGAGACACTGGGCTGGATGAAGCACAAGCTGGAATCAAGATTGCCAGGAGAAATATCAATAACCTCAGATATTCAGATGGCACCACCCTTATGGCAGATAGCAAAGAAGAACTAAAGAGCCTCTTGATGAAAGTGAAAGAGGAGAGTGAAAAAGTTGGCTTAAAACTCAACATTCAGAAAACAAAGATTATGGCATCCAGTCCCATTACTTCATGGCAAATAGATGGAGAAACAGTGGAAACAGTGGCAGACTTTTATTTTGGGGGGTTCCAAAATCACTGCAGGTGGTGACTGCCACCATGAAATTAAATTAAGACGCTTGCTCCTTGGAAGAAAAGTTATGACCAACCTAGACAGCATATTAAAAAGCAGAGACGTTACTTTGCCAACAAAGATCTGTCTAGTCAAGGGTATGATTTTTCCAGTAGTTGTGTATAGATGTGAGAGTTGGACTATAAAGAAAGCTGAGCCCCAAAGAATTGATGCTTTTGAACTATGGTGTAGGAGAAGACTCTTGAGAGTCCCTTGGACTACAAGGAGATCCAACCAGTCCATCCTAAAGGAAATCAGTCCTGGTTGTTCATTGGAAGGACTGATGTTGAAGCTAAAACGCCAATACTCTGGCCACCTGATGTGAAGAGCTGACTCATTGGAAAAGACCCTGATGCTGGGAAAGGTTGAAGGTGGGAGGAGAAAGGGAAGACAGAGGATGAAATGGTTGGATGGCAAAACCGACTCAATGGCCATGAGTTTGAGTAAACCCCGGGAGTTGGTGATTCACAGGGAGGCCTGGCATGTTGTAGTCCATGGGGTTGCAAAGAGTTGGATATGACTGAGTGAACTGAATTTGTATTGTCTTAATTTGCTCCAAAAATAACTGGTATCTAGAGGTGTGAATGGACTTCCAGGGCTTCCCTGGTGGCTCTGCTGCTGCTGCTGCTGCTGCTAAGTCGCTTCAGTCGTGTCCAACTCTGGGTGACCCTATTGTTGGCATCCTACCAGGCTCCTCCTTCCCTGGGGTTCTCCCGGCAAGAACACTGGAATGGGTTGCCATTTCCTTCTCCAACGCAAGAGAGTGAAAAGTGGAAAGTGAAGTCGCTCAGTTGTGTCCGACTCTTCCAGACCCCATGGACTGCAGCCTACCAGGCTCCTCCGTCCATGGGAGTTTCCAGGCAACAGTACTGGAGTGGGCTGCCATTGCCTTCTCTGCCCTGGTGGCTCAGTGGTAAAGAATCCGCCTGCCAAGCAGGAGACATGGGTTGGATCCCTGAGTCAGGAAGATCCCCTGGAGAAGAAAATGGCTACTTACTCTAGTGTTCTCTAGTGTTCTTGCCCGAGAAATCGCATGGACAGAGGAGTCTGTCTGTCTATAGTCCACGATGTCACAGAAGAGTCAGACACGATTTAGTTACTAAACACCATAGGTGTGAAGGCCTAGAAGAAAATGGAAGAGGGAAGGAGGACTTTTTTATTGTCTTGATTTTATGCGGAAAACAAAGCCCACTTTCTGAATTTTTTCATCATTTAGTCAATATTCATTTCTTGAAAGAGGGAGAAGGAACGGAACCTAGGCCTGTTGTGTACCTGACACAATTCACTCTTCCCCTTACCTGAAGCCCACATGGCAATAATTCTCAACTTGAGGGAAGAGAACCTGAATCTTTACTTCCCTCTCATTATCAGTGATCAGGAAAGCCCTTTCTGTGCCGGCTTTTTTATTCCAGCTTCAGTCAACAGGTAACAGGTCGGGAGGGGGAAAAACCTAGTTATAGGGTGCACATCAATTTCAAGAGGCGATAGCAGTAGTAACAATCATCATTGGCAGCGTCAGCAATGACCCAATGTTGAGTCCCACATCTCCGAGCCAGGCTCTTGCAACATTTTATATAGTCCTAACAAGCCTCCAAGGTTATTCCCAAGTGAGGAATGAGGAGGAACCGAGACTCACTTGAATCACTGACTTTCCAACGTGCCTCTCTGATGGCTAGCGGGGTGCAAACTCATTCTGTCGGATCCACCACTAAAATCCTTCTCAGGTTTCCGGTCTGGGATTTCCGTGCTTCATTCACTCCTGAAAAAGTTAGCATAGAAGGCTCTGTAGAGGAAGGAGTCGCAATCCTTCCGGCGCGGGGGAACAGCGGCCTCCGACAGACTCTCAGCGGAACTTTCCTGTCCGCGGTGCGTGTTCCCGTCCGGGCGGCCGGGCGCGCGGGCCGGGAGGGGGAAGCTTTCTGGCGCGGACCGCCAGCGGAGGCTGAGAGCGCCGCCGCCGGAGAAGACCGACGCTTAGCCGGAGCCAGCCCGCGGCGCCCGGGCCTGGCCGGCTGCCTCCCTCCATCCCCGCTGCCACTGCCGCAGGCACTGCCAAGGCGGGCGCAGCGGAGCGCTCGGCCCCTCGGCCCTACCCGGCCCGGCGCGGCCCCGAGCCGCGGCGCGGGAGGTGAGTGCGGTTGCCGGCCCACGGCTCCCTGCTCGGGCCGCCGGGACCCGCAACAATGGGGGCCGAGTGGAGAGGCGGCCCGGGCCCCTGGCGCTCAGCGGCCTGGGGCAGCAAGCCGGTCCTGGTGGCCCAGGCCTCGGGGCGCTGGATCCCACCTGGGAAACTCCGGTGGCTGGAGGCTTGGCGGGGGTCTTGGCCTCCACCGGGGGCCTTATTAGCTTGGTATTTAGGACTTTTGTACCCGGGAAAGGGAGTCGTAGGGGCTCGGAGACTTAACTGTAGTGGCGTGCGCTCTTAGCTCCTGATGCAGACGGCCTGGAGGCTGGCCACAGCGGGTGGGTTGGGGGGAGGGTGCGTTTGGAATTCTGGGGGCCTCAGTGTGCCTGCCTGCTCCGTAAGGCGAATCGAAATGCGTCTCTCCTTGCTCTCCTCCTCACCCGCTCAGGTCCGTGAACTTGGCAGGCCGGGATCTGGCTGAGGAGAAAAGGGTATTGAGTATTTAGCTTCTCTGAGGTAACCGGTGATTAGTTCTGGAAAGGCAAGGAGCTCAGCTGGGCACAGGGGAGTTGAGCGAAGAGATGGATTCTCCAGGGCCCTGCATCCCAAAGTTGAGTGATTCTCAGATAGGGAACTTGTCACAAGAGTGTCACAGTGAGTCGTGTCGGCCACCTTGGCGTTAGGGTGAAGCCGGAGTTGTGAACTGGAGAGTATAGAGGAGGGTTGGTAGGCTGCTGAGGTTGGAGAATTGGCTTTTTGTCGGCCGTGGTGGTGGCAGCCTGTGAGATAAACAAGGGACCTTTGCAGAGTGGGCTTCCTGATAGAGAATGACCTCTTTCTGCGGGGGAGGGGTGACTCAGATCTGTTAGAATTCCTGCTACTTGCTAGTGGATGTGGCTGAGTATGTTGGTGGCTGGGCACTGAGGTAGATGGGGCTGGAAGGGGGCGTTTTGGGGGCTGAACTGAGTTTGTTCCTAAATAGAAGAGTGGACCATTCCTTTTTACTGCGAGTCAGAATGGTAGCTGTCATTAACTGTGTTTTAAGTAAAAAATTTCTTTGTAGTATTTGTACCCAAAGCACTCCTCTGTTCCTTTTTTTTTTTTTCTTTGTTTTTGAATTGTGACTCATGGTTTCTTTTCAACACTGTGGCTGTCGTTGATGAGGATAGACAAACTTAGCATATGTAAATTTTAGGGATTTTCATCTCACTTTTTCTAAATCTAAATGCATTTAAGAGCCTCTTTTCACTGACTTGTGTGTCATTGTTTAGTGTGTGCAGCTCTAGAAAGGGATGTGAAAACTCTTTTAACAGTTTGTCGAAAGTTCATTTTATCCCTAAATCCATGAAACTTCATTTTCTCCTACTGCCATGAAGTCGTTACATTAAATCTGCTAAATCTTAGTGACTGTCATTTCAACTCTCCCAGGACATTATCTTCGTTAGCATTGTAGTCTGTCTGATCTGTACACTGTGTCTCATCTGTATCATTGAATGGCAATATGCAAATTCCAAGGAGCTGAGGCCTGCATCTATGCACCAGAGTTCTCTGTGGAATATTCTCAGAAGTTGGTGTGTTGTCTGTAGATGAGATATTAAACTTCATGTGGGGAAAACAAAAAAAAAAGTGTCAGAGTCATTGTACTTTCAGAGTTTGTTTAGAGTGTTAGGAGTTATATTGCCTCTTTGGAGTATATTAGAGTATAAATTTTCAGATGAGATGTAAGGTAATTCTGTTTGTAATTTTGCTAATGGTTCTGGGGATTTTTTTTTCCCTTAATGTTTAAAAAATCACGTATTTGCCTTGAACTATTCTTTCTCTGTCTTTTTCTCTTGTAAGTAACTCATTCTTCCATAAACAAATATCTGTTGAATTATGCCAGGCCCTGTGTTGGGCATCTCCAACATGGTGATGTTATTCTTGTTTTAATAATAGTAGTTCATATTTTAGAAGGGGTTATAGGTCTGTGAAGGAAGAAGTGATTCAGGCATTCAAGTTTTTAATCAGTAAAAGTATTGAGTACAGTTTTTGTAAAGTATTGATTCTGACTACTGACAATTGATTATATATTTTCATGGGAGAAGTTCACAGTGGTATGGAATTATTTTGGATTATTTTATTTACATATACCTGTTAACCTGAAGAGTGCCTGTAGACAAACCACAAGGTGAATATTTTGTTGCTGTGTGTATCTTGATGGGCTGTTATGTACAAATACTGTATGTGTGCCTAGGTTCCTCAGGAAGCCATCACACTTTTCTTCCCACTGTGGTTTTGAGAGCATGAAGGTGTTGCATATTGCGTTTGTCTGGTTCATTGTATGTAAGCTAGGAGTGTCTGCTGATGGTAAGAGTGTCGTTTCCTAGAACAGGAGGAATCAGTTGAGGTAAGGCTCTGCCTATTTGATACTCCTTGCCTCTTAATTTTTACTTCATAAATTATGTTTGAAAGCTTTTTTGCTGTAATTGTTCATCTCCATTCTGATCTAGTTAAATGAAGGTCTGTCCTGTGCTCTCTTCTCTGTCTTGCTGTGTATGTATTTTGGCCAAAAATAAAAGAAGAGATTTAAAATCAAGGCACGTGGATAATAAATTCTTTGAAATATGTCTCACTTTCCATCTGAAATAGTCAACTTGATCAAATCAAATAAAAACTTTTGTTTGTTGCTTTGGAGGCAAACTGATTGCTGAAAAATGTTTTTGACTACCTCTTAGTCAGATGGATCACCTCAGAGACTCTTGGAAAGAAGACTTAAGAGTGTTTGATTTCTTTGGAAAAATTCTGAGGTGTCTAGCTAGGACAATGGAAAGAGCATGGTCTTTGGAGTCATCCCATCTGTACCTCTTGCTTGCTTTTTGACCTGGGTAAGCTTTAACTTCTTTGTGCCTTGTTTTCTGATTTTTTTCAGTCTGTGAAATGGGGCTAAATAAAATAAAATAACCTCTGTAGATTGTAGTGAGGACTGGAGATGAGGGCCTAGTGCTTCATGGGTGGTCAGTGCTTGCTGTTCGTAGTAGTTAAGTGTCAATCATTACGTATGGGTTACTCTTCTCAGTAGTATTAGTGCCAGGAGTGTGGCTGGGTGCTATGCATGGTTGAGAAGTTGAATTTCCTTGTGTAGTGAGGAAGGCAGCCTTCTGTCTACACCTGCTGGCATCCTGGTCAGGTGAGAGAATTGTTGAGTCCACACTATAAAGTCCAAGGTCATTCCTGGCACTGGTAGGTTTTTCCCTGGCAGTTTCTATGGAGAAGCCAGGAGGTAATTGTTCGGCATGTCCTTGTTTTGGGAACAGTGGGCATTCCCAGTGACAAAGTGCTGAGATATGCTGAGCAGCAACATGTTCCCTGTAATCCCTGATCAGGATATTTCTCTAGCTTTCTTCTGTTGGCAGCAGATACCTGACTTTGGTCTTTTTGCGTGGAAGGCTCTAGATGCTGGAGAAATTTGTCTAATTTGGGCTGGTTTGATAGCATTTAGCACTCTGTTCAGAAATGTTTTTGATGAACAGAAGGTTCACAGGCTTTGTTATAGAATTGTTCAGTTTTATTTTTTCCCTGTGAGAGGAGGAAAAAAAAAGTTGAGAGAAAAGAATGAGCCAGACAGAAATGATTCAAAATAACTGGCCCTAAATCTCTTCCAGTCTTTCTTCATCAAATCCCCCTCCATTCAGAGTGATCTTTAACTCCAGTTAAAAGTCAATAATATGCCTCTGGCCTCAAAATACACAAATATGTAGATCCTGGTATGTCCCTACTTCAGCATCTCACAAGGACCTTTGTGGCCTGGCCTCTTTGGTGTCTTACTCTCCAGTCCCTCTTCTGCCACAATTCCTCTGTCACTTTAGGTTCCAGTCATAGTGCTCCTTGAAGGTCCCAGGAGTCTCAAGCTATTCCTCTTAACCAATGTTCCCTCCCATTCTAGTGCTTGTTTGACCCTTAGGCTTGAGTTTACTAGGAACTCAGGCCCCACCATCACTTAAAGCCCTTCCTTGGTTCTTTCCACATTAAGGTGAATGCCTTTCCTTTGTGTGGCCATTGCAGTCTGGGAAGGCTTCTTTCATAACCAGTGTACTCTTAACTTTGGGTATTTTTGTGTATTTTCTGTGCCTACCTTGTGAACTCCTGGACGGCAGGACCTGGTCCTGTTTAACTTTACATCCCAGTACCTAACCATTTCTGTTATAGAAGTAGCTACTCAGTAAATGTTCAGTGAACGAGTGAATGACCTCTGCCTGTGAACTGTTGTGAAGTTATTCCTTGTGAAGCTGGTGATGTGATGAGAATTCCGGCTTCATGGGAGCACCTGATCCTGGCTGAAGCAGTGCAACTGCCTTTGTATTTCCAGGTTGCTAAAAGCAGTGTTTTATTTTGCTTTGAAAATGTGTTGCTTTTTCTGAACGTTAATGATTTTGATGCTGGGGAGCTGTTACCGTCTCTCTTCGGGTCTTGCCAAAATTTTCGGAAGAGAATGTGACAGTTCTTTAGTTTATCCAGATCTTCCATTGGCCATTTACTGCTCTGAGCACTTTGTCCTCATGCGGGGACATGTAGTATAGCCTCAGTTTGGGCTACAAGGTCTCCAGACAGCTGCTTCCAGCCTGGGAGTGGGTAATGGATTTAACACCAGGATGTTGTGAGTTTTGTCAGCTGACGGACTTTTTGAAGATCAGCTGAGCTCACTATCGTCATCTTCAGGATATAACATCGTTTGCCCAAATTTTATTGAAGAATTTGAACTCAATTATTATGAAATTAGCTGTTTCAGTTTTCTCTTCAGCCTACCACTGTACTAACACTGAAACTGATCTATTCTTTGTTAGGAAGCTCTATTGTCTGAGTTACTAACCTGGAAGTAATGAAATTGTGCCAATTCATTTAGTTACCCTCTTGGCTCTTCTTAGTGGTAAAATAACTTGAGAATATACTATCTAAATTACTTTGAATTAATTTCCATGGTTGATGAGACCACATAGGAATCCCACTGGCCAATTGTAAGGAACTTTATTGAAGCCTACATAATGCAGTTATTCTTTCATGTAGGTGACATAACAGACTACAGAAAAGGAAAGCATGACAAGTAACTGTAGTTAGATTAAAGATAAAAATTGACATGAGATAAAAAGGAAAGCTGAGACAAAGCATAAGGCAGTTTAAATGTGGCAAGCAACTGTTAAATTGAAGAAATTCGTGAGCAGTGTTGAAATCTTGAGAAGAAAATTGTTATAGGTGAAAAGCAATAAAAACTATGAACAGTTTCATCCAAATAGGCACATTGAAGGGACTCACACCCTTTTATGGTTTTATAGCACCATTGATGAAAGTGGTAAATAGGTAAAATTGAAAAGTGTTTCCTTTACTATGATAAATATCATATAGCTTGTGTATGTATGGTATTGTAATTTATAAAACAGAGAGGTGAAGTGCCTTGCTTTCCAATGCACAGAGCTAGTAAGAAGAAAAGCTGAAGCTTCATGCCAGGTTTTCTTAGTTTAGGGCCCTTCTTATCATGCTCATGGGATACTGTGAGGGCTTCAGTTAGGGGTGACAGTCCCCCCTTATTCCAAGCTTCTGGCCGGTAGAGGATACACAGTCCACCCAGGGAGTGGAGCCTCTGCTCTGTTAATAGCAGCCTAGTGAGTCTGGGAGAGCTGGGTGCTGGGCGGTGGGGGAGTCCAGAAGGAGCCCCTGCCTTCCTCACAGATCCCTTAGGGGTTTATAAGAAACACCCAGAACCAGGCGGAGATGTTTCTGCACTTGAGACCCAGTGAATCAAATTGGGATCTTCCTCCTAATGTGATGATGTGTAGAAACTGGAAGAAGAATGAAAGTTTGGAAGAGTCCTTTAGGTGTAAATCTGGATGGAGCTTAGTGCCTTCCCATCTCACCGTCTCTCCTGCCCTCCCCTGTCTGTCCAGCTTTCTCTTCTCCACTGTTTCACCCACCTCCCACCTTAGTGTGGATGCTGGCTTGCCGTGGTCCACAGTTTCTGTGCTGCCCTGCCCAGTTCTGAGAACGCGCCTGAACCTTCGCGCTCTGCCTGCTCTGCCAGTTGCCAGCCCTGAATCTCTTCCCTGGCATCTTCGGTGGCCCCTTGGCTGCCCAGTGTGTCTGGGCTGCTTGCCTGTCAGAGGTGCCCACTGCCTCGCTGACTGGAGCTGTCTCTGCCCCACAGGTGCTGTCCCGCTGCAGTTCCCAGTTCCTGCAGCAGCAGCCTGCACGGTCCCAAGGCTGCATGTTCCCTCGGGCCCAGACCTGCTCTCTGTCTCCCTCCTTGACCGGTGACTTCACCTGAGGGCTCACTGATTTGTTTTTCTCCCCCTTTCCCTTCAAGTCCTTAACTTTTTTCCTGATTATGCAGGTAATATATGGGTACAGTTAAAATTTAGGTATTTTTAAATAAGAAAAGGAACCCATAATCCCATATCTCAGTGTTAACTGCTCTCATGAATTTGGTTTATATTTATCCACACTTTTTTCCACTATGTATATGCTAATATTTCCAGGAAGATTCCCTGGAGAAGGAAATGGCAACCCACTCCAGTATTCTTGCCTGGAGAATCCCATGGACAGAGGAGCCTGGCAGGGTACAGTCCATGGGGTTGCAAGAGTCGGACACGACTTAGTAACTAAACCACCACCATCGTATGCTGATATGACCGTATTTGTGCTTCTTTATATGTGTGAGATAAAATAATTCCTTATTTACAGAAATGGAGTCATAGTATACCTACTTTTTAATAGTTTGCTTATTCATTTAATGCATTTTCTCTTGTGCATTTTCCTATGTGTCTGACACATATCTGTTGTATCTTTCAGCAGTTTATAGTATTATGTTTGTATCAGTTTACCTAGTCCCCTGGTGATAGCCATTTGTCTCTTACTCTTTGAAGTACCAAGCAGCCTTGAAATGTATCTTCCTATACCTCCTCGTGTGCACTGTATGCATCTTTCTGTGCTCCGTGTACTTCCTGGGATAAATTCCTGCAACTGGAAGAATTCGTAACAAGTCAAAACTTATGATTGTTTATAATTTTACTAGATATTATCATGTAACTTTTGAAAGATTATATCAGTTTATATTTTTCCTATAACAGGGAGCATTATAATTTTGATCTTTGACACTTGAAGGCTAGATAACTCACTTTATTTATATTTCTGTATTGAAGGAGGATGAGCATCTTTTCATGTTTTTGTTTCATATATAGATTGGTTAATTAATTAATTGCTCACTTGTCTTCTTTCTACTATCTTCCTGTCCTCCCTCCTTCCCCTTTTTGTTTTTACCTACATACAAGGTAGAACCAAAGTAGTTTGGCCTTTCATGCTTTCCTAGCCCTCTCCTTCTTGTGCCTGGTCATTCTAAGATGCAGTTTTATAGCCATTTCCTCACCTCTTACTTTATCTATACCTCTTAATCCTTTGCGATATGGCTTCTGGTTCTTTTTTTCTCCTGAATACCATCTCTGAGTGAGTTCCTTGTTGCCCAGACAAAGATTTTTTTTCTTGATATTTGTTGTTTTTCGTTTTGACTGATTTCCCTTTGCCAAGAGGGAAGCTGTGTGCCAGTGAACTTTTTATTATGGAAAATTTCAAACATACACAGCATCAGGGAGTCTAGTATAATGAATCCCATGTAGCCATCACTCATTTTCAGTCATGAGTAATATTTCCCCAATTTTTTCTTTTAATTGTCCTTCCCACTTTTTTTTTCTTCTGTTGTTGGCATATTTCAAAGCTAATCTCAGACTTTGTCATGACATGAGTGCATGTCTCTGTTGAGAGCATTTTATTAAACATCATCACCTTGCATTTTCTCTTTTTTAAAAAAAATTTATGTTTCTTTTCAGCTGTGCTGGGTCTTCCTTATTGCATGTGGACTTTCTCTAGCTGTGGCAAGGTGGGGGCTACTCTTCTCTGCAGTGCACAAACTTACTGTGGCGACTTCTCTTTTTGCGGATCCCGGGCTCTAGGTGCCTGGGCTTCAGTAGTTGCAGCTCCCAGGCTCTAGAGTGCAGGCTCAGTAATTGTGGTGCATGGGCTTAGTTGCTCTGAAACATGTGGGACCTTCCCAGACCAGGAATTGAACCTCTGTCTCTGCATTGGCAGGAGTGCTTAGTCTCTGGACCACCAGGGAAGTCCACCATGCCATTTTCTAATAATGAGGACTTAATATTTAATCCTGGTTCTGATACTGGCTGTTTAACTTGGACAACTGGTTTTTTTAAGTTTTTATTGGCGTATAGTTGCTTTACAATATTGTGTTAGTTTCTGCTGTACAGCAAAGTGAATCAGCCATCCATAAACGTGTATCTCCTCTTTTTGAATTTCCTTTCTGTTTAGGTCACCAAAGAGCACTGAGTAGAGTTCTCTGTGCCATGCAGTAGGCTCTCATTAGTTAGCTACTTGTATATAGTAGTGTATATATCTCTATCCCAGTCTCCCAGTACATCCCATCACCCCACCCTCTCCCTGCTTGTAGCCATATATGCGTTCTCTACATTTGTGTCTCTGTTTCTGCTTTGGAAGTTTTCATATGTATCACTTTTCTAGACTCCACATATAATCAGTATTATATGATATTTTTCTCTCTCTGATTATTTCATTTTGTATGAGTCTCTAGGTCCATCCACCCACATCTCTGTAGATGGCACAATTTTGTTCCTTTTTATGGCTGAGTAATAATCCCTTGTGTGTGTGTGTGTATATAGGTATATAGATCATATTTTTATCCAATCGTCTGTTGATGGACATTTAGGTTGCTTCTGTGACCGGGCTACTGTAAATAGTCCTGTAGGGAACATTGGGGTGCATGTGTCTTTTTTGAATTATAGTTTTCTTTGGATATATGCCCAGTAGTGGGGTTGCTGGGTCATACGGTAGTTCTATTTTCAGCTTTTTAAGGAACCTCTGTACTGTTCTCCACAGTGGCTGTATCAGTTCACCTTCCCCCCAGCAGTGCTGAAGGGTTCTGTTTTCTCCACCTCCTCTCCAGCATGTATTGTTTGTAGATTTTTTGATGATGGCCATTTTGATAGGTGTGAGGTGATACCTCATTGTAGTTTGGATTTGCATTTCTGTAATAATTACTGACATTGAGCGTGTTTCCTTGTGTTTATTGGCCATCTGTATGTCTTTGGAGAATGTCTATTTCGGTCTTCTGCCCATTTTTTGATTGGGTTGTTTGTTTTTTTGGAAATTAAGCTGTATGAGCTGTTTATGTATTTTGGAGATTAATCACTTGTCAGTTGCTTTATTTGTAAATATTTCCTGCCATTCTCAGGGCTGTCTTTTTGTCTTGTTTATGTTTTCTTTGCTGTGCTAAAGCTTTTAAGTTTAATTAGGTCCCATTTGTTTATGTTTGTTTTTATTTTCATTGTAACCCAGATTGTTTTTCCTCTTCTATTCCCTCTGTGGTCTGACCCTCAGAAATCTAACTCTTTCACTCCCACCACTTCAGGCTGTCCAGGTGACTCAGTTCCATAACCCTGGTTTCTTTACCAAGCAACAAAGGCACATTTCATCCTGGCTTTCGGACACGTCGTTCTGATCATGTGGGTGAGTGTAAAGGGCCCTGAACTGAGTCTCCCCACCGGAGCTGCGCTCAGTGTCGCCACTGGCTCTATGGCTTGGGCAGTCTGGTCACCTCTCTTGATCTTGTTGTCCTCAGTCCGCTGGGTGGTAGGGCTGGACTAGAGTCTGAAGTCCTGTGCAGCTTTGTCATCAGCTGTGAGAAGGTGCTTTCGGAAATGTCTTGCTCAGCATATGTGGGACCATATGCATCATTGCGCTCCCCAAACGAGTTTTTGGCTTTTCCCACCTGGCCTCTCTCAGGAAATCCAGGCTTTATTCTATGGCTTTTCCCTTGCATTTGTTCTCAACATGGAGCTGGTTATCTTGTGGTTAGTTCCCCAGTTAATCCTGACTTCTGTCTCTTCCTGGAATATACCTTTAGCCCCTTTCAGCTTTGTATCTGTATTCACGTTGTCTCCTTTGGCTGTCCTCTGAACCCATGTTGTGGCTAGTTAAATTTCTAACCATCTTTCTAGACTACGTTCAAGTGACAGTTTCATCCGCATTGGAAGTGAGTTCTGCCTCTTTCGACTTCCGTGACTGACAGTGCATCAGAGACGTTTCACAGTGTGCTTGGTACTTCAGGTATTTGTGTGTGTAAGTTTTTCTTGCTTTCTCGTGTAATCTCAAGTATAGGTGCCACATTTACGCACTGTGTAATTTTGCATCGTGGAGTGTCTTAACACAGTTCTTTGTACTAATAGTTTTGCAATTAATTCCAGTCTCAAAATTCAAAGATTCCTCGTTTTCCTGTCCTGTCTCAGAGTTGGAAAGATTCTCCAACTTTTTGGTAACAAAATTTAGCTTCTCCAAAGTCCAGCTGGTCATACTACATTGTTGTGGTCGTTCAGTGGCTAAATTGTGTCTGACTCTTTGCGACCCTATGGCCCCTGGGCTCCTCTGTCCATGGGATTTCCCATGTGGGAGTGGGTTGCCAGTTCCTTCTCCAGGGGATCTTGCTGACCCAGGGATCAAACCCATATTCCCTGCCTTGGCAGATGAGTTCTTTACCACGGGAGCCCCTGGGGAAGCCCTCATACTGCGTACTGTCATGGAGCAGCCAAAGGTAATCATCAGCATCGATTGGAAGCTAATGTACCGTATGCTCGGCGGTGTGTTCGGTACTGTATTTTTTCACTTAAAAAATCTTATACATGTACTGTTATTATTCTCATTTTATAAATAAAGATACCTAGATCTAGAGAAATTAAGTAGCTTCTTTACCATCCCTTAGATGGAAAGTGGTAGCGCTGGGACTCTGACCCAAGCCATCTCAACCCAGAGATGAGATGCATTCTGAACTGGTGTGCTGTTTTTTTTTTTTTGTCCGAAGCATGTTTACTGCCCGTTGGCCCTTACATGTTTATTTTCTAGCACTTATCAAATATCTTGCATGGATTTTTTTTCTTTTCTCCCCAGCCATCCAAACCAGCTGTCCCTTTATTGTTCTTCTGGTTTTGATGAAGGGAATGCCAGACTTTAAGCCTCAGAGTCACACGTAATTTTCCCTTTCCTTCCTGTGAGTTGTCCTTAGTAATGCCTTATCCCTGTTTTATCCTTTCTGATTTCTTTCCTCTTCACCCAGGCCCTCCAGGTCCAGTCCTGGATTATAATGGCTGACTTTCCTTCCTTTCTTCCTTCTCTCATTTTTATATAGTCCTTCTGAAAGGGTTGCCTGTCACCCATCTCTCTCCAGGTAAAAATCTATATTTCCTGTAGTGTTCAATTCAGTCCAGTCACTCAGTCGTGTCTGACTCTTTGTGACCCCATGAATCGCAGCACGCCAGGCCTGCCTGTCCATCACCAACTCTTGGAGTCTACCCAAACCCATGTCCATTGAGTCGGTGATGCCCTCCAGCCATCTCATCCTCTGTCGTCCCCTTCTCCTGTCCCCAATCCTTCCAAGCATTAGGGTCTTTTCCAGTGAGTCAGCTCTTCGCATGAGGTGGCCAAATGCCCCAGATTCTGTTGCCCTTGTGGTTTTAGGAAACACCAGGCAGCCTTCAACCCCTTTTAGAATGCTTCCCCTACGTCTTGTGCTTGTCTGTGGTTCCCTCCCGCATCTAATGGACCTGACGTTTCTGTAGATGTTAATCTTGACCATGCCCACCTTGCTGATGTCTTTGCTGATAGCATCCTCCTGGGCTGGTTCTTTCGCTGTCTCCCTGACTCACTGTGCAGACTCCTTTTCAACATTCCCTCATGCTTTGACCTATCCTTGACTTGCCTTCCCCCACTTCATACACTCCCTGAGTATCCTCCATATTTGAGGCCTCAGCTACCTGAATGTGACAGGAACACCCAAATCTGTATCTCTGACCCCAGCCCATTTTCCAGCTTTTTCTGACATTTCACCATTAACACTGTTAGCTGCCCCATCATTTGAGCTGGAACTCTGGATCAAGGACCAGAGCTTGAAGTTAGAAGTCTAGGTTGGAACTGCACTTTCCCACTCTCCCGATAGTATCATTGACTCAATGGACATGAATTTGAGCAAACTCCAGGAGAGAGTGGCTGCCAGAAGAACCTGTCATGCTGCAGTCCATGAGGTCACAAAGAGCTGACGTGACTTAGCACCTCAACAACAACAACTCTCTAGCTGGGTATATTTGGGGCAGGTCACTTAACCTCTTTAAAACTTAGATTCCTTATCTAGAAAGTGGAAATATCATTGTTTTCTTCATGGTATTACTGTGAAGATTCAGTGAGAGAATGTCAGAAAAAAGAATCATTTGATCGTGATCTGTGGAGTCCTTCCTATGTACATCAAGTACTGTGATGAATGCTAGGAGATAGTTGTGAGCAAGGCCACCCTCACGGGGCTCCACTTGGCTACTGTAGTCTTCCTGGATTTGCCTCCTTAATCTCTAATATTCCCTTTTTTCTCCTTTTACTTTGCCACTGTTTGTTCGGGGTCTCATCACCTTTTGTCCAGACTTTTACAACTGCTTCCTACTTAATCTCCTTGCCTCCACATAGCTACCAGTGTTCTTTTTAAATTGGGAATTCAAATGACTCATCCCTGCTTGAGATCCTTGATTGGGGCCCCCACTGGGGGCACATGGACTGTAGGGAGGCTTGCATGGAGAGAGGTGCCGAGTCCGCTTCTGAGCTCGGCAGAGAAGGGCTCAATGGCATAATAGTTATGTCTGCCAGAGGTGCAGACAGCAGAGTGGTGCCAAGTGCCACATATTTGCCACCCTTTTTACAGGACAAAGTTCAGACTCTAAACAAGGTCTTCAGGACACTGCTGGATTGAGATCTGGCCTACTTCTCGTCTCTTGCCATTTCCTCATGAACTCTGCAACCACTAGTCCTGCAGAACTATACTCCTGCATGCACCATTCCTTCTCTCTGAGTGACTTCATCAGTCTCTTCTTAAGGAAAGCTCTTTTTGTCCTTCGACGTTCAGGTCTGTTGCCTCCTCTGGGAAGTCTTCACCACGCTTGATCAGCAAAACCATTTCCTTCTCTGCCCTATAGAGCCTTTTCCTCCCTCCTTGCCTCCTTCCTTCCTCCTCCTCTCTCCTTCCTTCCTTCCTCCCTTCCTCCTCCCCACCTCGCTCCCTCCTTTCCCTCCTTCCTTCCTTAATATAATTCACATACTATGAATTTCCACCATTTTAAGTGTTTAATTCAGTGATTTTTGTTATATCACAAGATGATGCTCCTATCATATCAGTTCAGTCGTGTCCAACTCTTTGCGACCCCATGAACCACAGCACACCAGGCTGGCTTATCACTACTGTATAATTCCAGGACATTTATTTTCTACAAAAAGAAACTTGTATTCATTAAGCAGTCAGTTGCTCTTCTCCCTTCTCCCTGTCCCCTGGTAATGGCTAATCTGCTTTCTGTTTCAGTGGTTTTGCCCGTTCTAGGCACTTCAGAGACATGGGCTCACGCAGTATGTGGCCTTCTGTGGCTGGCTTGTCTCACTTAGCGTGTGTTTTCAGACTTTGCCCACGCTGTAGCCTGTGTTGGTACTTCATTCCCTTTTATTGCTGATGATATTCCACTCTGTGGATATGCTGTATACATTTTTTCTCTCTAGTCATCAGTAGTTGGAAGAGGAACTTTGGTCATACGTTGTACTCTGGCTTCCTTAGTGGCTCAGGCAGTAGAGAATCCACCTGCGGTGCAGGAGACCTGGGTTCGATCAGGAAGATCCCCTGGAGAGGGCAACAGCAAGCCACTCCAGGATTCTTGCCTGGAGAATCCCATGGACTGAGGAGCCTGGTGGGCTGCAGTCCGTGGGGTCACAAAGAGTCAGGCACGCCTGAATGACTGACGCTTTCTTTCACACTCATGGTGTGTGTTTGCACGTCTGTGTCAGCTGACTGGATGATTCCTGGAGGGCTCCAGTCATCACCCTGTGACCAGGTTCTCTCATCTCTGTATCTTCATACTGACCAGTACTGGCCAATAGTAGATGCTTCATCAGTATTGGTTGATGAGTCATTTTATCTCCTTTTCTGGAAAACTTAGAAACATTTTCTGCCTTTTCAGCACTTCTCAGATCCAAGTCATGATTTCTGTGTGGAATGTCTTCTCCCCTCCTCACTTTATTTAAGTCAGCCTTGCTTCTGGGGTTGTCTCCAGGTCTGCTTCCTCCAGGAACCCTTCCGACAGCATCTAAACCTCAATCTCTGTTGCTTTCTTCTCTGAACTCTGGTATATTTGGGATCTCTATCATTCATTAGGCACTTAAAAATGTAGTCTTACCTGTCTTACCTTAAGTAGATTGACAATAAGCCCAATAAGACTTAAGATTCCCTTTTTGCACTCCCAGTACAGAGGTACTCTAATTGTGTACTGGAATTATATCTAACATTTTACCTTGCTTAAATTCAATCATACACTTTACAAAAGGAAGACAAAGTAACGAATGATGGTTTCAATAGTAGGGTAATTTATTCTCACCATTTTACTCAGTAAGTGAGCACCCAAAGGCAGTGGATGCAGTCAGTCTTGTTACAGTTAGAATGATTGACAAAACCTATAAATGTAAAGAATTTTTGATCACTGTTTAGGTGGTGTGATGGTGAGTTGTAAGTATTCAGTAGTAGGGCAGCAGGGAGGAATTGAGGGCCAATGAAGAATTGCTGAACTGGTTCAGGCAGCAAAATACATGGAGAGTTAAAGTCTGAATATTATACTCTCTTGGAAATATTTTTGGTATATACGTCTATAGCCATAGACTTCCCGGGTGGCTCATATGGTAAAGAATCTGCCTGCAGTGGAGGAGACCTGAGTTCGATCCCTGGGTGAGGAAGATCCCCTGGAGAAGGGAATGGCTACCCTCTCCAGTATTCTTGCCTGGAGAATTCCAAGGACAGAGGCGCCTGGTGGGCTGCAGTCGGTGGGGTTGCAAAGAGTCAGACATGACTGAACAACTAACACTTACACTTTCTATGGGAATACACACAGAAAACTATTCATATAGTATTTTTGTGGACAATCAAAAAGGCCTTTCAAGGATGATTCTAACTGTGGATGACCTTTTTCACGTGCTGAAACCTAGTTAAGGTGGGATCTCTGTAGTGGATAGCTGGTGAGCTGTGGTTGGCAGTGTGAGGGCTTGCCCGGTTGGTCACTGGATGTGGCTAGGATAGGAGCAATCACAGCCTGCAAATACGATGCTGCTCAGGATGAGGGTGAGGCCAAACAGGATGTGTACTGATGACTTTGTAGAGAGAGAATACATGTATAAAGATACTGGTCTTACAGTTATAACGTCATATATCTGTTTATTGTAACACAGAAGAATAAAGAAGAAAATAATACCTTTTTTGGTAAAACTGTCACCCAGAGATAAAAATGTTTAATAACCTTTTGGTGCTTTTCCTTCTTGTTTTTTTTCCTATGCATATATATACTTGCAAATGTGTAATTCTGTTTTTAAAACTGGGATCTAAATGTTTATTAAGTTTTTTTGCACTTTTTATACAACATTATATTGTTAAGATGGTCTTGAAAATCTACCTCTGAAATTTGCTCTACTCTCTCTCTTGTATGTTCTCAAAAAGACTTTTCCTCTGATAGGTTGGAAGGTCTTTGGCAGAGCCATGTATTCATGTATCGATAGATTTGCTCATGAGCTTCGCCCGGACTGTCTTGCAAGCTCTGGTTAGGGTGAGCTAGAATTCATGCTCTCAGTGCAGACTCCTCTGTCAGAGACTTGTGACCTGATCTCATCTGTCAGCTGCCCCTCCTCGACTTGCTGTTCTAATGACTCTGCAGTAGATATTTCAGATTAAGTGTTTATAAACAATTTTTTTTTAGATGTTTAGAGGAAGGCCTTGGTGTTTTTTGTTATTGTTATCAAAACCGTGTGCTGTGGCAGCATCTTAATGAACAATCCCATGTCAAGGGCATTTTGGCAAGTTTTTCTCCTTTGAAGATTCATTTCTCTTCATATTCCATAAGTGAAAGTAGCAAGTAATACCTTGTGACATGTACAGTCAATACAGTTCTTATAAGAAACCAAATCTGTGAAACAGTTGCAGCATCAATGAATTATCCTGTTGACGTAGAAACTGTTACTCTTTAGTATCTTGCTTCCCCAGTTTGAATCTCTCCAGCTGCCTAACCTCTCATAAGGGATCTTGAATCTTATATGTGAACAGATTATTTAGTTTGTCCTGCTAACATAAAGCTTATCTTTGGCATAACAGGGAGAAAATCTGTGTTTCAGATAACTTTGCATTTAGTAACTTCGGTGTCTTTCACTTGGTAGGTTTTGCCTCACCTGACTGTTTCAGAACTGGTACATTCTAGAATCTTCCTTGGTTCCCTTCTTGAGCTATGGGTTGGCCTTTTGCTGTGGCTTATTCTGGCTGTCTCCATGTCTTTCCTTCCCTACTATTGTATCCACTCATTGTTTGTAGACTTGGTTTATCCAGTTTTGTCTAGGAGGAATGCCTGTTTTCTGGGCTTGGGGCCAAGTTTTTTTTTTACTTAACTTTCGGGTAAAACTACATACAGCATCCCAGCTGCTGTTTCCAGAGTTGAGCTCTCTGAAACCAGTTTTATTTGTTTGCAGACCAGATAGCAGCGCATTTTATGGTGGAAGATGTTGCACACATTTTGGAAATAAAAATAGACTCTCCCTAGATGGGCCATTGGTTGTCTACGTGAGAACCAACGCACTGATGTGTATTGTACAGTCTCAGCTTCCAAGGCTTCCAGGTGGGCTGGAGCTGAGATGAGGCTATAGTGTTTTCATGAGACACACTGTAAAAGAAGCTGCCCGTCTGCATAGGATTTGTTTGTGTTAAGTTATTGAGTCCTTCTCATGTTGCTGGGTCGCATGCTGTATGAACGCATTCAGCACCTGAAGCATAGGTGTCGTTACCCCAAATGAGGGAAAAGAAAGTGATTCGCTCCCGTTAACGCGAGTCTCTCTGACATCTAAGAATTCACTCTCCCTCATAGCAGTGCTGATACTAAAAGCGAGACTGTGTTGTAGCATCTGGTCTCCAGTCTAGGCTGGTGTCCAAGGGGGAGATGACAACCCCACCTCAGGCCCTGGTAGATGAACCTGGAAGAGAAGTCTCACATGTCCTTTACTCTTGGATTGGGGCTTGAAGAAGCACTACCCTGCTAGCCCTTTACCTCCTAATAGTTCTCAAATCTGGTCTTTCCACTGTTTTGGGGGTTTTTTTTAACTAGCTATTTCCTGTCTCTTCATATTCCATTTCGTCTAGCAAATATTTCTTCCAGGCCATGTTTTGAGTATTTACACTGTGCTAAAAACTGAACTGTGTAACTCCACAGTGCACTTTACGTTTATATTAATTCACCCCTTTTTCTGTTAATAATCCTTGAAGGTAAGGAGTGCCTCCATTTTACTTGTGGAATCTATGGCCCCAAGAGGTGACTTGCCTGGGTTCACACTGAAAAATGAGTGGGATTTCAATTTGAAACTGCATATTCCTATGCTTTTTTTTTAACCTATGCTTTTATATTCTGTATTCTATGGTGCAGAGTGATGTTTATAGTACACAGCTGGTCATCTTATTTTGGTCTGCTTGTAGGATAATATCCAGTCTCAACATCGTCAGCGTGTTCAGTGATCTTGATCCTGTTGCTTTTCCAAGTTTAGTTTTTACTCTTCCCCCATACTTCCTGCTTTATGCTCCAGTAATGCAATCTTCTTGGATTTGTTTGATTTCACATCTGCTTTTGTCTCTCACTTACTGTTCATAGAGTTCCCTGTCTTTGAAATCTTCTCTCCTCTTCTCTGTTTATCTCCAGCATCTCCTCCCCTCCCCTCCCCTCCCCTCCCCTCTCTGTGTGTGCCCGGTCGCTTCAGCCATGTCTGATTCTTTGCAACCCTTTGGACTGTAGCCCACCAGGCTCCTCTGTCCGTGGGATTCTTCAGGCCAAGAATACTGGAGTGGGTTGCCATGCCTTCCTCCAAGGGCTCTTCCTGACCCAGGGATTGAGTCCAGATTGTTGGCAGGTGGTTCTTTACCACTAGTGCCGCCTAGGAAGCCCTACCTGCCCCACATTACCTAACTCTGTCCAAATCTTTCTTCAGAACTCACTTTGGGCCTCATTCCTCTTAATGCTTGATCTGTCCTGACCTGTGTTTGCTCCTTATCTTTGCGTCCCCAGTAGATGGTAGTTATTTAATATGTTTTGGTTGAGCTGAGTAGAATTTTGGAAAGTATCACTGTCTAGAAAAAGATGTTCAGAGACCACCAAAGCTTCTTGTTAAGCTGTTTCGTCAATTTTACTAACTTAGTTAAGGGTCAGTTTCTGACACGAGGGATGTAACTTATTATTAAAAACAACCTAAGGTTTTTCTGAGTTTTGGCATTTGCGTGTATTAGAACTATCTTTGTGGAACCACCTTTTCCCTCCCTTTTTAAATTGGACCTCTGTTGCTATTCACTCTTTGTTAACTAGTTCCCCGACAAGGAGGCTGAATCTTTAGCTAATGGATTTGGTTTCATATGGTGTATGCACTTGGCAAGTATTGGTTCTCAGTCATCATCACTTCTCTTCTTTCTCTGAAGCTTTATAGAACAGCCTGATTCTAGATTTCAGAGCCTCTTTATGTCAGGGTACAGAGAATGTGCATCTTAGTAAAAGAACTTCTTGGTTTCTAAGTCATGGTTTTTGCATATCCACACCCACTGCCCCCTTGTGTTTATCAAGAATCAACAGTCAGCAGTAGAAATGTAGAATACCATAGTTTTTGCTTTATCATTTTGCTGAGACGACTTTATTGTTTTTAAACTCTTTTCTGTGCATAAGCACTCAATAGTATCTTTAGTGAACTTTAACTGATGGTTAAGTCTGCTGATAAAGAAAGTACTGACTTTCCCTGGTATTGGAAAAGGCCCAGGTGTGGGAAGGTTAGTTACTCGGTAGAATATCAGCTTGTCCTCTACAGATGATGATCCCTTTTTCTTCACTAAGGTTCCTCTCACGTAATTCTCTAAATATGCTGTTGTTATTTTCAAGTCTTCCTTAAGAGTCAATTACTTCCTGTTGTTTAGAGGCAGCCCAGAGGAGACAATTTTTGGAAAGCAAAATTAAATAATCGATTCATCTACTGATGGGCTTTTCGGGTTTTGTGAGCTGGTTATAGCATCTTTATCCCAGTGTTAATGTGTTGTATATATACAAGCCTTCTGAAGTGTTTGAAACTGCTGCCAGAACCTGGTAAGGACTCAGGAAACCCACAAATCAGGAGTAGCTTCCCCAAAGCAGTGAAGCAGTCTGTCTGCCTGTCTTACACAGGGAACTGACAAATGCCCACTGTGGGCCACAGTTAGCAGAAGGTGGTAGATTTGGGGTCCTCCTTTCGATGTAACTGAGAGTTTGAGATCTGTGATCTAGGATGCCTAATCAAATACAGAGTGAGGAGTTAGAAATAGACGGAGTAGAGCTGAGGTGTAAGAGATGCTCTTGGCGTCCGCCCTTTCCTTTAACCCTGTAAAGAAAAGGCGATTTGATATTATTAGGATTCAGTAAATCTAGATATATATGGCTTCTTGGGTAAACCAGATATAACCTGTTGAAGAAACTAGCCCAGATACAATGTTATAAAGAAGGGGGAAAAGAGTTAAAAGGGAGCAGTCACAGCTTTGTGGAACATCTAATGCATGTTGTTTGTATGTTTTTAATAGGATGCTGTTAGGAAACATGAGGATTGTGTGTTTGATTCCTTTTTACAAATCCAAATGAAGAAAGCTTTATTTCTTCCATTTTGTTGATGGGAAGGTGTAGGACACCTGAAGGCAGTGTCCAGAGAGGAGAACAAAGAGGGCTTTTCCCTCCTGTCCAGCACAGTGTCAGATGCTCTGGGAAGTCTGCATAAGTTGCCAGGATTGAGCTTCATGAACACGGATAAAGGTTGTGCTTCCTCAGGCTTGGGTTCTGTTCTGTTGAGATTCAGACCTTTTGTCTATAGGGTTGCTTAACACCCAGTGCCCATGGGCCCCACTTCTTTTGTTTTTGAGGAGAAGAGGCTTTGAGGCAACAGTACTATCAGTTTTCCGGGCAGGCGACTGGCCCACCCAGGAATGGCCCCCTGGTCTGTCAGGCTGCGGAGCAGAGGGGAGCCTTTGTCCTTCTGTTGCACCCCTGCATGGGTGCTCTCCCTTCACAGTGCAGGCAGGGCTTTAGGAATCTGACCCTCTTGGCTCTTGCTTTTGTGAGTAGTCCCTCCTCTGTACTTTTGAATTATGAGCTCATCGTCAGTAAGGCTTTATTTTGGTGGTCCTGGTGGAGGTATATCCAAGAGATGTTATACATTTACTTCTAGGCAATGCAGAAGCATCCCTTGCTTGGGACCACTTTAGTTTGGGTTAATTTCTTGGACCATGTAAGTATGTATTTCAACCTCACACTGGTTTTGAGGGCAGGCTTCTGGTTACAGACTCCCATTGAATATCTTTTTTCTCCCTCCAACCTAAATTGACACAAGATTTTATATTGTCTTCTGTGTTGGTGGTTAGATTTTTATTTCCCTAGACCACTCTTTCATGAGAGTGTATATAGAGGTCTCAGTCCCTTCTTTTCAGCTTCCTTGAGCCCAGGGTATTATCTCTGTATCTCCCTTCTCCCCCTAACCCCCCCCCCACCAAGATTGGTACCCTCCTGTCACCTAGGACTGCTGTAATTAGAGATCTTGTGATTTTCTGTGGTTTCAGTTTGCCTTTCATTGTTGGTTCTTGGGGGTTTCTCTTACTTGTTTTGTGGGAATAGTTGTGCATGTAGAGTGGATGCTGATTATAATTTTCTCCTTATTTCTAGATATTTCGCAGTGAGAAAATTGTAGGGTCTCCTGCACTGCCAAGGGGCCAAGCAGGATGTCCTTATCCAACTTGGTAGATGTACTTTGCTCATTGTGCTGCACTCTTACTGGTTTCCACCAGGTGGTTTCTAGGGCTGTTGACCTGAAATCTTCCTCTGGTGCAGTCCTGCGCTCGAGACTCTGGCATACCCAGTAGTCAAGCACTCACTCTCAGTTAATCATTTCTTTCTCAGATAATTTTATGGGCTTTTGCTGCAAAAGTAGAATCAGCAGGGAAGCTATAAAATGGCACACTTAGTCTTGGTTTGTGTTCTTTCTGAAATTTGAAATGGAGTGCATTTCACAGTTCTTGATCGAGATAACAGCAGCACTAATGGTGTTTAAAAGTGCGTAGGTTCTTTCCATCCTTCTGGTAAGTGACATCTTTTAGAAGCCAGGTTCAAAATGTATAATTATTTTTTAAATGTCAAGATTTTATTTACTCTAAAGAGTAAAATACAGCTTGTATTAATTTAATACTAGTATCAGGTCAAAAATCTAGAGGCCTGCCTACCTTGTCATACCCTCACTGGTGCAGAAATAATGACATGGACATCACTAAGAGCAGAACTCTCTTAAACGGGGACTTTTAACTATGAAGAGGCCCACCTGTCAAAGTTGTTTGTTATGGAAGCCAGTGGTTTTGTTTTTAGTTCATGGAGAGATGATGAGGAGAGTGTGGAAATGGCTGTGATGTAGGGTGTTCAGTACTTTTCTCTGCCAGCATGGCCAAGTGGCAGCCTCTAACCCTGGGTTTAGAATGCTCTGCAGATGAGCCATTGACTTAGCTGGGCCTTTTGTTCAGCCTCACTGTTATATAACAATGAGTTGCACTCCTTTTTCTTGTGTTTTGTGGTGAGCAGGAGAGAGGATTAGCTCGCTATCCTGTCATTTTTCTATTCATCACTCCCCTTCTCTTTCGGGGGCATTTTCATCTTGGCTGCAGCATGGGGGCAATGTCCACTTGAGAATAGGTCACAAGAATATCTAATGACTGCTTGTTGGCTGAGTGGCCAGAAGACTGGAACTTTATTCACCCACTTTCCCAAGCAGACCTGGAAACCCTGTCCTTGAGATTTGGCAATCGGCTCTAGGTGTTCCACTTTTATTCTTGTCTCTCAGTCACCTAGAGCGTTCTTGGATGGTGGTGGCCAACTATTGTAAGTTGGCAGCTAGCAGTGACTGCTGATGAGGTGGAAGTTTGAGGTTTAATTCTAGGGTACAGCCTCACCCTGGTTAGAGAGAAGCCATGCTGCCCAGACTGTACTGTTAACTGGACAAGGGTAACAAATGTCCTTGGGTACTCGATGTGTTTCAGTTCAGTTCAGTTGCTCAGTCATGTCCAACTCTTTGTGATCCCATGAACCACAGCATGCCAGGCCTCCCTGTCCATCACCAACTCCCGGAGTTTACCCAGACTCATGTCCATTGAGTCGGTGGTGCCATCCAACCATCTCATCCTCTGTCGTCCCCTTCTCCTCCTGCCCTCAATCTTTCCCAGCCTCAGGGTCTTTTCCAGTGAGTCAGCTCTTCACATGAGGTGGCCAAAGGATTGGAGTTTCAGCTTCAACATCAGACCTTCCAATGAACACCCAGGACTGATCTCCTTTAGGATGGATTGGTTGGATCTCCTTGCTGTCCAATGGACTCTCAAGAGTCTTCTCCAACACCACAGTTCAAAAGCATCAATTCTTCAGCTCTCAGCCTTCTTTATAGTCCAACTCTCACATCCATACATGACTACTGGAAGAACCACAACCTTGACTAGACGGACCTTTGTTGACCAAGCACATCTCTGCTTTTTAATATGCTGTCTAGGTTGGTCACAACTTTCCTTCCAAGGAGTAAGCGTCTTTTAATTTCATGGCTGTAATCACCATGTGCAGTGATTTTGGAACCCCAAAAAATAAAGTTTAGGGCAGATGTTTAACCTAATTAGGGGAGAAAAGTGTATCATAAATTTCCTGATGGGACAATAATGTCATTTTTCATTTTTGTATTAGGGACGTAATTTTAAATTATGATTAGGTTTGATTAAGTATTTGTTATTTATTCAAATGCTACAGACATCTTTGATGTCAAGAAATGACATTTTTGTTGTTTCTGTTTTGGATTCTTATGGCTTCTTGTTGTACATCTAAATTTTTCTTTTCGAAGCATGTATTAATATCACCCCCACAGTGCCTGGCACAGTGTCTTTATCATAGGAGATGCCTAAGCTTTGGCCTGAATGAATTGCTAGCCCTTCTGCATTTCCCTTTGACTATTCTTTCTCCAAATAACTATTGGTCACTTTTTCCTTTAAAATATTTCCTTAAGCTTTTATTTCATTTCAGCCTTTGCCCTTCACCTCCACTATCATGACACTATCTCCTCACTGTACTGTCGCTGTGTGAGTTATTTTGTTCTCTTCATTATATCACCTCTCATTTGGTAGATTGAAGTTTGATCTTGTCTCCATGGAGTAGGAGCTTTATCTACAGAGTGATGGGAGGCACACAACAGGCGTGTTCTCTCACACAGGTCATCTTCCAGTCTCTGACACATGGCCCTTCTTCCCAATGGTTAGTATCCATTGTTTTCTGCTTACAGAAGTGAGGTTTTCCTGTGGGTTCTCTTCTTATTTGGAAAATCTATAGCTTGAGTTTGTCTAGACTCCATGTGCTTTTCCCCAGAGACGTTACAGGACTATTAATTTGAAGGAAGAAGCCTTTTTTCCTACGTTCCTGTATTGGCTTTAGGTCAGATGCACACTTTCTTTCCCACTTACCTTTGCTACTATTTGGATGTCACTGGTTTCTTCAGTATTTATGTCCAGTGTTAGACTAGAGAAGAGACTTACAGTGCAGATTTATTTAGGTTAACTCTGATTCAGTGGTGTGAATCTTAAACTACATATTTTTACAGGGTTGCAGAGAGAGAGGGTGTGGGTGTGTGTGTCCCTCTGTGTGTAAGAGCCTAAGAACTGGGCACGTAACCTTGGCCATAAAGTACCAGTGGAGCACATAATCCAGATTGATTACGTAAGTCTCCTTAGAAGATAGTTCTGACCTGGGCCACCTCTACACATGGAGGGAGGGCAAGCTAGCGCATCCAATTTCTACCTGCCTGTGGGGTGCTGCTTGTTTATGCCATTGATCAGGCCTAGAGCCTTCCAGGGGGAACCCAGGTGAGATTTGCCTCAGAGATGGTTCCAGTTGTTGGCTGGGCTCAGGGGAAGAGGGAGGGATGCCTGCCCCCCAGCGAGAGGACAAACTGTCTGTTCCTGAGGATCCTAGGAGGCTAATTAGCCTTTTTAACCCTAAGTTATTGTGTCTTAAAGGAAAGGAGTTTTGTTACTAATTTTCTAAGGAGAATAGTTAGCTAGGTAATCTTGTCAAATCTATACTTTGAAGTAAGATATTTTTGTATTTGTTAAGTGTTTGAATCTGGAGAACCAGGAATAGATGATTTTATTCTCTTCCTTGTTAACTGCCTTTTAGAAAGTTATTTGTTTACCTTTACCCCTAAATGCTTTATTGTATATTTCCTAAAGGCATTTTCTTCTGTAACCACAGGACAGTCCTCAAAGTCAGGAAATAAAATACTGATACGCTACTGTTACTAATCCATAGTCCATATTCAGTTGCATCAACTATTGTTCTCAGTACTGGCTCTTACACCTGTTTTCTTCCCCAGGTCCAGGACCTAATCCAGGATCCCACATTGCATTTAGTCTCCTTTAATCTGAAACAGTCCTTAGAGAATTATTTTACATATATGATGAGATGTACACAGTTAGTCCAGGATGTTCTCAGTTCTCAAGTTCTGATTCTGACTTCCCCTTGCACTCTAGAGAAAGGTGGTGCCACCTTCAGAGTAAAGGGATTGTGTTTGAGTGGAACTCATTAGTGTTATTCAGTTCTTCCTCATTTTCATAGCTGCTGATAGGTTTGGTTGTCTAAGTGGGTATGCTGGCCAAGGGAGGGAGACGTATCTAATAGACAGGTGATGGTTAGACTCTGTATGTATTTTTGTTTATTTTTCTGTGTGCTTGCTCAGTTGTGTCCAGCTTTTTGCGACCTCATGGACTGTAGCCCACCAGGCTCCTCTATCCATGGGGATTCTCCCAGCAAGAATACTGGAGTGGATTGCCATGCCCTCCTCCAGGGGATCTTCCTAACCTAGGGATCGAACCCAGGTCTCCCACATTGCAGGTGGATTCTTCACCGTCTAAGCTACCAGGGAAGCCCTTATTTTTCTATGGGTATTTTAAATTGCTTAGGTCACTAAATGATCCTCTTTGGTTCCACTCATTTTTTCCTGATTCTCAGAATCAGTTTTTATTATTCAGTGAAAATGTGGAAAATGGTGTTGATAACAGATTTGGTTTTATCTATGGTTCTTTTTCTTTCCTTTGTTCTTTGAGGGGTGAACTCACATGGATTCCTGTTTACAAATTCATGTATCATGTAATTACTAATCTAAGTCAACTGGGAAAGTGACATTTAGTTGTTTAAAGGTACAGGTTACCTGTTGCATTACAGTAAATGCCGCACTTTATTTTTGCATGTGGGAAGTTAAGAAATAATGCATTTTTAAATTTTCTGTGGCTCTTTGCAGATATAAGTTCTTGTGATTTGTTACTTATAAGTCTTTGTGACCCTGAGATATTTCCCAGCACAGTAACCAGTTCTCTGGATCCCAACTTGGTGTTCAGCAGTTCAGTTTTCATGCTAACTACTCAGAGTTAGTGCAGACTCTACAGGTTGAAGACGCAATCCCACAAAACTGCCCCTGCTTCACATACCAGTCACAAGTCCTTGGCTGACTGACTATAAATCAGAGGTTCCTATGAGCCTCTCTTTAGGTTCAAAAATTTGTAAGAAAGATTCATAGAACTCAAGAACATATGTATGTTTCTGGGCTTATTATAAAGGACACAACTCAAAGAACAGCCAGTGGAGGTGCAGCATGAGGTGAGGTCTGGCGGCGGGGGGGAGGGTTTGCTGCCGAGCTTCAGTGCCCTTTCTAGTTGCCACCCTTCCAGCACCTCGATGTGCTCACTGACCCAGAAGCCCTCTGGATCTCAGTATCCAGGGGGTTTCATAGAATTTCATCTCCAGCCCCCTGCCCCATCTTGGAGCTTGATGGGTAAGGCTTAAAGTTCCTTCTGGTCACTTGGTCTTACTGCTGGCCAGTCCCATCCGAAGGCTTTCTAGGGATCCCACTCTAGAAATTCACTAACCTAAATTCAGGTCTGGTCAAAAGGGGCTCAGTATGAATAACAGAAGACACTCCTGTCACTCAGAAAATTCCAGAGGTTTTGGGAGCTCTGTGCCAGGAACCAGGGGCAAAGACCAAATGTATTTTTGTATTGTTGCATAGGCACCATAAGGCTTCTGCCCATGACTGGCATTACCATTCATTTTAGAACTGAGAGAAGTGGAACCAGGGGAGTTTCCCTGTGTCATTACAGAGCTGAGTGCACAGAGTGCCCATGTCACTGACAAAGCCGAAGTGGAAAAACCTGAGTAGCTATAGAAATACAATTTGTGAGTGCATACCGCAAAATAATAGTCATGCATTAGAAATTTTATTTATAGTAGATGCCAATTTAGGAAAGAACACAGTGTATAGCCTGTATATGAGGTGGGTATAACTTTTTTAAAATAAATGATTATTGAAAATCTAAAGTGATCAGCATCAATTTAGAAAATTAGTGGCTATTTATACTATAGAAGGATTCAGGTAAGGGTCCCTGCTGTAGTCTTGTTTGTGACAGCTCTGATTTGTTGAAATGCTACTTGGATAGAGCTTTTCAGGATTGTGTCTGGTGGGTAGATTGACTAGACACAGAGATGTCTTTACCAGAATTTATGCTGAATGTTTGCAGGCCTGTGAATGGTGAATGAACCTTCCCTCACTCTGCACAGCTTATGCTTGTCTGGGTTTGAAGCACCCAGACTGAGTTCCGTGGCTTCCTGATAGAAAGGTAGGGGACTAAGGAGAAGGAAGGGTCTCAGAGGGCTCAGGGAAAAGGCTGGTGAGAGGAATGGAGGCAGTTGTGGTGGGACAGCAAGCATGATTTGGCTTCTCTCCAAGCCTCTTCAGTCTCACCGTCCAGTAGATAAACCTGACTCACTTTTAGGTTGATCTGAACTGGACTGGCTTAGGCTCCAGGGAGCCTAGGGTAAGTGGGCCATCCATGCCCCTGCCCAGTTGGTCCTTATCTCTGAAATCCCTGTTTTAAGAAGTTAGAGCTGTGTGGAAAGAATGAAGAGGGCTCACAAGTTGAATGGTAACATATTTAGCCAGAATTGCATTTATTCTTCCCTCATCCCCTGCATTTAGAGATCCAGGAATCTTAGCTTTCTTTCTTTCTTTCTTTTTTTTTTTACCACCCTCAGATTACACAGATGGATGATGTTTTAACATATGTGGAGTGCATGTATGTGAGAGAGGGACTTTTTTTCCAGAACCCACATTTCTCTGGGGAGCAGTGTCTGTGTCACAGGCTTCTCACAGCCACATCTGTCATCCCTGTTTTAGCTCCTGTCTTCCCAGCTCAATTGTTTATTCTTGCTCTCTCTCTCCCCCTCCCTTCCCCCTCCCCTCCTTTCATCCTCCCCACCCCCCACCCCCCCTTTTATTTTCAGCTGACTCCATGGAGAATGAAATGAATATTTCATTTGCTCCCCTCAGCAGTGGCCTTCTAGGGCTTAACTCCTACTTATTCAAAACTCCTGGGACTGACTCTTGCAGGGATGTGCTTCTCAGTAACTTCTTGGATGAAGGGCATAAACCATGGGGGATTTACAAGGAGGGCAGTGCACCTCAGTCCTGGGCTAATTTAAAGGGAGGGTGGGTAGCAGAGATTCAGTGGTAAAAGTGATAATTTGACTTTGCAAATTTAGTATTGGTCTTCCCTGGTGGCTCAGAGGTAAAGAATCTGTCTGCTATGCAGGAGACTTGTAGGAGACATGGGTTTGATCCCTCGGTCAGGAACATCCTCATGAGTAGGAAATGGCAACCCACTCCCGTATTCTTACCTGGGGTGTTCTATGGACAGAGGAGCCTGGTGAGCTGCAGTCCATGGGGTCGCAACAGTCAGACACAGTGGAGCAACTAAGCAACAGTGTAGTACTGACTTCAGTTACTGAGGAAATTTGCCCTTGATGATTAATTACATTTATAAAATAACCTGTGTATCATTTTTATATATCAGATTAATTTTGTAGTTTTTATTTAAATATTATGGAAGATTTTATAATGTTCACGTAATGTGGTTCTCTGCATGTTATGTTTTTCTTTAAAGCCAATTTTTCACTTTGTGATACCTGAAAATGTGAGAGAGAAGACCGCAAATCTTAGAGTTTTGTTGTATTAGAATAGCAGGTCTCAAACTTTTTGCTCTTGGGATCCTTTTATACTCTTAAAAATTATTAAAGGCCCCAGAGTGCTTTACTGGTCAATATTTGTTATATTAGAAACTAAAGCTGAGAAATAAAATATATTCCTTCTAAAATAATAAAATAATTATATATTAACATAAATAACCTTTTAAATGAAAAATAGCTATTTTCCAAAACAAAGAAATTAGAAGAGTAGAATTGTTTTACCTGTTCAAAAATTTGAAACTGTCTGGTTGAATCAAGACAGCTTGGATTCTCAGATCTGGTTCTGCATTTGTTCTGTTGCAACTTACTGTTTTGTTGTTGACTTTTTATATTGTTGAAGTACATGAAGAATGTAGTTGGAAAAGACAGTGTTTTAACATCCTTTTCATATAATTGTGGGTATTCATTGGTATTATAACAAAAGTCTGGTAGTTTCTTCAAGGTTAATTGTTACAGAGAGCTTGAAACGGAATCAAGGAACTTTTTGTATTCTGTTTCATTGAAATCCATTGGTCTGTCTTGCCCTTTGAATGGCTCTTTAACCCATGCAGGAATTTGACTTTTTAAAAGGGTCTCGAGAGCCCTGAGGTGTTCCAGGACCACCCTTTAAGAACTGATGTCACAGAATCTTGAAGGGGTCTTAAAGATGAACTCAGGCCCATCTCAGAGGGGTTATGGAAGAAGCTCTGGGAGAACTGATAGGTCTTTGGTAATGCAGCTAGTTTCCCTCGAGCTGTGGCTAGCCTGTAGGCCTCTTTACACGTGGCTTCAGCGCCTCTGTTGTGCTTGGTGCTGGCCTCACTTGCATTACCTTTTGGGAGCGTTGTCTCCCGTGGCTCGGCTCCTTGGAGGCCTGGGTGTGTTTGTTCATCTTTCTTTCTTTATTTTGTCTTAATTGCTATAAGTCTCGTTTGAGTTCCAAAAAAACATATTTCGAGCTCTGTCAGTTTAGCTTCTGTGACTGCTTATGTGTATTAAATATGTTTTAAAGTAACTGAAAGATAAAAGGCATTTAGGCTGCATGGAATTTTGAAGTACACGTTAGATTTTCATCTTGCACAGGAAAGGTGTTTTGAAATAACTTTAAAGATCCACAGTCGATCTCTCACAGCAGATTAAAGAATCTTGTAATAGATATACAGGAAGTTCTATTTATGAACTGAACTCTCTTCTCCCCCTCTTTGATTCTTTGACTAATAGGTTTCTTTGAAGGGCTGTTGCTTCAAGTTTTGGGCTGAACGTTTGCTTGCTCTGAAAACTTGCCTCTCCTTGTATGTTAGTGTAAATGCATGGTTTTGTTTATATTCTTAGGAGAAAAGATGTGAGTGGCACTTGCTGTTAAATTGCTTTGAGAGCACTTGAGGAAATTTAATATTACTCAAGGTCACCAAAATTAATGAGGATATGGCAGTTGGGAATGGATTATTTTATATCAAAGGCAAGATCAGGATGCTGCTGAGGACCACTAAGACATCTCTGGAATTTCACCGGCTGCCCGGTGAAGCCGTGTGTGTTTGCAGTTTGCAGTGTGGACTCTCCAGGAATGGTCAGCTTTGTGAACAAAGACTGTGTGTGTGTGTGTGTGTGTGTGTGTGCGCGCGCGCATGCGTGTGCATGTGTGTGCGTGCATGTGTATCAGCTTCGTGAACAAAGACTGTGTGTGTGTGTGTGTGTGTGAGCGAGCTTCGTGAACAAAGACTGTGTGTGTGTGTGTATCAGCTTCGTGAACAAAAGACTGTGTGTGTGTATGTCAGCTTCGTGAACAAAGACTGTGTGTGTGTGTGTATTTCCTTCTGTGTATCTCCCCACCAAGGGTGTGTCTGAGTGCTGTGCCCACATGATTAATTCCACTGATTCTTGGTCAGGCAGCACTTTACAGACAAGTGTCCTTGTCTTTTAACTTAGCAGGGCAGAAAACCCTCTTCCTTCACTCTGAAGGTTGCTGTGAGAGGCTCACTTTGACTGGCTGTGTATTTCTTCATAATTTTAGCCTCCTTTTAGCAAACCCAATATGATGTTATTGTTCAGTCACTCAGTCATGTCCGACCCCTTGTGACCCCATAGACCGCAGCACGCCAGGCTTTCCTGTCCTTCACTATCTCCTGGAGTTTGCTCAGATTCATGTCCATTGAGTCAGTGATGTCATCCAACCACCTCATCCTCTGCTGCCACCTTCTTCTACCTTCAGTCTTTCCCAGCATCAGGGTCTTTTCCAATGAGTCAGCTCTTCCAATCAGGTGGCCAAACTATTGGAGCTTCAGCTTTGACATCATTCCTTCCAGTGAATATTCAGGGTTGATATCTTGTAGGTTTCAGGTTTGATCTCCTTGATGTCTAAGGCACTTTCAAGAGTCTTCTCCAACACCACAGTTCGAAAGCAAACCCAATATATTAAACTATAAAGGTTAACATATTATTTAGGGATTGAATATTTACCTATCAGAGTGATTCTGTTTGGAGTTCGTTTAAATAGCTAGCTCTCCAGTTTCATTAAAATAGAATTTGATGCCCAGAATTTGCTCTGTAGGAATACAGGTCATTTTTAAGGAGCAGCAACACCCTAGTCACTCTCCTAGTATGTCTGTGTCTTAGAAGCAGAGCTCCTCTTCGCTGAAGATTGAAGCAATGTCTCTCATGGGATGAGGAGCAAATGGGGAAGTGCATTTTTTTCCTTATCAGCTTTTTTTCTCATGTCGGTATTCTGCTGTGTAGATGTACCACAGCTTCTTTATCCATTCATCTGTCTGTCGATGGACATCTAGGTAGCTTCCATGGTCTGGCTATTGTCAGTGGTGCTGCAGGGAACATTGGGGTACATGTGTCTTTTTCAGTTTTGGTTTCCTCAGGGTATATGCCTAGTAGTGGGATTGCTGGGTCATATGGTGGTTTTATTCCTCGTTTTTTAAGGAATACCCATACCATCTTCCATAGCAGTTGTTATCAATATACATCCCCCACTGGCAATGCAAGAGCGTTCCCTTTTTTCCACACCCTCTCCAGCATTTATTGTTTGTAGACTTTTTGATGATCACCTTTCTAACAGGTGTGAGGTGGTATCTCATGGTAGTTTTGATTTGCATTTCCCTAATAATGAACAATGTTGAGCATTTTTTCATGTGTTTGTTAGCCAACTGTCTGTCTTCTTTGGAGAAATGTCTTTTTAGGTCTTTTTCCCACTTTTGCTTGGATTGTTTTTCTGGTATTGAGTTGTATGAGCTGCTTGTATATTTTGGAAATTAATTCTTTGTCAATTGTTTCACTTGCTATTTCTCCCATCCTGAGGGTTGTTTTTTCACCTTGTTTGTAGCTTCCTTTGCTGTACAAAAGCTTTTAAATTTAACTAGATCCCACTTATTTATTTTCGTTTTTATTTCCATTACTCTAAGAGGTGGGTTATAGAAGATCTTGCTCTGATTTATGTTGAGTATTCTGCCTATGTTTTCCTCTAAGAGTCTTATAGTTTCTGGTCTTACATTTAGGTCTTTAATCCATTTTGAGTTTATCTTTGTGTATGACATCAGGAAATGTTCTAATTTCGTTTTTTTGCACATAGCTGTCCAGTTTTCCTAGCACCACTTATTGAGAGGCTGTCTTTGCCCCATTGTATACTCTTGCCTCCTTAGTCAGAAGTAAGGTACCCATAGGTTTGTGGGTTTATCTTGCCTATCTTGTTCCATTGGTCTGTATTTCTGTTTTTGTGCCAGTACCATGCTGTCTTGATGACTGTAGCTTTGTAGTATAGTCTGAAGTCAGGAAGCTTGATTCCTCCAACTCCGTTCTTCTTTCTCAAGACTTCTTTGGCTATTCAGGGTCTTTTGTGTTTCAATATGAATAAATCTTTTATTCTGAGAAAGTGAGAGTGAGTCTTTCCTGGTGGTTCAGAGGGTAGAGCATCTGCCTGCAAGGCGGGAGACCTTGGTTCGATCAGGTCAGGAAGATCTCCTAGAGAAGGAAATGGCAACCCACTCCGGTATTCTTGCCTGGAGAATCCCATGGATGGAGGAGTCTGGTAGGCTATAGTTCACAGGGTCGCAAAGAGTCGGACACGACTGAGCGACTTCACTTTCACTTTTGCATTGAATCTGTAGATTGCATTTGGTATTATAGTCATTTTCACAATATTGATTTTCCTGCCCAGGAACATGAACTATCTATCTCCCTGTTTATGTCGTCTTTGATTTTTTTCATCAGTCTTATAATTTTTCATATACATGTCTTTTGTCTCCTTAGGTAGGTTTATTCGTAGATATTTTATTCTTTTTGTTGCAGTAGTGAATGGGATTGATTCCTTAATTTTTATTTCTGATTTTTCATTGTTAGTATATAGGAATGCAGTGATTTCTGTGTATTGACCTTGTATCCCGTGACTTTGCTAAATTCACTGATTAGTTCTAGTAATTTTCTGAGAGTTTCTTTTGGGTTTTTTATGTATAGTATTATGTCATCTGCAAACAGTGAGAGTTTCACTTTTTTTTTTCCAATCTGGAATTCCTTTTATTTCTTTTTCTTCTCTAATTGCTGTAGCTAGGAATTCCAAAACTGTTGAATAATAGTAGTGAGAATGGACACCCTTGTCTTGTTCCTAAACTTAGAGGGGATACTCTTAGTTTTTCACCATTGAGAATAATGTTTTCTGTGGACTGATCATATATGGCCTTTACTATGTTAAGATAGATTCCTTCTATGCCCATTTTTTGAAGCATTTTTATCATAAATGGGTTTTGAGTTTTGTCGAAGGCTTTTTCTGCATCTGCTGAGATCATATGGTTATTTTTCAATTTGTTAATATGGTGTATCACATTGATTGATTTGTGTAAATTGAAGAATCCTTGCATCCCTGGAATAAACCTGATTTGATGATGGTATATGAGGTTTTTAATGTGTTGTTGAATTCTGTTTGCTAGAATTTTGTTGAGGATTTTTTCATCTACATTCATCAATGATACTGGCTTGTTATTTTCCTTTTTTGTGTGCTGTCTTTGCCTGGTTTTGGTATCATGGTGATTGTGGCATCTAGGATGAGTTTGGAATTGTTGGGAAGGCAGATTCCTAATTACAGGCCCAGGCCCACCAGGGAAGACCCCAAGAGCTAATATTTAAAATCAGGGCTGCCTTCCCTGTGTTCTGAAAGGCTCTGCCCACAGGGAAACGTGGGTGTTGGGGTGGAGCCCCTTAGAGACGGGATCAGCTTTTCCTCTGCCATTTTCCCTTTGTTGCTTTTTTGAAGGTGATCAGTAACAGCCAAACCTGCCCTTTAAGTAGTTAATGTGGCTCTGAAGAGCTGAGAAAAGAATTCATTGTGTAGTCTTCTTAAAGAGATTTAGTGACCTGTAGAGGGGGGGGGGGAGAGAAAAACCAGATTTGGTGGGACTTAAGAAAGCCATTACTTTCCAGTTTCTTCTCTGATATGGGCATCTGATGGCCTGGGTACTATTTTAAAAGTGTCCTCTTTTTTAAAAAAGTTTTGAGAAGGGGGCTGGACCCATGTCTTTCATAGTCTTAACAACATATGTGGTGGTTGAATGTTTAATTGATGTTTGCTTCTATCTGTCAGGAGCTTGGGACTGAGGTGGTTTTAAAGATGTTTGTTAACTGTGTTTTTACAGGAAGCTTTTCATTGTTGTTGCTAACCTCTAAGTGATTGTCATTCTTCCACCACCACACAATTTCTTCTGTAAAATGCCAGGAATTTACCTTACCTAAAGGTACTTACTAATTAAAAATTGTTCTCTAAAAGCCACTCCATAATCAGCCCGGCACACTGTAAGCAAAATAACTTACCTCATGCAGTGTAGAATGAGACGGGCGGTTTATGCTGATTATGAACGTTGACTTCCAAACAGAGTAGTTGCTGATGAATTATCATTATACTAATATTCAGAAATAAATTTCCCTTCTAAACCTGCTGATATTTAATTGGTTTACTACTTCCTTTGTAAAACCTAATGCACTAAAGACATAGATTTCCCTCAGAGACTTGGAATTTGCTTTGTCAGTGAATGGTAGCTCAGCATTAGTCGTATTAATGTGTATTTGTGGGTCACTTTTCTTCCCTGTACCTTAATGCCCTTTGTAAATGTTTTTGCAAGTGTGTTACTAATGCAAAAATTTGAATTCTGTTACTAAACCATGCACAGCTGCTCTTTGCTTTTGTTGTCTTCAGAGGCTAAGTATGTGACCCATCAGGATGCACACACTTATTATCCCCGTGCTTTTTAACTGAGTCGTCTTAAATTATGGTTTTCCAAAATTCTAAAGGGTCCAGTTTGCTTTTTGTTCCTGTTTCTATCCAGGAGAACATAGAAGTTCTGTTTCAGATTGTGTCTGAACTTTGAGATTCCATGTCTAGAATAGTATTTGTGTTGAATAATTAAGCTACTTGTGTTTCTTTTCTTTTTTTTTTTTAAATTTTGGGAAATGGGAGGAATTTTAGGATGACCTGATTCTGGATGTGGTTGTCTACAGCTGTTTGTCTTATGAAAGATTATTTATCTTGTGCCCCTCTTCCCGGTGTAATTGCTGTGTCACAAACAGCTAGCTTTCTCTTTATCCTGTTTTTTTCTTTTCACTCAAGAAGAAAGGACTTTTGCTAACAGTAAAATGGAGAGAGAGAGGTGGACAAACATGCCCAGTGCCTGACACATAGTAAATATCATAGAGCAAGCAGATTTGCATGAGAGAGTGAATGTGAATGAAGGAGTGATTTGAATAGGAACTGCTTCCAGCTCTAGGATACAAAGAAACCGTTCCCAGCTAAATCCCTGCCACTAGGGGCTTACTGTTGGGTCAGGGGGTGAGAAACCAAAGAAGGCAAACACTCTGCAGAGTAACTCATATGAAGCCTTCAGTGAAGGTCAGCCTGGTCAGCACGGCTGCTGGAGTTCAGAAGAGCGAACGTGATCCCCGAGGACTGGGGCAGTGGACAAAGGCTTCTTGGAAGAAATGGGGCTGGAACTGGGCCACGAACTAGGGCAGAGCCCGAGAGCTGAGCTGTGGGCGTGGGGCGTTCTGAGGGAGGGGTGACAGTGTGACGAGCAGTCCGTTGCCTGTAAGCGCTATATTCAGGTGACGGGCGAATGGTCCATCTTCCTTGGAGTGCTCCGAGATCGGGCCTACTCCTTATTCCCTGGGCACTCCCAGTTACTCCAGGAGTAACTTTGCTGCTCACTCTGCCTGGACACAGTCCTTCCAGATGGCTGTCTGGCTCTCTCTTCCTTCTAGTCTCTGCTCAGTGAGAACTTTCCTATCCCCATTCCCTACCCTCACCCCCGCTGCACTATATATTTTATATATATATATATATATATATAAAACAGCTTCTTCTGGCACACACCACCTTCTGACATACTTTACTTTGTACTATGTCCCCAAAGCCTGAGTGCCTGCAATTGTATACACATGTATAAATGTATCTACAGAAATGTAAAGAGTAGGTGCTCAGTTCAGTTCAGTCGCTCAGTCATGTCCTACTCTTTGGACACCATGAACCACAGCATGCCAGGCTTTCCTGTCCATCACCAATTCCTGGAGTTTACCCAAACTCATGTCCGTTGAGTTGGTGATGCCATCCAACCATCTCATCCTCTGTCGTCCCCTTCTCCTCCTGCCCTCAATCTTTCCCAGCATCAGGGTCTTTTCCCGTGAGTCAGCTCTTCGCATCAGGTGGCCAAAATACTGGAGTTTCAACTTCAACATCAGTCCTTCCAATGAACATTTAAGACTGAATTCCTTTAGGATGGATCTCCTTGCAGTCCAAGGGACTCTCAAGAATCTTCTCCAACACCGCAGTTCAAAAGCATCAGTTCTTTGGCGCTCAGCTTTCTTTATAGTCCAACTCTCACATCCATACATGACTACTGGAAAAACCATAGCCTTGACTTGAGTTGGTGCTCAGGAAGCAGTTAATGCATGAAGGAATGAACCAATGGAGATTCTGATGTGTATAGGGTGTTTGGACAAGAAAATACCTTAAAGGGACCAAACAAGCAGGTAAGAGAGGCTTGAGCTGGGCAGAGAATCACCACAGTATGTCTTAGGGCCAGTGTCCTTGTGGGAAAGGTTGAGATTTTAGGTATGCTTAGCTCCATACCTAACCAGGGTATTCATCTTTGACATTTTCCCTTTGAAAAATGTGTGTTCCTAAGTGAAGCCTTTGGTGATTCTGTTGCCTCTTGTCCTCTTCCCAGGACCCCTGCAGTGGACCATGAGACGGTAATGTCCACTGAGGACCTCTGGGAGCCATGTCAGACGAATCCGCCTCAGGGAGCGATCCAGACCTGGACCCAGACGTGGAGCTGGAGGATGCGGAAGAGGAGGAGGAGGAGGAGGAGGAGGTGGCAGTGGAGGAGCATGGCAGGGATGACGGAGAAGACCTGCTGGATGGTGAGTGACTCTCGTGATGACAGAGGTTGCTTACCTTTCCTCTGTTAAAATTGTTGCTGAGACAGCTTGGTGTTTGCCGTTGGATTCCTCAGGTCATCCATCATGAGGAGGCAAAGCCTGAAACACGGCAACAGTGAACCCATATGCTCGTCCCCAGGAAACGAGTTGTTCTCTGCCAAAGGGACCTTTAGCCCTCACCTTACCCTTGGCCACATGCACACGTAGGTCCACACATTTGAGAGTGGAGCACACTTGCTCAAGTCGTGGAGGGAGTCAGTGGCAGAGTTCCTGTGGTGACTCTGGTCTGGTGCCCACAGATCCATCAGGGCATGACTGAGTGGCCTGTGAGTTTCCTCAGATACATTCACAATTCTGCTTCTGTGAACATGACGTTATTTGGGGAGAGGTTCTTCTATGGGTTCACAGCTCCAGAAGGCTTACCCCGTCCCCTGTATGCTGGTCTGCCTCTCAGCCACTTCGGGCGACCGTAAAGTGCTCCCGTGTGGGGAGAGCTGCCCCTGTGTAGCTGCTAGACCCCTGCTGGACTCCTGTTTGGTTGGCTTGGCGCACCCTTTCTTTATTCCCAACTTGTTGAAGTGGCATTAGACTTTTTCTTTCACCATCAGTCTAGTGTTAGGTCATCTGACCAGCTTCTCAATTAACTGTAGCCTTTCACGGCACAGGATTTAGTCGTTTGTAAGCTTCCTGTTAGCCTAGGAATAAAATTTGCCTTTTTATAACACACCAGTATTCAGTTCTGTACCTGAAATTGCGCTAGATTGTCATTCCTCGGACCTGCTGGAGCCTGGTAAAGATGCACTCCTGTCATTCTCCAGATTCCAGGAGAATGAACATCTCTCTTTTTCCTTTGTTGATGTTAATGTCTTTAGTTCTCGCTCATCCTAACAGCTGCCATACAGTTCAGGGATTGATTTTCTGTCATGTAAACTGTTGAGAAGTCTCTGCCCCATTTCCTGTTTACTTCTGGCAGGCAAATTACCATTGTCCTCCCTGCCCTTACCCAGACAGCATCTTTTGCTATCCACTGCTAGCCTGTTCCATTGGAGTCTCCCCACCACTAGTTTATGGTTCTTGTCCATAAAGTAGAATGAGGAGAAATAACCAAAGATAGTGATGTATGGCTATACCATTAGACTATTTTGCTTGCTTCTCCTGGTTCGTAAGATGGTATTAGAGTCCCTAGGTGTCTGCATCACTTTTTGCTTTTGTATCATTTGGTTTCTCAAAATTATGTTTTCAGGCACCTCTGGAACTCTCCTCAGGTTTAGTCTGGGTTTTAGATGCTGCTGGTGAGTATAATGGATATATACACACTGTTTTCCATCTTGGCTTCTTGGATTCCTTTTCTCCTGGTCAGATTCTTAATTATTCAAAAATTGTATGATATGAATTTGAGGACTTTACTATATTTTATTTTTAAAGTGGCAAGAATTTAATTGTGATTTGTCTCAGAATAATGTGCTTATTGTAATTGGAGGTTTTAAAAAAGAAAATATATTTCTTGATGAAATAACTTTTTAAATTTTTGAAATGATTTCTTTTTATTGCTTATGAATTTCAGAGTGAGTAAGAAAAAGTTTCCATAGGTACTGTCTCCTTCTTTGGCCCTATTAGGGTATCTCACTTCTTGGAATTGATTCAAGTGCATTTATTTTTTTTTAACTTTTTGTTTTGTATTGGGGTATAGCCTATTAACAATGTTGTGATAGTTTCAAGTGAACATGGAAGGGACCCAGCCATACTTAGACATGTATCCATTTTCCCCCAAACCCCTCTCCCACCCAGGCTGCCACATACAGTTGAGCAGAGTTCCTTGCAAGCACCATTTTGATGTTTCACTATAGTGTCAGAACACTACAACCCTACCCTCCCACCCCCCGACCCCTGCTTCCCTGAAATAAAAATGATACTTCTGCTACTTGTGGCATCTCTGCCACTGTTTCAGTTCTTACAGCTTTTCTGGGCCTCTCATCTTGAACATTGTGCAGTTGTGCTGAAACATCCAAGTGCTACCAGTTTTCTTCAGTTTTGCCTTTGCTGCCTTGGCTTGCTGGTTATCCTGCAGTTCTAATGGGCAGAGCAGCCAGCTATTCTAAAATTAGGAATAGCTATGAATAGTCTAGTCTTAGCTGGTGTAGTGTGATGTGGCCCTTTTGTTTTCTTAGAACAGTTATTCTCAACCTGGGTTGATTTTACCTCCCAGGGGACAGTTTACAAAGTCTGAAGACATTTTTGGTTGTCACGACTCCTGGGAGTGGGGGAGGGATGCTACTGGCATCTTGTGGGTAGAAATGAGCCATCCTGCTGACGGTCCTGCACTGCATAGAACAGCTCCCCGCCACACTGTTATCTGGCCCCAAATGTCAGTAGTGCTGCGGCTGAGATACCCTTTGAAAAAGGAAGGATGTTACTACAGCCCTTCTATTTGAAGTGTTTCACTGTGACAGTGCTTCCTTATAGCTTACACAAACGTCTGAACTATCCTACTAACCTTTTCAAAGAACTGCCTTCTGGCTTTGGTGAGCCTCTATATTATGTTTGTTTTCTTTGTAATTTCTGCTTTAGAATATTCTCCTACATCTTTGGGGTTTATTTTGCATTACTTTCAAGCTTCTTGTTTTTTTTCTTTTACTTCACAATATTGTGTTCGTTTTGCCATACATTGACATGAATCCGCCATGGGTGTACATGTGCTCCCCTTGAAAACATGTTGTTCTTCTCCCCTTAAGAAGCTTGTTCTCAAGCGTCTTAAGATTATGCTTAGCTCATTTCAGCATTTTTTTCCTAGTAGCACTTAAAACTAAATTTCTAAGTACTACTTGAGTTCCATCCCTTCAGAAGCATTTTGAAATGCTTTGTCTTACTTGATTATTTTAGTAATCCTATGTGTTAAGTAGGGTGGGGGCATTTTACAGATGAGAAAACTGAGGCTCAGAAAGGGAAGTGCCTTGCCCAATGTAACTTAGTAAGAAAATGGCAAAGCTGGGCCTTTGGTTTCCAAGGTGGTGCTCCTGTTTCAAACACATGCTGCTCCTGAGACCATAGATTCATATAATTCCCTGCCTGTGATGTGTTTGCTTTGAGGGAAGAAGTTGGTGATATTGTTGATCAGAGATGAGAGGACAGTTAGAAATAATGGCATGAATAAAGGGAAAACATGGCATGCAGTAGAGAATGATGGGCTATCTTACTTGGTATAGAACTGAGCACTTAAGGAGAGTGAGACTAGAGTGATGACCTGTGGTCAGATCACGAAGGAGTCTAGAATTTTAGAGGCAGCATGGAACTGATGGAGGTTTTTACTGAGGGAGCATTCATTAGACCTTTTATTTAAGGAATGTTATTCTAGCAGTGTATAACAGAAGTGGCCTGCAGATCAAGAAAACCAGTTAGGTCTGTGATGGAGCTTTATGGGAGGGGTCAGTGAGGGTTTGAACTTTTGAGTCAGTTCATCTGCACGTGAGGAATACAAAGTCAGATTTGTTGCAGTGGGATTTATACGCCTTGGTGACTTATTGGCTGTGTGGGGCAGATTGAAGATGGACTAAGTAAAGCCTGGGAGGATTATGAAACCTTTGGAAAGATGGAAGGAACAGAATAGTGAGTGAATGCGGGAGTTAAGAGATATTTTTAGCTTTGCCACATTAAGTTGGAGCATTGTCTACCCCTTGATACTGACCTTCCAAAGCTGACTTGTGAGACATTAGTCTGAGAACTGGCTATGATAGAGCATGGCGGCTTTGGCTGTTGGGGAACAGCTTCATGGTTTTGTCTTCAAAAAAGTGGGGAAGAAGATAGTGCTTTCTGTTCATAACAGGTAAGGGGACCTGTGACATGTTGTGAGATGTTTTGGATTGGCGTGTCCTTCCTGTGTTTTCTATATTCTTTTGGAATGATGGGGAAAGTTAGAGGTCAGCTCTTTTGGAGGTCTGCCATTATTAGAGGCAGAGGTTCAAAACCTGCTCTGTCTGGAAATTGGCTTTCCTTTTGAGATAGTTTTTGTGGCTCAGTATTTTCTTCTAGCTGAGCATGAGGTCTAATCTCTTGATCCAGATAAGGTGCTTAGAAATATTTAGATGAAGGAAACGCCTAGAATTATCTGGCCTTTACAAAAAAAGTTTGTTTTCAATTACTACTTGATATGCATTGCGTTTGATGTGAGAGTGTGGCATGGGTGATACATGATATATCTTCCTATTTGCAAAGAGGCTTACCTGTGTTATGCTGGTTGATTTGCTGGTTCGTTTGTCTTTCTCAGAGTCACTCTACCCTTTAAGCCTACAGTAGATTCTTCCTTTCATGTACTTGGCAACTGTAGTTAATAGAGTATCTAGACCAAAAAATAGTTCCAAGGGTCTGTCTGTGCAGATGGTAAAAATCCTAATATCATTTCCCCAAGGTAGTTTCTTATCTACTTGCAGCAGAGAGACAGGGGAGAAGAATAGCAGGAAACCTGGGCCTAAATGTACAGTAAAGCTTGGGGGGTGGGGGGATTCTTAGAATTTAATATGTTCGTTTAACAAGAACTTCATGTATTTCTCATTAATATTCATCTGGATTCAATTCTTGGCTTCCCTCCGAAATTTTGGTTGTTCTCCAGGTGTACAACAGTCTTAGTTAATAATGAGATTCCCCTCATCAACCAAGTCCATTTAGGTTATCCTTATTCTTATGGAATATTTATTACAAGGAAAAACCAGATACCCCATTTCTTTTCCTCTGGTATTTTTTTTTTTACTTCATTAGTTGTGCTGGTTTCTCTGCTATTTTCTCGGTTTTCCAGTAGGAGAACTGGGGCCTCCACCACCCTTTTCTTCTGAGAGCCCTCTGCTCATCCAAGCTGTTTGGCCCGTGTTGTGAACAGCCTTGTTCAGCTAAGACAAGAGTAGTATTTTTTTTTTTAATAGGAATTTCATTGTAAAACCCAAGCCCCAGTCAGAAACTACAGACTTAAACCATTTACCGGCTATTCTAGGAATGATTGCTTACCAAGGAGTTTTATTTCCAAACTTGGTTCCTTTCTTAGGTTGTGGAAGGGATGCTAGGAGTTTATTGGAGCTTCACTATAAACATGACAGACTTTGCTGGAGTGTCAGTTTTGTTGGAAAGTTACTGGAGGAGTGTTAGGGCTTAGGGGTTCAGTACTTTGGTATGGATTGAAAAAAAATTTTTTATATAATGAAAATTTGGGCATAGAAATCAGTATTCACATGAAGTTTTAAGATAAAATTAGATTTTCTTCAAATAAATTTGAGAGTGGAGTTTGAATGCTTTGGATGGTGCCCTAAGGGATAAGAACATTTTCTGTGGAAATTCAGGACTCCTCAGCAGAAAACTTGGAGAAGTCCTGGTTTATTTAAGTGAGTCCAGATCTGGACACAGACAGATTTGATGGGCACATCTCTTTAGACCATAGGCCTTTTTTCCCCCCATTTCATTCTATTCTTGTCTATTTTACATGGCGTATCAGGACACTAATTTCCTTGAACAGCAGCTAGATGTGTGACATGCTTAGTGCCTTCTGGAACCTGCTTCACAGCTGTCTTATTGACAGACGGCTAGCCTCCTAGATGTCAACTTTGGCCCCCTTCACCTTGGACCACTGGGTAAGGAAAGCTGATCTCCTTCTCAGTCCTTGCGTCTCTTAGTCTCCTGCAGGGAGTTTGGCTTGCGCTGTTTCTCTCACCCCCTTGTGTTTGTCCTCTTTGCTTGCAGCATAAAGAATCAGGGATAAAGTATCCTGGGCACAGGGCCAGGGCAAAAGCCCTGGGGTGGGAACAGCTCTGCTCGTTTAGACTGAGGAAGGTGGAGGCCTTGGTGTCTAGAGGACAGAGGGCAAAGGACAGAGTGGTCTGGGTGAGCTAGGTAGGGGCTTGAGCATGTAAGGCCAGTGCTGGAACCCTGGGTTTATTTGCTTGAGCGCTGACAGCTACTGTTTCAGACGCACACTGTGACTCCCAAGTGTATCGGTAAGCACCAGCAGTCTGCAGGCGGAGTCTTGCAGCTGGAAGTGGAAGAAGTGTCTGGAACCTCCAGAGTTTTAAACCGAGATCAGAGTGGGCGGCTTTTGTGTCGTGAAGAGTGGCACTTGGGAGGAAGAGTCGCAGCAGTCTAGGAGGAATCCTAGCCAGTGTTTTCTCCCTCCCGTGGAAGCCCCCAGGGCCCTTCACAAGGAGCATAGGTTATGGAGGTTGTAGTTTTCACTGTATGTTATGGCCTTTCTGTCACATCAGACATCCCTGTTTTGAGCCTAGATTTCTTTCTCTTCTAAGAATAGTTTTAAGTAAATGTTATGAACCCTGTGATTGCCTCATATCCTAGATCCTTCTTCAAAGAGTGTGTCTGGAGTTTGGATAGTATTTCAAAATCTGTGATGCCCAAGTGCTTGTTGAGTTTACTATTTAACAATAAATTTCTGATTATTAGTAATATGCACCTATTAATTAAATTTTGGAAATATAGAACATTATAAAGAATATAAAAATCACACACAGTTTTATCACCTAGAGATAGCAAGAGTATTGATGTCTTATTTTTCAGTTATTTTTCTCTTTAGATGTATGGAATCCCATTGCTTTTTTTTTTTTTTGGCATGTGCCATTTATAAATTTTCAAAACCAGGATTGTTTCATAATTCCATGGCATTTCATTTTTACTTTTCTAAGTTTTTATTTTAAAAAATAAAAGTAAAAAGATCAGTTGTTACCAGAGGTTTGAGGGAGAGAGAGGGATGAATCTGTGGAGCACAGAGGATTTTTAGGGCAGTAAAACTTCTCTGTATGGTCTACCATGGTGGATACATGTCATTACACATTTGTCCAATATCAAGATTATCACCTTAATGTGAACTGTGGACTCTGGGTGATACTGACGTGTCAGTATAGGTTCATTCATTGTAACAGAGGTACCACTGTGTTGGGGAGGATTAATAATGAGGGCGGCTTGTGTATGGGGCCTTATTCTGTGAGATGGGAGCCATGACAGGGTTTGAACAGAGGAATGATCACCCTGGTTGATGTGTAGGGAACAGACTGTTACGGATATGAGGGCAAAATCAGGGAGACCAGTTAGGAAGCTGTTGCAAAATTCAAGGCAGGAAGGATGATGGCTTGGTAGAATTGGTAGAAGTAGTTGGATACTGGGTGTGTTTTGAAGATAGAGCCAAGAGAATTGGTTAATGAAATAGATATAGACTGTGTCAGAGTAAGAGGGAAGATAAGAATGGATTCCAGGTTTTTATTGAACAATTTGAAGATGCCATTTTCTAAGGTTAGGAAGATCGGGGGTGAGGCACAGACTGGGGACAGGCAGGAGTTTGGTTTTGGAGAAACATGTTAAGTTTGACATGTCTTATGCCTCCAAGTTGAAATGTCCACAGGGCAGTTAGACTATTGAGTTGAAATTCAGAGGAGAACTATATGTTGGATATTTTTTTTAAAAAGTGGGGCACATCTGTATATGAATGGTACCTAAATCGCAGGACAGGATAAGATTATTTCAGGAATAAGAGAAATGATCTGAGCAGCTAAGCACTTGACAACAGAAGTGGGGAGGGAATGAGGATGACTGAGGAAAGAAGACTGAAAAGAAATGGCCACTGAAGTAGTAGAAGACCCAAGAGAAAATGTTATGGGATCCAGACAGAAAAAAAAAATCCTTTCAAGGAGGAAGTGATCAATTGTGTTAGATAAGGCCAATAGTCCTAGTAGTATGAGGACTAAGAATTGACATTGGATTTAGCAATGTGGGGGTCCTTGTGCCCTAAATGATCAATTTCAGTGCAGTGATAGGGGCTCAAACAAGAACAGGGGGAGAACAGGTTTCATCTTATAAACTTTCTTTTTACCAGTGGGACTGATGAGGTTGGGAGGGAGAAACTGATGGTGCAGGAGAGAGAGGTGTCAGTCCATACTGGCTCCAGCCCAGCTGTCACTGTGGCCGGGAAGCCTTTGCCCCAGCACTCCAGTGTGTGACGGAGAGGAGCAGGCGAAGTGGTCTTCATCTACACCTCTGTGATCCTGGGAAAGTCCTTGCTGAGCCTTTAGGTTCTCCTCCACAAAATGAGAAGTTTGCAGCCTGAATTCTAGATCTGTTGGTCTCTTGTTCTGGATGAAGACAGGGAAGGGAAGGCATGTTTTTAGGAACAAAGAGGAATCACTGAAACAGAGAAAAGGGCTGTGAATCAGCCTGTGGGAGCAGTTAGACCACGCAACTGAACGCACCAAGACAGACGAGACAGTGTTAATAGAACATTCTATTGCATTTCAGCATTTTGTTCTCAACATAGATGACGAGCAGCATTCCTTAAATGACAGATTCAAGCCAGATCTTTTTTTTTTTTTTTTGGCTGTGGTGCATGGCCTGTGGGATTTTAGTTCCCAGATCAGGGATCAGACCTGCACCCCCTGCAGTGGAGACACCAAGTCCCAATGACTGGACCGCCAGGGAATTCCCTCAAGCCAGATCTTTGTATTCTGTATTTCTGTCTTCCTTTTTTTCCCTAGAAGCGTGTCACTTTTTTTCTGAGAAAACTTGAATATCTGCTGTTGGACTGATTTTTCAGCATAGCTTGTGTCAGTATTTAGGTGACCTCCATGTTAGAAATAAAGCAGCGCTGACTTTGGTGCTTGTCCCTGTCCTTCCTTTCTGTGCACTAGGCTTAGGGACACAAAGGGGCGGAGAGTTTGAGTGTGCTGGAGGTGGGGCTGTTTTGTAAACCTGCATCAGGAAAACATGTCAGACCTTGACCCTGTTGTTCAGAGTGGTTTTGTAGGGCCTTAATATTCCTTCCCCGAAATCCAAGGGGTGTGGGGGGGTATCTGATTGTGGTTTTAATTTGCATTTTCTTAATTACCTCAGGTGTTGAGCTCTTTCCCACATGCTTACAATCATTTTCACTTTTGTAAGGTGCCTGAACCCATGTTTTCTACCATTTTTCTTTCTTTCACAAATTTCTTAGTTGGTTTATAGGAATTTTTAATATCTGGATGTCTTTTTGATATATACACATGACACCCCTTTCCCATTTATATTGCCTGATTTTTCACTCTTTTAGTTGTGTATTTTTTACAGTCTTATAATTTTTTAATTGTATTTTTGATCTATAGATGCTTTAATTTTAATGGAGTGAAATTTATAATTTTTTCCCCTTTTTGTTTTGTGCTTTATATAAGAAATAGTTGTCTACCCCAAGGTCATGAAGATATTTTCCCGTTTTCTAGACGTTTCATGTTTTACCATCACATTTAGGTCTCGGATACATCTGGCATTGATTTCTGTGTGGTGTGGGTTAGGATCAAGCTTTGTTCCCCTCTATCCCCCACCAATATGGTTAATTGATCTATTCTGCATTAGAGTTTTGTTTTATTCTTTGTTGTAAATCAAAGCACAGTACATCTGTGACTCTTTCTGAACTCTGTTTTCTTCCTTTATAACTTTAAGGGGAGTGGGAGTACAGGAGAAATTGTGCAGGGTGGTGGCTAAGAGCAGGGACTCTGGAGCCAGATCAGCCACCTGAGTTCAAACTAATAGCTTTGTGAAGGAATTTTCTTTTCATCTGTACAATGGGAATATTTGTAGTATCCTGTATTTACCATTTTGAGGACTGAATGAGTAATATTGATAACATGAATAAATCTAGCCAAAAGATAACAAGCATTGAAGCTAGACTGGGCCCCAGTGCCTCTGGGAGCAGAGCTAGTTACCAGCGCCGTTTTAGATGGACTTGGGCACGATGGAGCATGGGGTGGGGTGCATATCTAGCAGACTCACCACAGACCTGTGCTGGGACCACAGCTGTTCCCCAGTGTCCGTGCCTGCCTGGACTTCAGAGTTACCCAGCAACCCTCTGGAAGAGAAGGTTATTCAGTATTTTTTGAATCATCTTGTGAAGTCTTCAGATAATCTTTGGTCCAGTTTAGAATACAGAAGCAGAATGTGCCAGGCTTAAATGAAGTTCCCTGAGCAGCTTACCAAGAGAGACAGCAGCAGCTATTAACTTTCTCTCTCCAGCAATATTGACAGACACTACAGCTTAGCAGTTGGGCACATGCTGAAATAAAAAGGAAGAAACCAGAGAGGGCATTCTGGAGGCTAACCTTGAAGTGGGGACCCAAAGAGGCTGTGGGTTAGAAAGAAGTAAATCATTAGAATCTAACACTTAACTGTTAGATGAAGAGGTGGGGAGACCTCGAGAGCTTGTGCTTTTGAGGCTAGAGAGTAGGCAGTGGAGGGTGTGTGGGTACAGGTGTTGGAGGGAAGTACTCGGTGGTCAGAGGAAGGCTGGATGCTAGCAATCAGGGAAGGCCTTAGGTGGGTAGAAGGGACAGCTTTAAGGTATTTTAGGAGATCCTGGGTGGGTGGAGACTGACATGGTCAGATTCAGAAAGCTCTCTTCTTGCAGTGTGGATTAAAGGGGGAGTAATCAGAGGCAGGGAGACCCTTTGAAGTCTGGTGTCGGAATCCAGACGAGGGAGTACAACGGTGTGGGGGGAAGCCAAGTGGACTATTTAGGTAACTTCTTTAGGCACAGAATTTGTGTTTGAAGATGAGGAGAGGAGAGGTTTTATCGTCGACAGTGATCGTATATGGTAGAGATATAGAGTGTTTCCCCTGTGGAGTGAAAGGTCCTGGGAGAGCCACTGCTGAGTGCTCCTCCAGCTTAGAGACGTTGTACTTATGTTCCAGCTGGTCTTTTAATCAGGAAGCAAAGATTCAGTGTGCTCCCAGATAGATGCATATTGTCTTTGCATTTTCTGTGACCCTAAGGGAAAAAAAAATTTTTTTTTTCAGATTTGTTTTATTTCTAATGTGGTCAGAAAGTCTTTGTCTGAGTTTACTCTCCAGCCTTTTGCATTCATAGAGTTAACATTTAAGGTTTAAGTTAATGAGACAATCCAGGAGGTCAGTGACATGCAATAGTTTATTATTTTGCCGAGACATGAGTTTAAATGCTGCTCTCTGGGGTATGGGAACTGGTAGTTGAGCCCTGCCCTCCACAGCATCCACTCCTCAGCCTACCTTGTGTTCTGCTCTCAAATCAGAAATTCTTATCATTATTAAGAGTCTGATGGGAATCGTTTAACTGTTTCAATTATATGTGAATGCATTTTGTGGAGGAAATTCTGTGCTGGAGCAGTATTCTCTAATTTTGGGAGTTTGTAAAGGTACCTTACTACTGTCTTGCCTGCTGTGCTTTCCCAGCATGATGTCTGATGCTCTCCTTGTGGAAGACCCGCCCTTTTTCAACTACTGAATCCTTCTGGGAAGTGTGTGTGTGTGTTTTGTGGTGGTCATGCCTCAGTACTTCAAAGCATTCATCAGTAGAATGAAAAAATAAACTGAGTTATGTGGATTTTGCCCCCACCCCCTACCCCTTTCCCAGCTTTTGTTTGTTCATAGGACGGGTTTTACTGTCTTCTACTCTCTTAGGCTAACAGACACAACAGTAACAAATTTTGGAAGATGATCACCTTAGTGTGTGTACCGAAGTCCTCTCTCACATAAAAGTAGCAGAGTTTGAGCTGTTAGTGTTCCTCTTTGCCCATTCCCTCTTAAAGGGACAGCACCTGTGCCCTATTTTCCTCTTGTGGACACTCTCACGGGGGCCCTAGCAGAGTTTGCACGGATAGGAAGATTTGCATGTTGTTCTGTGCTTCCGTCACCATTCAGAATGGATTTCCAGGAGGAGAATGCGGGGACCTGAACTCCAGAGGGAATGGCTGCAGTCCCCCTAAGTTGCAGGCAGGCTTGTTCTCTTCATTCCTCTCCCTAAATCCTCACTTTGTGGGTGCAGAGGTCCTGTTAACTCTCAGCCCTCAGGTTCACTGGAGATGCCAGGAGATTGTCTGCTAGCCTCTCTGAGAAAGACTGCCAGTTGGAGCCCTCAGAAGAGCAGGGAGCCTGGCATGGATTGACATGGCTCTTGAACCAACTCCAGCCCGGACACCTATTGAGCAGCTGCAGCATACGGATCCACTTTACTCCGCCGTAGTGCAAGGCAGGTGGAGAAAGCACTGGCCTTTTAGTGATTCTTAAGTTTCCAGGAATAATTTGCTTGAGTCTTTAATTCTCTTTTTATTTCTATATTTGGATCGCTCATACTTTGGGAAACAAGAAAAAAAAATTTATTGCCTGTTTTCCCATTCATATCCGTAGCCAATTTCTTTTTTTTCTTTTTTTAGACAGGGATGTAGTTGATTTACAATATTATGTTAGTTTCAGGTGTATAACATACTGACTCAAAACTTTTATAAATTATATTCCATTTATAGTTATAAAATATTGCCTATATTCCCTGTACTGTACCATATATCTTTGTAGCTTATTTATTTTATACATAGTGACTGGTACCCCCTAATTCCCTATCCCATCTTGCCCCCGCTCCTCCTCTTTCCCCACTAGTGATCATTCGTTTGTTTTGAGTTTGTTTCTTTTTTGTTAAATTAGTAGTTTGGTTTTTTTTAGATTCTACTTATCAGTGATAACAGACAGTGTTAGTCTTTCTCTCTCTGACTGACTTCACTAAGCATGATACCCTCCAGGTCCATGCGTGTTGTTGCAAATGGCAAAATTTCATTTTCTTTTTAATGCCTATCCCGTTTCTTTTTTTAATTGTTACTAGAGAGTTGAGAGACTCTTGGAGAACTCTTGAGGCCTTTGGTAGAGTCTGGAAGGAAAGGCTGTCTCCTCAGGAAGCTGGCTGCGGGCTGCTGGTTTCCACAGCCACCAGCTACCTCGGGTGGTGTGTGCCTCCTCGGGAATGGCAGCCATCTCCAGACCGGAGTTGGCTCTCTCCGCCTTCTGTTCCTCGGGCTGCAGCAGGGTTTCTCTTCTTAATGTGTGATGGTGGCTGGGTGTGGGGTTGCTGGTGGAATTCTGGGGATGGAAGTAATGGGGGAAGTCAAGCTGAGTACGTGATTCAGCATTCATGTTTGGCATAAAGCCATAGAATGTTAGTGGATATTTTCTTAGAATATGGAATAATGAAGTTGAGTGATTGCAGAAAGCGGGGGAATGGTTCAAGAGTCAGCTCAGATTTCTGAAGTTATGATGCCAGTTTTGCCTGTGGTAATGATGCTTTTCATGTTTAAGTGTTTCTGTAAGTATTCTGGATATACTGATCCTTTACTGTTTGTGTCGTTAATAGCATCTAGTCTGTGGCTTATCTCAGCATTGCTCACAGTGCTCTTTGTTGTCAAAAAAATTCTGTAATTTTATACTAGTCTGTTTAAGCAGTCTTTCATATTGTTTGATAGTCTTTTATTTCATGAGTGTAAAAGTGAGAAGACATAGGAGAAGCATATTTTAAAGATCGGAATGTGGTTTCCATCAGTGTCCTTGGGTTTAATTTAGATTTTTAAAATTTTGATTTTGTGAAATTATTCTAGACATTACAGTGTCTGTAAGATTTTAGTAAAACCAAGTATTCACTTTATGTTTTCTCATTAACTCTCTATATCTAACTCAGAAACTAAACTAGAATTCTTCATGGTTTTCGCCTTAGTCTTCTCTCTGCCTTTCCTCAGAAGTACCTGCTTTGTGACTGATTGGCTGAGAATTTGGTAATTGTTGCCTGTGGTTGCAGAGATGGCCCGGAATTTTCATCATCATGCAGAGTAGAGTCAAAATCAAATCTGTCAGCAGCACGGGGCTAGAATTTCCAGATAGGTTGAAAAGAGGTGTCGTGCTCACAAATGACTGTTTCTTGAGTGATTTGACTTTGTCCTAGAAGCAGTGGTTCTCTGCAGGGGGTGATGTCACCTTCCAGGAGGCAGTGGCAATGCTTTGTGGTTGTCACAACTGGGAAGGTGCTGCTAGAATCTAGTGGCTGGAGGTGGTGTGAGTGTTGCTGAACATTCTAACAATGCACAAGAGCGCCTCCAGCAACAAAGCATTATCTGTCTCCAGATGCCCACGGTTCTGAGACTGAGGGCTGCTGTGCAGTCTTGGCATCTTTTACAGTGATGAGCAGTTGCCCTCCTCCCCTGTGAGAGCCGTGGAAAGGCCGACCGTTGCTCCTCTTCGTGCCTTAGGTTGTCTCTCATGAGTGACGGAGACTGGTATTGGTTCCCATGATCTCAGGTGTTACTTTAAAAGATGTTTAATTTAGAATCCTATAATTCCTTTTAGCATCAGTTCTATGAATATTTATTTCTTCCCAAGGAACCACTAGGATGAGAATTTTTTTCCCCCTTAAACTGGCTTCCATGATTATTTTAAAAATGAATCACATATTGGTTTCTGTAAGTTTTGAAATTTTTAACGTTTATTGGCAAATATATTGGCTTTTCTTGACATTTATTGAGTCAGGGAAAGCTCAGTCTATAGAGAATATCAATATGTGCTTGTAAATGGTGATGTATTGAAGACATGGGACATAAACATACTGAATAGGAACTAATGTACTTCAGTGGATTTTTTATTCATGTGTATTTTTCTCTAGTAGTTTTTTTTTTTAATAAAAACAGGCTCATTAAAAAAATTTCAGCATCCATTTTTGAACGTCTGTTGGGCAGCTGGCATTTTTATTAGGCTTGAAGGATGCATTGGAGAATGAGATGAACACAATCCTTGCCTTCAAGGAGCTACAGTCTAAAAGGAGAGACAGGTTAAGTGTTGAATTTACTAACTTCAGATCTGGGTAAGAACCTTGTAAACAATAAAAAAAGGAAATAAGCCCTAGGGGTAGGCAGGAAGGGTCTGTTTTAGCCAGTGTGGTGGTTGTGGCAATGGTGGCTCTCTGACATAGCATTTATACCTCAAAGAATCAACTTTTGGTTTTGCTTTTGCTCTTAAAGTATGTTTTCCTCTGTTCTTTGTAATTTTTTTCCTGCTACGTTCTTTCAGTCATTATGAATACAGGGCTAGTCTTATTTCATCTGTTCCCCCTCATCTTGAGTTGTTTGGAAGTATTAGTTCCTCAGTGATCAGTGCAAAGAAATAGAGGAAAATAACAGAAATAGGGAAAGACTAGAGATCTCTTCAAGAAAATGAGAGATACCGCAGGAACATTTCATGCAAAGAAGGGCACAATAAAGGACAGAAATGGTATGGACCTAACAGAAGCGGAAGATACTAAGAAGAGGTGACAAGAATACACAGAAGAACTATACAAAAAAGATCTTCATGACCCAGATAATCGTGATGGTGTGATCACTCACCTAGAGCCAGAAATCCTGGAATGCGAAATCATGTAGGTCGTAGGAAGCATCACTATGAACAAAGTTAGTGAAGGTGATAGAATTCCAGCTGAGCTATTACAAGTCCTAAAAGCTGATGCTGTGAAAGTGAAAGTGCTGCACTCAATATGCCAGCAAATTTGGAAAACTCAGCGGTGACCACAGGACTGGAAAAGGTCAGTTTTCATTCCATTCCCTAAGAAAGGCAATGCCAAAGAAGGCTCAAAATGTTTGTTGTGATCCACACAATCAAAGGCTTTGCCATAGTCAATAAAGCAGAAGTAGATGTTTTTATGGAACTCTCTTGCTTTTTCAATGATCCAACAGATGTGGCAATTTGATCTCTGGTTCCTCTGCCTTTTTAAAATCCAGCTTGAATATCTGGAAGTTCATGGTTCATGTATTGTTGAAGCCTGGCTTGAAGAATTTTGAGCATTACTTTGCTAGCATGTGAGATGAGTGCAGTTGTGCCTTCTTTGAGCCTTTCAAAGAGTCGGAGTGAATGAACTGAACTGAACTGAAGTTCCTTAACACTAAGATTTTATCTATAAAATAAATAAATAAAAGTAAATAAAATTTATCTATAAAATAAAGTGAAAATTTATTTACTTAAAAAATAAATCTATTAAAGATTTTATCTATAAAAACTTCAGAGTGTATTTAATCTGTTCTCTAACATATGAAGTCCCTAAGTTGGTGTTGGACAAGGAGGCCTGGTATGCTGCAGCTCAGTTCAGTTCAGTTCAGTTCAGTCTCTCAGTCATGTCCGATTCTTTGCGACCCCATGAACTGCACCACGCCACGCCTCGCTGTCCATCACCAACTCCCAGAGTCTACCCAAACCGATGTCCATCGAGTTGGTGATGCCAGTTGGTGATGCCTCTGGCATCCCCTTCTCCTCCTGCCCTCAATCTTTCCCAGCATCAGGGTCTTTTCCAGTGAGTCAGCTCTTCGCATGAGGTGGCCAAAGGATTGGAGTTTCAGCTTCAACATCAGTCCTTCCAATGAACACCCAGGACTGATCTCCTTTAGGATGGACTGGTTGGATCTTCTTGCAGTCCAAGGGACTCTCAAGAGTCTTCTCCAGTACCCCAGTTCAAAAGCATCAATTCTTCAGCGCTCAGCTTTCTTTATAGTCCAACTCTCACATCCATACATGACCACTAGAAAAACCAGCTCATGGGGTCACAAAGAGTCGGACACGACTGAGTGACTGAACTGAACTGAAGATATGATCTACCTCTTTTTTAAAATTTTTTCCTTGTAGATTATTGATAGAAGAAAAGGACTCACTTGTTCTGCAGTTTCTAGACTATGCTGATGGCATCCATATGGTCTTGTTTATCAAATTTAACGTAGTCCTTTGTTCCCAGTATTTTTGCAAACTGGGAATGCGATGTCTAGGTGTTTTCAGATTCAGGTTCACTGTTGACACACACATCATAGGTTGTGGTATATATCCTTCCACATCATGTCAGGAGGTACGTGGTAAGGCTTGAAATTCTCTGATCTTTGTTTATACAGATAAGATTGAGGCAAAAGAAGAACTGGAATAGCTGGAGAAAAGACCCTGAAGTGTTTGTGCCTTACCCATTATGAGTGAAATGTAGGGGGGTTTTTTGTTCGTTTTTTAAATTTTTTCCAAAGCTACTCATTTGCCTATCATATTTGTTATGGTGGGGTTTATAACTCATTCCTGAAAAGCTTATGTAAGTGTTTGTTGGTGTTTATATAACTTTGGTGATTACTGCTCACAGCTGGCTTGCATGAGGGAGAAAGTTCAGAGGTATTTGTCACCAGATCTGATTCCATGATCCTGAGCTTGGGTGGAAATAGTCCCTGACTTTTAAACCACTGAAGACACTAATTTTCCTTTGTCAAAGTACATGCATCTACTTCTCTGCCAACTATGATAATTTTTCCTCAGTGACTTTTGGTGAATTATATTCTAGAATTTTGGTATGAGCTATTTAAAAGTCAAATTAATGATTTTGGGTAGGTTGTAAATTCAGTTTTATTATTAAAATTTTATTATTTTTTTAATTAAAATTAGTTTAAGATGTAGTGTATATCAGGGTTCCCCAACCTCCAAGATGTGATGCCTGATAATCTGAGGTAGAGCTGATATAACAATAGAAATCAGTTCAGTTGCTCAGTCGTGTCCGACTCTTTGCGACCCCATGAACTGCACCACGCCAGGCCTCCCTGTCCATCACCAACTCCCGGAGTCCACCCAAACCCATGTCCATCGAGTCGGTGATGCCATCCAGCCATCTCATCCTCTGTCGTCCCCTTCTCCTCCTGCCCCCAAATCCTTCCCAGCATCATGGTCTTTTCCAGTGAGTCAGCTCTTTGCATGAGGTGGCCAAAGGATTGGAGTTTCAGCTTCAACATCAGTCCTTCCAATGAACACCCAGGACTGAGTTCCTTTAGGATGGACTTGTTGGATCTCCTTGCAGTCCAAGGGACTCTTCAAGAGTCTTCTCCAGTACCCCAGTTCAAAAGCATCAGTTCTTCGGCGCTCAGCCTTTTTCACTGTCCAACTCTCACATCCATACATGACTACTGGAAAAACCATAGCCTTGACTAGATGGACCTTTGTTGGCAAAGTAATATCTGCTTTTCAATATGCTATCTTGGTTGGCCATAACTTTCCTTCCACGGAGTAGGCGTTCTTTGATTTCATGGCTGCAGTCACCATCTGGGGTGATTTTGGAGCCCAGAAAAATAGTCTGTTGCTGTTTCCACTGTTTCCCCATCTATTTGCCATGAAGTGATGGGACCGGATGCCATGATCTTAGTTTTCTGAATGTTGAGCTTTAAGCCAACTTTTTCACTCTCCTCTTTCACTTTCGTCGAGAGGCTCTTCAGTTCTTCTTCACTGATATTTCTCCTGGCAATCTTGATTCCAGCTTGTGCTTCTTCCAGCCCAGCGTTTCTCATGATGTATTCTGCGTATAAGTTAAATAAGCAGGGTGACAATATACAGCCTTGATGTACTCCTTTTCCTATTTGGAACCAGTCTGTTGTTCATGTCCACTTCTAACTGTTGCTTCCTGACCTGCATACAGGTTTCTCAAGAGACAGGTCCAATGGTCTGGTATTCGCATCTCTTTCAGAACTTTCCACAGCATATTGTGATCCACACAATCAAAGGCTTTGGCATAGTCAATAACGCAGAAGTAGATGTTTTTATGGAACTCTCTTACTTTTTTGATAATCCAGCGGATGTTGGTAATTTGATCTCTGGTTCCTCTGCCTTTTCTAAAACCAGCTTTAACATCTGGAAGTTCGCGGTTCATGTATTGCTGAAGCCTGGCTTGGAGAGTTTTGAGCATTACTTTACTAGTGTGTGAGATGAGTGCAATTGTGCGGTAGTCTGAGCATTCTTTGGCATTGCCTTTCTTTGGGATAGGAATGAAAACTGACCTTTTCTAGTCCTGTGGCCATTGCTGAGTTTTCCAAATTTGCTGGCATATTGAGTGCAGCACTTTCACAGCATCATCTTTTAGGATTTGAAATAGCTCAACCGGAATTCCATCACCTCCACTAGTTTTGTTTGTAGTGATGCTTTCTAAGGCCCACTTGACTTCACATTCCAGGATGTCTGGCTCTAGGTGAGTGATCACACAATCGCAATTATCTGAGTCGTGAAGATCTTTTTTGTACAGTTCTTCTGTGTATTCTTGCCACCTCTTCTGAATATCTTCTGCTTCTGTTAGGTCTGTACCATTTCTTTCCTTTATTGAGTCCATCTTTGCATGAAATGTTCCTTTGGTATCTCTTAATTTTCTTGAAGAGATCTCTAGTCTTTCCCATACTGTTGTTTTCCTCTATTTCCTTGCATCGATCGCTAAGGAAGGCTTTCTTATCTCTCCTTGCTATTCTTTGGAACTCTGCATTCAGATGGGAATATCTTTCCTTTTCTCTTTTGCTTTTTGCTTCTCTTCTTTGATAGGACCAAGGTCCGATGTTGTAAAGAACAATATTGCATAGGAATCTGGAATGTTAGCTCCATGAATCAAGGCAAATTGGAAGTGGTCAAACAGGAGATGGCAAGAGTGAATGTCGACATTATAGGAATCAGCGAACTAAGATGGACTGGAATGGGTGAATTTAACTCAGATAACCATTATATATACTACTGTGGGCAAGAATCCCTTAGAAGAAATGGAATAGCCATCATGGTCAACAAAAGAGTCTGAAATGCAGTACTTGGATGCAATCTCAAAAATGACAGAATGATCTCTGTTCGTTTCCAAGGCAAACCATTCAATATCACGGTAATCCAAGTCTGTGCCCCTATCAGTAATGCTGAAGAAGCTGCAGTTGAACGGTTCTATGAAGACCTACAAGACCTTCTAGAACTAACACCCAAAAAAGATGTCCTTTTCATTATAGGGGACTGGGATGCAAAAGTAGGAAGTCAGGAAACACCTGGAGTAACAGGAAAATTTGGCTTTGGAGTACAGAATGAAGCAGGGCAAAGGCTAATTGAATTTTGCCAAGAGAAGGCAACGATCATAGCAAACACCCTCTTCCAACAACATAAGAGAAGACTCTACACATCGACATCACCAGATGGTCAACACCAAAATCAGATTGATTATGGTCTTTGCAGCCAAATATGGAGAAGCTCTATACAGTCAGCAAAAACAAGACTGAGAGCTGACTGTGGCTCGGACCATGAACTCCTTATTGCCAAATGCAGAGTTAAATTGAAGAAAGTAGGGAAAACCACTAGACCATTCAGGTATGACCTAAATCAAATCCCTTCTAATTATACAGTGGAAGTGAGAAATAGATTTAAGGGACTAGATCTGATAGAGTGCCTGATGAACTGTGGACCGAAGTTTGTGACATTGTACAGGAAACAGGGATTAAGACCATCCCCACGAAAAAGAAATAATAAAAATTAAGTGCACAACAAATATAATACACCTGAATCATCCAGAAACTATCTCCCCTCCAACTTGGTCCTTGGGAAAATTGTCTTCCACGAAACTGGTCTCTGGTGCCAAAAAGGTTGGGGACTATTGATATGTGTTATAATGCTATATAGAAGCCAGAAGCTTCACCGTAAGTGTCGTGAAGCAGTTCCATGACAGCAGACTTTAAATACTAGCACATCTAGGCGTATCTGTAAACTAAAGCCACTTTAATAGGCAAACGGTAGTTGTTGAACACCGAAGCTGAGGATTCATCTGGCATAAAAGAAAGGGGAAACCTGTGTCTGAACTCTTTGTGAGTGAAAATTGTATCTACTGTGTTGGATCATTTGAAAATTGCTGCTGTGCTTGGCTACATTCAACCCCGGCCAAACAGAAATTCACAGCCAGGCTTCAAAAGTTGGAATGTTAGGTAGTAAATTTGTGACATCTGATTTGTTCTTCCCCCTCCTAGGGACAGGCCAGTCTGCAAGGCAGAAACCAGAAGAAATAAATACAATAGTTGGCAACAAGTTTGCACTACCCAGCCTATGAAGTTCAAACCCTTTGCCTGCCCACTATACTCTGACTATCCTGCCTAGTCTCTAACCTTGCCTCCAGCTGTTCCTCCAAGTGGTTACTCAATAGATTTGCTTGTGAAATAGAAACAAAAACAAAAGGCCTTAAGGCCAGGAGGGCATCAAAGGTCATTATCTAACCAGGTCAGAGGACCCAGCAAAACACTAACTTGAAGTGTGCCAACCCAGCCCTGAGTGGAAATTGGTGTGTAGGTCAAGCTTCAGTGTTGGTGGAATGTCACTCCGACTGCGGTTTTGCTTAATTCACTTTAGCCCAGTGTTGAACTGCATGTACTTTCCTAACCATTCCCCCTTGTTTAGAGTCTCTAGCACTCTTGCTTATGCTCCTCTGTCTGTCTAGAATGTCCTTTTCTTCCTTTCCTAGCTGGTGCTTATCCATTCAGTTAGATTAAACCTAGGTCCCACGTTTCCCAAGGAAGTGCCCCCCTCAACCGCTGATGGCAAGGCTGGACTAGGTGTCCTTTCCTCAAGTGTTATTGCTGTACAGCACTCCACTGTATAGGTGTGTACATGTTTCCTCATGAGGACCGTTCCTTTGTGCCTTGGCACAGGGCCTGGTACATAGTGGATGCCCAGATTTATGCTAGGCTAAACTAAAAGCAAGGGGACAGGAGAGGCAACAGTGTCTGGTTTGTGGCAGTGTCAAGTAGAAAGATATAGAATGCGAGGTGTGTGTTTTATAAGAAATACTCGTTTTCTAACAACAGAATTCACTTTGCATATGTCAGTTCTACTTCTCCTTTTCCTTTCTTATTTCTGAGCTTTGATTAGGATGTATAATTGAAGTTTGAGGTCTCCACAAAAATAAATACTGCTACCCAGCATGACTGACCAAGCCCCAGAGCTCTGTGTGCTCCCAGACTATTGAATGTTGTTGTGGGAGTATGGAGTTCCATGGAGTTCAGCAGACTAATAATAATATTTTCCGTGAGAGAACTATTTACATCCTCATTTTACAAATGTGAACTATGGTTCAGAGAAGTTGACCTCATGCACATAGAGCTAATAAGTGACAGAGCCAAGATTCACCACCAGGGTTGCCTGACTACAAAGTTCATCCTTTTAACTGTCTGCTCCTATTTTTCTGCTTATTTTCTGTATACCCATAGGCAAGTGTTTTTAACTTTTTAGTGCTTCAGTGTATCATATTTAGAAAAGGGGGGGACTAGAATGAGGGGAGCAAAATTCACCTTGTAGAATTATTGTAGGAAAGAAAGAGAGAAGAAACCAAACCCATTCTTTGCACCTGGACTAATGGTCATAGTAAAAGCAGCAGCGATTTTACATGGTGTTTATGGTGTGCCAGGCATTTCTTAGCACTTTATTTAGGCCACCTCATATAATCATCGCCACAATCCTCTGAGGTTGAGGAACAACACTACAGTTATTATTCCCTTTTTATAATTGAGGAGCAGAAAGGTTGTAATAAGGGGGCAGAGCTGGTGTTTACAGCCCAGCAGTCCGGCTTCAGTGTCCACACTGAGCCCCTTTGCTCTGTTATCTCTTAGGAAACATTAGTTTCCAACTCCATTGCTGTTCTGGAATCTGGCATCAACATGAAAGAGACCATAAGGCACCCCGAATGGTATCAGGGTGGCCAGGGGCTACATCAAGCCAGGTAAGGTGAGCAGTAACAGTATCTGGGACACTCCTGATTCTCTTACTCAATCACTGACTGGTGAGATGGCCCTTTGGTATTTTTTGGTGGTTAAGTTCATAGGATGATGACCCACGGCATGTCTTTCTTCAGCTAGAGGGCATCCACTTACTGTTTCACTCATTGAGGTGTATGGCCTCCCTGGCCTCTCTTTACCGAAGTCTACAGGGTTAAATGTTTCTTCTTGTGTCCATACTGATACATTTTTTTAATGTTGACTATATCAATGAGGGAGAAGGGACAAATCTCCCTTACAGAAAAATTCCAGATAATAAGTGTGGAAGGAAAGACAGAAGTAGAAAACCACTGTTGGAACACCGCCATAATGATTGCTCTAGGTAGAATCCACTGATGAATGTTAAAATTAGTGGATGAAACTTTTGAGGATATTTGTGTTCTCAAAACTTCAAAGTTTCCCCCATCAAACATTTGTCTATATGTGTTTATGGTTTTTGTTTTAACTTTGTTCTTTTTTTTCATTTTTTTTTGTATGTGGTTTTAACATATGTCCAGAAATTCTTTGATGCCTTCCATCCAGGAAATGCAGTGTAATTCTCTCCTCCCTGAATGTAGGCTGGGCTTAGTGATTAGCCTCTTGTGAATAAAGTATGGGAGGGGAAAAATAGTAACGTTACAGTAGAGAAGTCCAGTAAATACCACTTCAAGGTTAGTGTCACCAGGAATAACTCATGTTGATATCATTACCCTGATCAGACATGATGAGAAGAGCACTTCGCCTCTGAGATAGTCTTTCCTAAAAGTCATAACCCCCAAACTAATGATCAGAAAAACTGAAACTTGGGGGCAGTCTACAAAGCCACCTGACCGGTATTCTTCAAAAATGTATCAAGGTCAGGAGTTCCCTGGTAGTCTGGTTGTTAGGACTCTGTGCTTCCACTGCTGGGCCTGAGTTTGATCCCTGGGTGGGGAACTAAAATCCCACAAGCCACATGGTGTGGGCAAAAAAAAGAAAGTCAAATTTGTAAAAGACCACAATAGGCTGCCATAGTTAGGAAGACTGAAAAGACATTGAAAGCTAAATGCAATGTGATATCTATCCTAGATAGGATCCTATTGTAACAGGAAAAGGACATTAGTGGAAAACCGGTAAATCCAAAATAACAAACAGAAACAATCCCACCAAAAATTCAGACTTCCTGAGTCCTTGCTGCCTGAGAGCCAAGTGGCATGGACTAGAGCATCCAAGTTTCAGCACTTCTGCTCTTGTTTTGAACCCCTCTTACCTTTGGGAGAGACCTTTCAGTTGTATAGAGCTTGTATCTGGGAGGCTCTGGCAGATGTGGGGACAGGTCTGAGTGACTGCGGGACCTGCCCATCCCGCGAACAGAATGCACCTCAGCCGATGAGGAGAGGGGTGTGCACAGGGACCCTCCCGACCCCAGTTCTTGCTGGTGGTAGATACAACAAATGACATTCCCTCTGCCAGGAATTTCTTCCCACTTGGCCCCCATCCTGAAGGCAATAATATACCATTAGACGTTCTGTTCATCTTTTAAGTTCTCACTTACATTTTACCTTCCATATAATTCCTGGTGTGATTATCCTATGAAATAGTACCTTTTATATTCCTATGACCCTAACATAATTATTCGTGGCTTAGCTAATTACTTCTGGCTCAAATTTGGTACCTTCAACTTTGAGTTGCCCTGCCCCCCCTGTGGTAATGGTATTTGGCACACTTTGCCTTATTATGTGTCTAGAAGACAAACTCCTGGAAGGGAGGGATTCATATTCCTTGAAGCATCTAGGACAGTGTTTCCCGTGTTGTGAGCTCTCATTAAATGGGTGGCGAATTGAATGAACACTTTAAGGCACTGAAGGGAGGAGTAGTCTCCCTGTTGGCCAGATGAGACTTGCTTAGAGTCACACAAGTGCGTGTGAGCTGTATTTGGAACTCAGTGTTCCTTTCCGAGTGGTCTGAGGCCCTGACACTTCCTCACTCTGAACATAGTGCTAAACTACATTTGTTGTGAGCCTAGTCTGGGCCAGGCTTGGTTTTAAGCATGCCCTCTCTTTAGTCCTCACAACAGCTCTGAAGTGTAGAAATTACCATCGTTGTTTTATAGATGAGTTCATTGAGGTTCAGAGAGATGTAACTTGCCTTCTTAGCTCACCTGCTGACAAGTCACTGAGCTGAGACCCGACCCTGGCGTGGCTGGCATCAGAACCCACTTTTCCTGCAGTGAAGTTGATCCCACACCTCTTTCCACTTGTCCCTCCAGACCCATCCCTGGAAGACATGTGTGGTACTGAGTGTGCCCAGCTGGGGGAAGATGGGCAGCAGCCACCGCGGTGCACTTCAACTACCTCATCTCAGTCTGAGCCTTCAGAGCAGCTTAGGCGCCACCAAGGCAAGAGCCTTGCCTCCGAGGACCCCAAAAAGAAGAGAGCTCAGAAACCCTCCCACATGAGAAGAAACATACGGTGAGCTATGCTCTGCGGGGGAGAAGGGAGGGAGTAGAAATACTACCTTCATTTGAAGTCTGTTGGTAGAACAGCCTTCAAAGAAGGACTGGTTTGATCAGGAGAGTCCTGTTTCCCAAGGAGAAAAATGTAGGCTCTGTGCCCCAATTAATAGTGAAGCTGCAACTCAGGACCACTGGGTCTCGACTATCTGAGGATGCAGAGTGGATGCGGATGGCACTCGAGCACTGCTGGGAATGTCCCACCGTCTGGAGGCCAGGGAAGCATCCATAGGATGCTCTGGTTGGAGTCTGTTACTTCCTTTATTTTTTCTTATGTTTCCAAATACAAGGAGATAAAAAGAATTTGAGCTCTCATCTTCTCAGCGCTCAACATCAGTTGGAAGGGGATTGTCTAGTCCAAACCATGGTTTCTTCTTTAACCTAAGAGATCAGCAGATGTGAACTTCCTTACCTGTCCAAATCCCCAGCAGTCCTTTCTTCTATCCATGACGGTTTTCCTCTTGAAAGGAGATAAAGGATATTTTTTTCCTCCTACCCTCATTTTTTTCTAAACAGAATGACAACTTGAAAATGTACTCTTAAGTTTGGGAAATAAGGATGCAAAATCATCCACAGTCCTATTTTCCCATATAGCAACTCTGTCTTTTGTACTGCTTTCCAGCTTTGTGGATCACATGTTACTCTGTTTCACTCTTGATCTGTTAGGTACCTAGATGAGTCAGTGGAGTGATCTGTCAGAAAATTAAATAATATGAAAAACATTAGCCCAGAAGCACCTGAGCCTTGAAGTCCTGTTTATGTGTGTGTATGTGTGTGTTTTTTTTACCTTACCCGCTGCGTGGGTGTAGTGGTACCCACACAGCTTCTCCTCCCAGCAGTGATGATTACCTTCTTTAGCTTGACATTACCTTACCCACCCACAAGTGAACTGAAGCCCTTGCTCTTATTTTGATGTTTAGAAAGCTGCTCCGGGAGGATCAGTTGGAGCCAGTTACCAAAGCAGCACAACAGGAAGAACTGGAAAGAAGGAAGCGCCTGGAGCAGCAGAGAAAGGATTACGCGGCCCCCATCCCCACTGTCCCCCTCGAGTTATTTCCCGGTAAGCCGTGGAGGGGGCAGGAGGGGCCCCACGCCCAGGGGAGGAGAGGCCCTCGGTGCGCACAGCGTCAAGGACAGATCTGGAACCAGATGGTGGCCTTTCAGTCCATTCATTTTCTAAGAAGTACACGAGCAGAAGGATCTCATATGAAAAGTTAAGATGAATAAAAATGTACTTCCTCAAATTGATCTTATTTAGATTTTCCCCCGTAACTCTGGATCTTAACCAGAGTACCAAAGGATTAGGACATTATCTAGTGGTCAGGTGAGTGCTAGAAGTAAGAGCCGGTAGAGAAAAGGGAATTTGGGAAGAGGGTTGAGGTTTTTAAGATGTCCTCTACTTGTCTCCTCAGGGGATGGTCCCCCCAAGAACAACACAGGATGAGGAGCAAATCATTTTGTAAAATATGTTTCAGCTAAATGTGATCTTGACATTCCCTTCCATCTTTTTCCCATCCCCCAGAGGAAATTGTCTTAAGAGCAAGCGATGGTCCCCAACTGCCTTCTCGGGCCTTGACCCAGGAAGTCATTTGTTTGGACAGTAGCAGTGGCAGCGAGGATGAAAAAAGCAGTCGAGATGGTAAGATGGAGCCAGAGGTTCCCCTCCTTCCTCCCGACCCAGTGTTCACCCCGAGAGATTGGCGTTACCTCCAAATAGAAAAGAGTTCTGTCCTTCCTCATTCCGTTTAGGATCTGACTGTGACTGAGTTCCCTGAGTCTCCTTGGTAAATATAAGTTTTCCCCTTGTGTCAACTTGAAGCAGAAGAGTGAAAAATTAAAAATCAAAATTTTTATGAATGGTAACAAGTTCTAACTTTGTTTCCATTCTCCCTTACCTCAAGTTGCAGTAAATTATATCTGCTCCCTGAGTCTTTGTTTTCGTTTTACTTTGTTGGCTGTCTCAGAGGTGATTGAACTGAGCTCTGGAGAGGAGGACACTCTGCACATTGTGGACAGCAGCGAGTCCGTCAGTGAGGAGGACGAGGAAGAGGAGAAGGGCGGCACCCACGTGAATGACGTCTTAAATCAGCGCGACGCTCTGGGGCGGGTGCTTGTCAACCTCAACCACCCTCCGGAGGAGGAGAATGTCTTCCTGGCCCCTCAGTTGGCGCGGGCAGTGAAACCTCATCAGGTGCCGTAAATCTGGATTCTCCTCTCTGTCTCCTTTCAGCTTGCTTGCTGTGGACATCACCTGCTGGCGGTTGTTAGCATCACAGCCTGTGAAGTACTTGTTTGGTACCATGAGCTGATTGAGTCTTCCCACCTAGCAGGTGGGAAGGGACAGGCCCGAGACATGCCGTGTCCCGTAAAAGGTCACTAATCTTGAGCCACCTCCTGTGAGATGACTGATCAAGATACTCTCTGAAGAGCAGTGCCTTGGGGGGAACTTGTGGCTCCAAGAGAGGTGTGGGACTCAGAAGTCTGAGAGACTTTCTGATAGGAGGACTCAGAGCAGTTGTGTTGACCCAGAACCAGAAGTAGGACCAGAGGATAAAAGCTCCAGGAAGGCAGAGGTTGACTCAACAGAAGAACTCTTAACAGTAAGAACTGTTCCTCATGGAATGGGCTGCCTTGAAGTAAGCAACCAAGGGCAGCCAGACCAAGAGTGAAAGACCCAGGCAGGAGTTTGGTAGTCAGGATTCTTGCCTCAGATGGGCTGCTGTACTAGGTCAATGCCTTTTTCTGTTTTCTCCAAGAAGAATGTCACCAGTCAATAAACTAGCTAGGGTTCTGGGAAACTTCTGTAGCCACTGACACCAACTGTCTGGTCTAATGTCTGCTCATTTACTTAATTTTGACTAGTTCCAAAGAAAGTAAACTAGACCCTTGGTCTTTGCCAGCCAAAGATATTTGTCTGTGTTTATTCCCTGTCAGATTGGTGGGATCCGATTCCTCTACGATAACCTGGTTGAGTCCCTGGAGAGATTTAAGACCAGTAGTGGGTTTGGCTGTATCCTGGCCCACAGCATGGGTCTGGGGAAAACTTTGCAAGTGATCTCCTTCGTGGATGTTCTCTTCCGCCACACGCCAGCCAAAACTGTCCTTGCCATTGTGCCGGTAAGTGTTAGGGCGGCACCGCTTGCTCACCCTTCTGCAGAGCTCTGGGTTAATGCCTTACTGGGCACTAAAAAGCCTGGTAGGCTCAGCTCTGAGCTTCTTCCCTAAAACACCCTTTTTGGACTTAACTTTCTGACAGGTTAACACTCTTCAGAACTGGCTGGCAGAGTTCAACATGTGGCTCCCAGCTCCTGAAGCCCTTCCAGCTGATAATAAGCCTGAAGAAGTCCAGCCTCGGTTCTTTAAGGTTCACATCTTGAATGATGAGCACAAGTAGGTGGCCTGCTCTCCCTCTGCCCTTTTCCTTTTAGACTTCTTCCCAGGGTCTGGAGTCACGGCAGTCAATCTCTCAGGGTATGTGCCTTGTCCTCCCAGATTCCTTTTGGTTTCTTGATGTATCCCCCTCTCTCTTCTTGCTACTCATTTTTTCTCTTCCTAGTTTTTCAATAGTCAGAGTTATGTAGCACAGAAATTTTTGTATTCTGCTTGAAGATGTTTTTATATCCTGAAAAATCGGTGAGCATGGTCACATTTTCCCGTGCATACAGTTCAACATGATAGCATGAAACTTTCCGTCTCTATCTTTTCACTTTTTACATTCATCTGTTATTAGAAACCTAACCATCAGTCTCCTCTTGTAAGCACTAATCTATATTTGACCCTTACCGGTACAACTTCCAATCTTTAAAAAATGCAAACTATTTTTTAGTTGTTTGTTTTAGATCTAAATATAATGATTTATATTTCCATTCTGTAAATTCAACCTGCTTTCTGGAAATTTAAACCTATATCCTGATCCTGATCCAAGCCAGCTATCCATGTCACCCTTTCCTCTTGTTGATATGGGTAACTGAGAAAGTAGACTTTCTTTTCTGCGGAGGTCACCTTTTGTGATGTTTGGCCACACACATGAAAATGAAGAGACTGGGTGGCTCCACAGGTCGCCGGTCACCTGCCCTTTTCTAGATTTCAGGACTGTCAGTCCACGTGCGGTTGATGAAATAGAGCCAGAGCTCAGCTGTTCAGGAGGAGAGGGATGTGCTGAGTGGCATCTGGTCCCAGCTATTCTTTTTCCTTTACTGTGTGTCCTTGGCTCTTCATTCACCAGGGCCTGGGCAGGTGAAATGCAGAATGTTGCCCTTGCTTTTACTGCTTTGTATTTATTATGATAATGACTTGCAGTTCTCCCCCAAGTGTAGTATTATATATTATAGTCATGCATGTACACTTTGGCCACCTGACGCAAAGAACCGACTCACTGGAAAAGACTGTGATGCTGGGAAAAATGGAAGGCAAAAGGAGAAGGGGGTAGCAGGGGATGAGATGATTGGATGGCATCACTGACTCAGTGGACGTGAATTTGAGCAAACTGGGAGAAAGTGGAGGACAGAGAAGCCTGGTGTGCTGCAGTCGATGGAGTCTCAGTGTCAGGCACGACTTAAGTGTCTGAACAACAGTGTGTACATCTAAGGGGATTATCACTTTTACTTGTAACATTAAATTTCTGGTTTTTGCTACTTAACCTTCACCAGCGACCTAGTCCGCCCTCAATGCAGTTAGTGTAATGGTGGGAAAGTCCTTGGGCAGCTGGCCAGCCCTGTGATGCTGCCGCATGAAGTCTGTGGTGAGAAGGACTTCTGACTGTACAGCACAGCTTTGACTATGAGGAGTTCTTCCTGCAGAGCCGGGGAAGCAATAATGTGTTCTTTCTGTTCACTTTTGCAGGACAATGGCAGCTCGTGCTAAAGTGATGGCTGATTGGGTGTCAGAGGGAGGGGTGCTGCTGATGGGGTACGAAATGTACAGGCTCCTCACCCTGAAGAAATCCTTTGCCACAGGTAGACCCAAGAAAGCCAAGAAACGTTCTCACCCGGTCATCATTGATCTGGATGAGGAAGACCGACAGCAGGAGTTTCGAAGAGGTGGGTGGCCTCCCTGGGGATATTCTAGGGGTGACTTGGGGACAAGAAGTACTGTCTGCTCTAGTACCTAATCACATGGGAAGCATTACTGATGTGAGTTGTGTGGTCATGAGCCAGAAATTTTGGTCCCTGAGGTAGAACTGGCTCTGGCCAGTGGCTCTTGGAAGGTCCTGCTTTCTCTGCAGACAGTGCAGTTCTGGGTCAGCCAGGCCACAGACGGGCTTGGGCAATTCTCCCCTATGCCTTCACAGAACAATTAGAAGAGCAGCTGCTCCCTTCACCACTTCCCAGAATGTTCTGAGATGGCATTAAGAAGATATAAAATTTTTAAATTACTAATACGCAGAGTAGTAGTAGTAGTGTTTGTATGAATTTATAAAAGAAGGATTTATCAGTTTTATTTTTGGTGAAAGCCATTCTTCTCATAGTTCTAGCTCTCTTCTCTCGTTTGAGGGGCCTTGGCCTATTTGGGGAAAAATAATATTTTTAAGGTTCAGAGGCTGTTTCATTTCATAGATCTCTTCATCTGTGAGGTTCTGTTTTCTCTGTTTGCTTCTGTGGCTGACTTTGACATTTAGCAGTGAGCGGCAGGTAACTCCAGGAAGCCCTTGGCCTTTAGTTAGCTCCCACCAGCCAGCTCTCAGGTGGTGCCACGACAGTGATGAGCGCCTATGGAAGTATCTGGGTTATTCTCACCAGAATCATCCAGATGCATTTTTAATCCCTTAGACTAGTACTCTTAAAGTCATGCCGCCTGCTATCTAGTTGGTGTAAGCCCTAGGAATGCAACTCAGTTATATTCTTAGCCTAAAGGGAAAAGAAAATAAGGAAAGAGGGAAAAGGGATATGTACTGCAGGAGTCAGTAGGCCAAGGTCATGTGTCATGCCAGATGCACAGGAACTGGAATGGCCGGCTCCCTTTCACCACTGGGGGCTGACTCTTGCTTTCCTGCTTCCTTCATTTCTTCTGTCTCCTCCAGGGTGCACCCCTCCTTCTCATATTGTTGACTAAGAGCAAGCCCTCTCACCCTCTTACTCCGGATCCTCTTCCCTCCCTAGAGTTTGAGAAGGCCTTATGCCGCCCTGGCCCTGATGTGGTGATCTGTGACGAGGGACACCGCATCAAAAACTGCCAGGCCAGCACCTCCCAGGCCCTGAAGAACATTCGCTCCCGCCGCCGGGTGGTGCTGACCGGGTACCCCCTGCAGAACAACCTCATCGAGTACTGGTGCATGGTGGACTTTGTGCGCCCAGACTTCCTCGGCACCCGGCAGGAGTTCAGCAACATGTTTGAGCGCCCCATCCTGAACGGACAGTGTATTGACAGCACGCCCCAGGACGTCCGCCTCATGCGGTACCGGAGCCACGTCCTGCACAGCCTCCTGGAGGGCTTCGTGCAGAGGTGAGCCATCCTCAGGGATCTTCCAAATCCATGGAGAGTCCTGGTGGAACAGACCCCTCAAGGCTTTCCTGAAGGGGGAAGGTGGTTACAGTGGGAGGACCCCTTTCTCATAGGGCAGTAGTAAACCTCTGCTTTTACTGACTAGCTTTTCCTGATTAGGTAATAAATGGTGGATATCCAGTAGTTCAGTCTCTGAAAGTCTGGCCCAGAAATGCAGCTCTCAGAAGTTAATCTCTGAAGTTACTAGGAATATCTGCCTTACTTGCTGAGAGAAGCAAGGGACAGCTACCATGCCAATGACTTGAGTGAAAGAATAAAATGGTTTTCAGGGGAATGGCTTCACCAGTTTCAGCATCTTAGAAGATGTAGGTTTGGCCAGCCTGAAGCAATCCCTTGATTTTCCTTGTGAAGATGGCGTGTGTGGAGAAAGCGTAGAGAAGCAGCCCTAGATCAGGTTTAGAATCTGGTCTCTGTCTCTCATTCAGTCACCTGGGACAGGTCACTCTGCCTCTTTGCTTTAGTTTTTATCCTCAAAATAAGTTTCTTGCTGATGGTTGCTGAGCCAGTCCTCGTTTTTATAAGGCTGCTGTGAATGTTGAGGTCCTCAAGAAGGAAGTGTGGCACCAGTGCAGGGTTCTGTTGCTATCCTGCACTGACACCTCCTGGGCACACTGCCTTGTCAATTCTGATCTGTACCTTTGTAGGAGAGGCCACACTGTGCTGAAGATTCATCTGCCTGCCAAGGAAGAAAATGTGATCCTGGTGCGGCTCTCTAAGATCCAGCGAGATTTGTACACACAGTTCATGGACCGCTTCCGGGACTGTGGTAGCAGCGGCTGGCTGGGGCTGAACCCTCTCAAGGCTTTCTGTGTGTGCTGCAAGGTGTGTTGAGGCCTCGGGGAGTACTAAGATACAGACTAAAGATGCTCATGGTCCCAGGGGAGTCATGCCTGCTGGGAATCCTTGATAAAGGAAGACGGTCACTGCACTGAGGGCTCTAAGGCAGAGCAGTTCCCCGGAGTGCCACTCGTAGACTGCAATGGAAACGGTGCCCCTTGCAGTTGTGCAGCTGTACAGCTTCTTACACCAAGCTTGAGAGGTCACTTCCTTTCTCACTGACTTTTTCAACTGGGACGTGGAGTGATTGGAGGAACATGGTGGGATAGAGTTTTTGACTGCTAGCGTCATCAGGATTCAAGAAATATATAGCTTAGACATGCACGTTATTAGGGATACCTTCCATCTAATTCTATGGTTAATCAGGTTGAGATCTGTTTCATTCTGATAATGCTTGAAATGGTTTGGTGACAGCAAAGCCTAAGTATCTTTAGCACTGGGCCTTGTGAACAGGCTGATGATCCCTGGCTTGCCTTTGACCTGGCCAGATGCTCTCAGTTACCTCAAGAGGGATCTGTTTGACAGCGCTCAACTTACCTTGTTGGATATTATTCCCACTGCTCTAATAAGTCACCTGAACATGTGTGTCTGGGGACAGATGACTTTCAAAATATTTCCTAGATCAGGGCCAGGAAGCTAAAGCAGACATGGTCTGTGAGGATGCTTTGGTGCTGGCATACCCTTCTCACACACCCCCCAACACCACCCCCTTTCCTCAGGAATTCTTAATTCCTGCCAAGAATGTCCCTGAAATGACTTATAGTTGATCATCATCTTAAGTTAGAAACATTTTTTCATAGGAGAGATTGGTCTTGTTTCATAGTTTCATACAGTAGTTGACTGTAACCACATGGTGAAACAGGAATGTTCTTGTTTAAATAAGAAAGTAAGACTTAAGACAGCCTTTTTGATCATGTACCAAACATACTGGCATGCCTCCTGGTGTGAATTCTCCCATTCATGTATCATAGAAATCAGAGTTGGTTAGTGAAAATGTGTAGGCTCTTTGGCTATGATGGGGTTGGGGAAACTTTAATTTGGGGTGTGACAGTGGGTGCTGTGGGAGGTGTGTGTGGGCAAGTGCCTGTTTCCAGACTCCCTGGGACACCCTTAGATTGTTCTCTGCCTTGTGCTACCTCCCCTTTAACTTGAATCTCAGATCTGGAATCACCCTGATGTGCTGTATGAAGCCCTTCAAAAGGAGAACCTGGCCAATGAGCAAGACCTGGACGTGGAAGAGCTTGGTTCAGCGGGAACTAGTGCCCGCTGCCCATCACAGGGAACAAAAGGCAAGGTGGAGGACAGTGCCCTGGCCTCCTCAGTGGGAGAGGCAACCAACAGCAAGTTCCTCCAAGGGGTTGGCTTCAACCCTTTCCAGGAGCGAGGCAACAACATTGTCACATATGAATGGGTGAGTCAGGCAGATCCATAAACCACTGCTGAAAGGGGATGGCGGAGAGCGTTTGTGGGGTGAGGGTAGGGCTTGCTCAGTGTACTGTCTGCTAAGGTCTATTCAGGGACCTGACCTATTCAGGTTGCCCATGAGCTACTGCCTTTGAGGGCGAGAATTGTATTTCTAGTAGTCTGGCTACGGCCTGCTCCAAGCTGCCTCATTTCCTCTCCTACAGGCCAAGGACCTTTTGACTAATTACCAAACTGGTGTCTTGGAGAACTCTCCCAAGATGGTACTGCTTTTCCACCTGATTGAGGAAAGTGTGAAGCTTGGAGACAAGATCCTTGTGTTCAGGTAAGAAAAGAAATTCCCCAGTGTGTGTCTTTGGTAAAGACTGACACAGCCCCTGCAGCCTGAGACCATCCCGGATTGCGCCGGCCCAATTTTATGTCCCTGTCTCTGCAACCAGTGCTTCTTATACTTTGTTTCTTAGAGTTTCTTTTTTTATCCAATGCAGTCTCTCTGCAGAGAACAACTTGAGACCTTAGGTTACTATGTTGGAGATTATGGTCTAATCCTTCAAATTGTGACCCAGGGCAAATCTGGCCTGTTTTTGTATAGCTTGAGAGGTAGTTTTTACATTTTAAAAGAATTTTTTTGTTTTTGTTTTTTTAAAGAAGCGTATGCAGGGACTTCCCTGCCCGTCCAGTGTTAAGACTTTGTTCTTCCACTGCAGGGGTCACAGGTTCGATCCTGGTTGAGGAACTAAGATCACAGGAGCTGCACAGTGTAGCCAAAAAAAATTAAAAAATTAAAAATTTAAAAATTAAAAAAAAGCATATGTAGCACAGACTATGTGTGGTCTATGAAGCCTAAAAATATTTACTATTTGGGCCTTTACAGAAAACATTTGCTGACCTCTGGTCAAATCTGCTTCTATATCCCCAGTCTCCCCCTACATTTTTTTAAAGCTTTCTATATAAGGCCAAATAAATAATGTTATTTATTCCCAGTCTTGAGAGAGCTCTGAGTCCCATCAAGTCCTCGCTTCTCAGAGAAACAGGCGTAAAGTAGATTGCTTCTCTTTTGTTCCAACTAGATTATGCTCCGGTGAGAGCTAAGTGGCAGGAGCCTGGCTTGGAAATCTCAGAGTAGGGGTCCCCATGTGTGACATACTCTGACAAGAAAGCAGGGATTCTAAATTTGGGAGAGCCTAGTGTCCTGCTGCTTTTATGGTCTGGCTTTCTGCTTAACTTGGAAACAGCTAAATGATCTGTCTCCTTAATAAAATCCTAATATTGCCTGTGGCCTATAATTAGATCTCATGTATATTCATACAGTGTTGGTTTTTAATGATGATGCTGTGTGTTACTCTGCACCGAGCTATATCTCAGGATTTTTTCCATCAAGGAAGTAAGAGGTTAGAGAATTTTTTGGTGGGGTGGTGGTGATAAGTGTGTGGATGATTGTTCTCCCTTATGAGCTAGGGTGGTTCTTTGTGGGTAGTTGGGTGAGTGAGCTCTCATTCTCAGAGGGGAGCCTACTGGGAAACAAGATTCCCTTGGGTCCGGGAACCTTCTGAACAAAATGTGTCCCTTTCAGCCAGAGCCTTTCCACCTTGGCTTTAATCGAGGAGTTCCTAGGGAAGCGAGAAGTGCCCTGTCTACCTGGTGCTGAGGGGCAAGGAGTACAGAAGTGGGTTCGAAACGTCAGCTACTTCCGTGAGTTCATTGCTGCTTTGTCTGTGGAGCCTTGGCAAGGTCTGCCTAAGGGTTTCCTCTCCCTCCTCCTTCTTCCTCCATCACAGGCATAGGAAGATCTTGATTTAGCTAGGGAGCAGAGACATACTAAAAGCAAGCTGCCGTTGTGTGAGGCACTGCACTAGGCTGAGGAGCTTAGGCCAGGTACAAGGAGGGCAGAGATGTTGAAGGCGGATGCCCTGCCATCACCCTGGCATGCAAGAACAGATTGAAGGTAGCACTGGCTGACTGCCCTCACCGGAGTTCTACAGCAGACAGAATCGACGTGGTGAGGATGCTTGGAGAAGGCTTCCCAGAGGAGGTGGAACTTGCACTCGACTTGCAAAGATGAAAAGAAATTGAATGTACAGAGCTGGCGTGGCCTAAAGATCATCCTAGGCCACCTGAGAACAGTAAACACAAGCCTAGATCATGTATTCTCACTGGGGGAGAAGGTGTCCCTAATGGGTGAAAATTGGGAGATGAGGAGGCCAAAAAATGTGAACTTTTTAGAATTATAAAGCACAAGTATGCATGTAATAATTAATTATATAGTATACAGTATATCTGTGGTATGAAAATTTAATGGAGGGCATGGTGATTGGGGGAAAGAAATGTTAAAAGGCTCCTTAATGGGATGGTAAAGGAAAAACAAGTTGAGAATTACTGACCTCAGGCGCTTGTTGACCGAATATTGACGTTTGGGCCAGTTGATTGTTGTAGAGGCCTGCCTTTGGCGCTGTAGTGTTGGCAGCATCTCCTCTCTCCAGTCACTAGATGGCAGTAGCATCCATGCGGTTATAACAACCCACTTGTTTTCAGACGTTGCCAGATGTTCCCTGCGGAGGAGCAGGGTGGGGAAATCCCTTTTGTTGAGAAGCCCTGGCCTAAAAGAAAAATTGAGAGAAATGGAAGGTCAGGGGGTCATGAGGAGACTCCAGCCAGCCTAGATCTGTGTGTTGACTGTAGGCTTGTCCCATGATGATCAGTGCTGACCTGCGCTTGGAAACTGTGGGGAACTCAGGTTGAAAGCCAGGTTGGGGTGTTGATTGAGGGAGCCTCTAATACCAGGCAGTTAACAGCAGGCTTCCTACATCGGTATTAATTCAGTTCTCCATGTACTATTTCATGCCCTTAGCTTTGCCTTCTTCTCTGCTTTCTTCCAGGTGACAAATGTAACCCCTCCTCCCTTATTCCTGTTTCTTAACTGAAGCCTACTTTTTCTCTATCTTGTGAGCTTTCCTCCTTTCGTTCCAGTGTCCCATCCCCTTGCTCCAGATCATCTGATTTTTGTTTTTTTTTTCATGTCTCCTTCAAGCAACTCCTTAGCCTTAGGAGTTTGCTAACTGTGGATTCCTACCTGGTGAAGGAACATCATCCTTCCTTATCAAAATATAAAACCCTTGGTCCTTTTGTATTCACTCATAGGACTGAGGCAGAGCAGTTACCTTAAACCAGTTCTTACCAGGCTTCCTTAACTAGGGTGATTCTGATGCACTCTGAAGTCTAGGACCCTTGGCCTTAGATTTGACCCAAGGTACTAAAGGGGGAAACACAGTTTATAGATGCCTGGATCTCATGGTAGGTGCCCACGGAATGTCCAGGGCATGGAGTCTGAGCACTGTAGTGTTTGTTTGTCTTGTTTTGTTTTAAAAATCCATTTGCCCATTGATTCTTCTGTGTATCCCTGTCCTCATCTGTCCATATCTTGTTTGTTTCCTTCTGTCCTAGGGCTGGATGGTAGCACCCCTGCTTTTGAGAGGGAGCGGCTCATTAATCAGTTCAATGATCCCAGCAACCTCACCACCTGGCTGTTCCTCCTTTCCACAAGGTGAGTGGATCCTGAAGTGAGGAGGTCAGAGGGCTGCATTCAGGGCATTTGGCCACACGGGCCTGGACCCCAAAGGCTTATACAAGTTCTGTTAGAAGAGATATAGATCTCAGATTTGTGACTTGTTTTTGAGGTGAGAGAGGGGGCCCCCAAAGGAAATTTTGTTTGAAGGGCAGTAATGATAGTGTCATGAATTTCTGAGACTTTCATTCTCAGTGGTCATAATTAGCTTTTCTCTCAGGACTGTTCTGAGGCTTAGACGAATGTGAAAGTGCTTTAATAAGTACAAAGTGCAATATAGTTATGAAGGACTGATGGCATTATTTGTCTCATGCCAAGCAGCTTGAAGGCTGTGCTGCCTTCTGCATCAGAATGCCCTTGATAGGGTATGAACCATCCTCCCAAGCTGTTAGACCAAACACATCAGAAACATTAGTACACAGACACTTCCCCTCACTCAGTGACGTCACTCCTCGCTCGTCATGGCGGGGTGGGGGAGTGGATTTTCTTTCTGAGCTGGTAGGCACTTCTGTGTTGGACCTTTTCAGTGCCTGAGGAAGGTACTGTTCTTCAGCAGAATCCTCCAATATGTTCTGCTTAGGATAAAGAGGATGATATTCAGGTAGCAGTCACAGGGGGCAAAACCTATCTGAGAACTGTCTTTAAAGCTAATCACTTTCTGTGATTATTGACTTGTGTTTTAAAGGGCTGGGTGTTTGGGCGTGAATCTGATTGGTGCCAACCGAGTGGTGGTGTTCGACGCTTCCTGGAACCCTTGTCATGATGCTCAGGCTGTGTGTCGGGTATACCGTTATGGCCAGAAAAAGCCCTGTCACATCTATCGCCTTGTGGCTGATTTCACCCTCGAAAAGAAGATCTATGACCGTCAGATTTCGAAGCAGGGCATGTCAGGTGGGCCATCTTTCAGGCTCAGAAGAGGCACATTTATACAGACTACCGTTGTAATTGTATCAAAAGAGGGGAGGAGAGGGGCAGGATGAGGAAACACAGGCAGGCTTTCGATTTCTGACAGAAATAATTGCTGAGGAGGACGTTGAGCTCCCGTTGTTGAAGATGTGTAATGATAAGAGCTGAGCCTGGTTATGCAGGCGTCTCTTAAGGTATTTCTGTTTCATGAGGGTCTCAGACCTGCTCTTTGACTTTGAGGTAGGGGGTGGCCTGAGGTGTTTTGGATATTAGTGACAGTTATGCCACCCACCACGTCTCTTCTCTCTGCCAGTTTTTGGAGTGATGCTTTTGTGGTCTCCTTTGCCGAGAACTGACTTCTTCCATGTGTTCTCCCTTTTCCCTTCTAGATCGGGTGGTGGATGATCTCAATCCAATGCTGAACTTTACTCGAAAGGAGGTGGAGAACCTACTGCACTTCGTGGAGAAGGAGCCAGCTCCCCAGACATCCTTGAACGTAAAGGGGATCAAGGAGCCAGTCCTACAACTTGCCTGTCTGAAATACCCTCACCTCATCACCAAGGTGGGACCCTGGTGTGCACGTGTCCCAGTACTGCACTCTCCACTGAGGGAGGCTTGTCTGGTTCTTTCATCCAGAATTTTATTTCATGCGTATTAATTCAGCTGGTTCTTTTCCTTGCCCCAGACAGTCCCCCTCCCCTCTCCCCATCACCTTTCCTATCCTTGTCTCATCCTAGCGGTGTGAGCTCAGCCATGAGGATACTTTGGCCATGGTGAGTTTTCTTAAGTTCTGAAAATGTAGTCTGGTGATTCTCTGAACCCTCCCATTCTTTTGATATGGAAGGCAGACATAGGTTTTCTAAAGCTGGTGCCAGGTTAGTGTTGAGAATTTATGCTCCTGACAGAAAGAGTAAGTGTGCCTGTGAGTCTGAACGCAGACTGTTTGCTAAGTACTGTAGACCGCCAGCCCTTTCTTGGTTTCAAAGTAAGGCTTTTTGTATATCATTCATGTTGGTACAAAGACTGGTAATTAAATCAACATCCTCCTGTGTCCCCAGGAGCCTTTTGAGCATGAGTCATTGCTCCTTAACCGAAAAGATCACAAGCTGACCAAGGCTGAGAAGAAAGCAGCAAAGAAGAGCTACGAGGAGGACAAACGAACGTCGGTCCCCTACACCCGCCCGTCATATGCGCAGTATTACCCGGCCAGTGACCAGAGCCTGACCAGCATCCCCGCCTTCAGTCAGAGAAACTGGTGAGTCACTGGAAAGGGAGGAAGGTCTGCTGCTGGGCCAGGGCCAGACCGCTCAGCTGGTTCCATTTGTAAATAAAGGAGGCCTACAGCTTGCTCTTAGGCTGCCTTGAACGGACAGGTTCTGCTCTTGGATGAGGTGCTGAAGCAGTTCTGCAGCCCTGGTGTTTTCAGTGGTTCTGGCTGGAAGAGTGAGCTGCTGCTCCTGTGACTCAGGAAAGTCCTTCTGGCCCTCTCGGGAGGCACAGCTTCCCCTAATCCGGACTCCCAGGCCTCACACACAGCCACCTCCTATCTGCAGCGCCTTGGTCCTAGCCCTCATTTCGCAGTGCAGTTCAAGAGTGAAGGCCAGGTCTTCTGTGGGTCTTGAATCATACTCAAGGAATTCCAGTGCTCTTAATGGGATCTCATTCTGTGTCTGTGCCTCAATCCTAAGCAAAAAGATCTTTTTCTTGAGTACAATTTCCAAATCAATTAAGGATAGGAATTAGCATAGAAGCCAATTGCTAAGCGGGGACAGAGGCTCTTTGCAGGAAATTATAGTTATCAGTACTTTTTTTTTCTTCTCAGTAGAAGACAGAGTACCTCATAGCCTTTATCACATCAGCTTCCTGCTTGCCTGGTTTGCATTTTTACATTGTTTGATTATCTTGATTAAAAATACTAGTAATTATTTTAAGAGGGGTAGATTTTAGAATTTTTTCTTTTGAATGTTCCATGTTAAAAAAAAAAAAAAAAGCTTGCCAAATGAGCTTCTAAAGGAACTGAATGAAGCCATGTAAGATTTTATATGACTAAACTTTGGTGATTAAATTTGCTAATTTTTATGTGTAAGATGCTTCTGAGTAGAAAATTACTCTTTTCAAAGACTTTAGACTTTATTTCTGTCTTTTTCCAAGATACTGTTGCCCACTCACATTCTCCTCTCTTGTCCTCTACCCCTTTTCTATCTCTTTTCTGGGCTTTTCCTTGTAACAACAGGAATGGACTAAGTCTGAACCCAGTGGGAGAAAAACCATATGGAGGCAAGGTGTGACAAATGGGCTGGGCTGTAAGGAGATGTCAGCTCCTTTTCTAGCCCAGCTGCAGCCCTGTGGAAGGCATCGGCCTCTCACAGCATTTGATCCTGCTGATTCCTTATTCTATCTGAGTACATGTGAGGAGGCCTTCACACCCAAATTCCTAGCCTTAGCCTCTGCAGAGTATGGGCCTTGGGCTAGATCCCTAAGAGTCCCACTGATATCTGAGCAGGGCCCTAGCCCCTGGTGAGCTCTCTGGCCTGTCTCGGCCATCCACAGGGCCCCAGGGCTTGCCCAAAGGCAGCCTGTGAGAGCAGTGATTGAGTACTCCTGCCGGCCTGCTCCAGCAGCAGAATGGTATAAAAGTGTGTTCTTTTATGAGCCAGTTTTCAGTCAGATGAGGAAGAACATACCAGTCCCAGAGGGTCTCTTTCCCAGAACTAAATACCACACACTTTAGAAAGCTTAGAGACAGGGACTTAATTTCAGAACCCTTAAATGAGTAGCTTCCTCAAGGTACCAACATCCAGTTGAAAGGAAGGTAAAGAATGAGGAATGCCTCACTGACCACGGGACAACATCTTGGCGTGTTGGTAGTAAGAGATGCACAACCAGCGCTCAGGCTGGCCACAGCCATGTGGCACTTAGAAGCATGACTTCTGTGCACAGTGTTTTGCCTGCTCCTGCTTTTGTGGTGGCTGCGACTATAGAGCCATTTTGGGAACTGGCCCCAGGAGAAGCCCATTGAAAAGTAATGCAGAGGAGAGAGGTGTCGGCCTTACTTGCCAAAACTTGAAGATTCAGAGGGTAATGATGGTTAATGTTGGACAGATGGTCTCAAGGTCACCGGCACATGTGATGTCATGTGCCCTTTTTTTTCTTGGTGAGTGGGAAAATTCCACCCATTTGTCCCCATTTGTCTTCAGGTTAGCATGCACCATGCACCAAATTCTGAAGAAGTCCCCTGCGTCCCCCCCCCCACCCCCCACCATGCCTCTTTGCCTCTTCCTGACTTGTAAGGACAAATTCCTGATGTATGTAGACAGGCAGTCCCAATTCTAGAGGAGCAGATGTCACCTCACATTTCCAAAAAGACATTATTCCACTGACATCTGATTCTTCTTAGATACCGAGAGGCTTTAAGGCTTTATCCCTCGCTGTGTCTGTCCTGCTCTGTCTCCAGTCTCCTTTTTAATTGACCATACCCTGCAGCTTCTTTTGATCCTTCTGTCAGCAGCTCTCTGGCTATAGAATGGGGAAGTCTGGAGAGGCTCAGCAGTCTTGCAGAAAGGTAAGGAAGGGCTGTTTTGCCAAACTCTTAGTGTGCTTGTCTTTCTCTCCCAGGCAGCCAACCCTGAAGAGTGATGAGAAGCCCGTGGCCAGTGTTCGTCCCGTACAGTCCACCCCGATCCCCATGATGCCACGGCATGTCCCGCTGGGAGGCAGTGTAAGCTCTGCCTCCAGCACAAACCCAGCTATGAACTTCCCGATCAACTACCTGCAGCGTGCGGGAGTCCTTGTGCAGAAGGTGGTCACCACAACAGGTTGGGAGCTCCTGAGTTCTCTTCCAGGGGTTCAGTACCTTTAAAATTCCTCTGTTCAGATTCTTTAACTACCGGAGCTATGAGGGAAGCCCAAGAAAGTGAAGTTGCTCAGTGGTTTCTGACTCTTTGCAACCCCATGGACTGTAGCCTGCCAGGCTCCTTTGTCCATGGGATTTTCCAGGCAAGAATACTGGAGTGGGTTGCCATTTCCTTCTCCAGTGGATCATCCCAACCCAGGGATGGAACCCAGGTCTCCCACGTTGCAGGCAGACTTTACCATCTGAGCCACCAGGGAATCCCTCTGTTCATTTGGGAAATATTGATTAAACAGTGTCTGCATTCTAGGCAATACTACATTGGCACTCTAAGTAGAAGTAGAGAAGGCAGCAGTCCTTAATCATGAAGAATGTGTATTCTAATGAAATAAGAGTAGCAACACAGAACAGGGTTTTATTGAATGTGGTAGGTGGGATGGACACTGAACACTCTAGAGATTGTGGGTATGTCACTGGACATAGGGTCGGTCTTCAGAGTGAGACGTCAGTGTGTTGAGTCCTGCCCGACTTGTCAGGTTGTCTGGGTATGAAGGACAGCTCTCAACATCCTTAGTTAAAGACCTGGCTTTTGTTCTTTGTGAGTTTAATATGGATTGAGCATGAGGGGGCCAGTGGTTGGAGGTGGGCAGCGCATTCATCCCCGCAGTTGATTCTGTGGTTCAGAGTAGTTGGGAAGGAAAGCACCTCATGATGTTGTTTTTCATCTTGTTATCTAGAAATATTCATGATAATTCATTTTAATGAAACTATCTTAATTAATTTTTTAGAGTATGAAAATTAATAGATATTCATGGTAAAAAAAAAAAACTTCTTTCGAAACAAATTAAAAACAAAGATAGAGCCTCTCGCGACTTCCTAGGTGGTCCAGTGGTTAAGACTGTGCTTGCACTGTAGTGGCTACTGGTTTAATCCCTGGTTGGGGCACTAAGATCCCACATGTCATGTGGCATGGCTGAAAAAAAAGAGAGAGACAGCCTCTCATAATCCTTCTTCTCTGCTGATTGTTGAAAATACTCTTCTCTTCATTCTTTAGTTAGGTGAGAAGTCATACCAGCAAGGAAGATGTGTAGCCTCTTGGAGCCTAAAGTGATAGGAGCAGATACATGCAAATTGCTTAGGGAGGAGAAAGAAAATAGAAATAACCATTTGAATGGAAACTTTTGTGTGTGAACTGAAACTTTCCAAACCAAAAATTCTATGATTTTCTAAATTAAACCAAGTAAAATTGATAAGAAGGATGATCAGGCTTCTGAAAAGTGTTTTGTTTTCCCAGTATTCTTTGTTGAGGCAGTTGCGAGCAGCCCTGCTTGCTTCCCCTTCCTTGGTTCTGACCTCTGCTCCACTGGGATGCTTTAGGAAAACTCTTGAGGATCGGGGAGTGGATGTGAACTTGGCCTTTTCTCCCCCTTCTTCAATCAGGCCCCATGTAATCTAAATCTGAGGTCTTTCTTCACTAGATATTGTTATTCCTGGGCTCAACAGCTCCACAGACGTACAGGCAAGAATTAACGCTGGCGAGAGCATCCATATCATCCGTGGGACGAAAGGTGAGCACCTGCCTGAGGAGCCCCGCCCCTCTCCTTGGTTGAGAGTGGTGGGCTGGCCCGCAGAGTCAGGACAGATGGCTTGAGCTGGGGCAGGGATAGGAGTCATCGTCTAAGAGTTGGGGAACGTGAGGGAAACCTGAGAAAATGACATTTCTAGGAGCTTAGCCGGTTTGGCGTGGGCTCAAAGGATAGCTGTCAGTGGCTTAAAAGAAAGGGGTTGTGGTCCCTGCCTTCCTGTGTTTTGCCATCTTCTTTATGGAGACTCTCAGAGTGGGTTTGGATAGACTCATTGTTCTGTGTTGGTCTCAGCCTGTCGATAGTATTGGCTAGGAATGCCTGAGACACTCATCCGGTGCTGTACTACTTGTGGTCAGCCCCACATACCTTTCCTCAGAGCCAGTGTTGTGACTGGACCAGCCCTTGTTTTTCTTATTACAGTGGCAGGATGCGCCTCAGCAACAACCATCAGGCAACTTTGAAAACACTAGGCTTATTACTCACAGGTCCTCTAGGGCACACAGCACACTCCAGGGCCACACAGGAACGTGGCAGGCAGAGAGTCAGTGTGTGGGCTTGGGTCTCTGTCTTACTAGGGTCCAAAGGTGGCTAGGGTTTCACAGGTTCACTCTGTATTGGTGAATTTAAAACATAAGAGTGGGAATTTGTGTGGGAAGGGAAAGGTGAGAATCACTCAAGGATTATTTATTTAGGTTACCCCAGGCTTTCTAAAACGGAATTTTCAAGGGTGAGAGCAGCCAGGTTCCTTATCTCATAGTTTAGCTAGTAGCTGTGCCTGACAGCTGGCAGTTTGTTATCCAAGATGGATGTCTTTGAAATGGGTGTCTTGGCAATCAAAAGCTTAATGTCTGGCATTTACACTGCACACGGGGAGGCCAAAATTAGAGGGAATGAGCTATGCAACAGGTTATAAGCAAACACATATATTGCTGTGCTGTCTTACCTACTTGACTAGAGGTAGACATCTCCAACTAGGAAATTTAGTGGATGGATGAATTAGTATACCTGGGTTACATGACAGAATTTTCGAGTGTGGTCATTTGAAAAGTCTGCTGCCTCTGGCCTCATGAAGTTCTACAGATGGGATTTCTGGGGAAATCCCAACTGTGTCAGAACACAGTTGAAGCCTATATTTCATGTCAGCTTGTGCTCTGTGATGCTCCCTGTGGGTCTTTGTTTAGTAAGGAGATTTTGCCCTAGTCTCTGTTGGGTTAAAGCACCCTTAGTTTCAGGGAAAAGATGCTATAAAATACATGATACCCAGAGAAGGTCGTCCACAGCCCCTTTACTGGGTTCTTCCTAGCCTAGAGCTGGAAGGAGGGGGCGGTATGCAGACTGTGGCCCGTGGGCCTAATCTTGCCTGCTTCCTGTTACTGTACTTGTGAGCTAAGAATGGGTCTTATATCTTCAGTCATTTTCAGTTGGTTGGAAAAAAAATCAAAACAGTATTTGTCCTGTGACATGTCAAGTATATGAAATTCACATCTCGGTGTCCATGACAGTCTTTGGAACACCGCCATGCCCAGCTGCCATGCTGTAGCAGCCGAGTTGAGTAGTTGAGTAGCAAACAGAGCCCTTTTACCTCACAAAGCAAAAAATATTTACCAACTGATGCTTTAAGAAAAAAAATTTGCTGACCTCTGGCCAAGAGGCAGCCCTGGCACCAAAAACTAGGTCAGAAGACATGCCCAAGACCAAGGGAAAGTTGACTAGTGCCACGTGGGAATAGAATGCCCATCTTGATTTATTCCTACCAAGGGAGGGTGGTTATTGAGGCAGTGAGGCTGCTTCCTCCCCAATCAAGAAGAGGACCTGGGCCAGAAAAGAGGGAGCCACTTACTGTCTTTCACAGCACCCTGTTAATTTCCTTCATTGCATTTACCCTTTCCTGATATTTTCTAGCATAACTGTGTGTCTCCCCCTGCAGAGTTAAGCTCCATGAGACAGGACCCTTTTCTGTCTTGTATACTTCAGTGTCTGTAACAGTGTCTGGTATATGTTAGTCACACAGTCGGTGTGTATGGAGTAAATGAGTGATATTGGGTCCACAGCTCAGTCGTCCCACTCCTCACTTCAGGGATTTTGAGAGAGTGTGAGACCACTTTTATAGCTCTTCCTGAGCTCACAGTGGCTAAGCCTGGAATTCCCAGGGCTGGCTGTATTGCATGTCTGCACCTCATAGTCTTCATGCTTCTCCGTAGGGACATACATCCGTACCAGCGATGGGCGAATCTTTGCTGTCCGGGCGACTGGCAAACCAAAGGCCCCTGAAGATGGTCGGATGGCTGCCTCAGGTATGGTGGCTTCTACTTTCCATTGACCTCCATGGCATTTTTGACAGGTTTGGTTTGTTGCTATTTTTTGAACAGATAATGTATACATGGTTCACAATTCAAAGAGTACAGAAAGGAGTAAAGTGAGAAGTTTTTCTTCCCTTATCCTCCCAGCCATCTGTTGCTCCTTCCTGGAAGTGCTTATTCCTGTTTTTTGGTTTTTTCTCAAGAGATATTCTATACAGAGATGGTACAGGGATATGTTATGTGCACATGTATGTATATTAAAGCAATATATGTTATGTACCTACTATATACGTATGTAACTTTGTATTTTGAAAACAAATGATAAACTTACATAATATACTGCTTCTTCTTTTCTTCATTCACTGGTGTGTCTCAGTGCTCGTTCCTTACCCTTCCTTGAGATGTTCCTCGGTGAAGGTTTGCACAAGATGCAGTTAGATGGGTATAACACGGTGCGTTACCGAGTGCCGTGTTCCTAGACCTTTAGGTTGTTGAGCTCCTCCATTACACTTCTGGTTCATAGTCACATGGGTGTATCTATAGGAAAAATTCCTAGAAGTCGGATTGCCAGGTCAAAGAATATACGTGTGGCACAGGAACAACATGAAGAACTCTTGCAAAAGTCCCCTCTAGCTAGGGGAGTGGTTCTCACTTACCCTCCCACCGTGAGTTGTGAGACTAGACTGCTCTTGCTCTCAGCTTTTATCATGGAAATTGTCAAGACTGCAGACAAGTTGAAGAACAGCACTGCGAGCACCCACGTGCCCTACAGCTTGATCCGGTGGCTGATACCTTTTTCAGAAACTTTTTCCTTTCTCTCCTTTCCTATTATTTGAACTATTTGTATGTTGAAGACATCATGTCATTTCACCCCTAAATAATTCAGTACACATTTGCTGAAATTAAGGCATACTCCTAATCACAGCACCGTTATCACACTAAGAAAAGGTTTAACAATTCTATAATATGACCTACTACTCTTGTTGTTTTAGATTTCTTAGTTGCACCAGTCACCTTTCATGGCCAAGGATTTTGTTTTGTTTTTAACCAGGATAGACTGCTTTTTAAACTTCCTTTTCCTCTTGTTTTCCCATCCTGGGCACTGACCATCTTTGCCCCCATTAAGTGTCTGACTGAAAGGATGATCTGGCATTTCATATCCATTATTTCATAGGATTCACCTTGGTGGAGTTTTACAGGCAACTGAGGTACAGCGAGGTCATAAGTCTTTCCTTGGGTAGACTAATTCCTAGATCAAATGACTTCTTTCTTTGTGACTGGGAAAAGTTGACTGGGTGATATTGTTTGCACATGAAACTATTTGAATTTGAGAACCTGGACAGGGTTTTTTTCTCAATGGACTTTTGTCTTATCCCCTCCATCCCTCCTTGGCCGTCCTGGTTCTCAGTTACCTGCATTTTGTCCCCAGGTTCCCAGGGGCCTTCTCTCGAGTCTACAAGCAACGGCAGACACAGTGCCTCATCACCTAAAGCCCCCGACCCCGAGGGGCTGGCCCGGCCCGTCTCTCCAGACAGCCCGGAGATCATCAGCGAGCTCCAGCAGTATGCGGATGTGGCTGCTGCCCGAGAGTCCCGCCAGAGCTCCCCAAGCGCCAGTGCCACCCTGCCTGTCCCCCCGGCTCCACTTGTGGACAGCAGTGCTGTTCCTGGGACAGCCCTTGGGACTGAGCCTCGACACGGGGGTCATTGCCTCAATAGTTCCCTCCTGGTGACCGGCCAGCCCTGTGGTGACAGGCACCCAGTGTTGGACTTACGGGGCCACAAGCGCAAGTTGGCCACCCCACCTGCTGCCCAGGAGTCAGCCCGCCGGCGGTCCAGGAAGGGCCATCTGCCAGCTCCCGTGCAGCCGTATGAACACGGGTATCCAGTTTCTGGCGGGTTTGCCATGCCACCCGTCTCCTTAAACCATAACCTCACCGCCCCCTTCACCTCCCAGGCTGGGGAGAACTCCCTGTTCATGGGCAGTACCCCCTCCTACTACCAGCTGTCCAATTTGCTGGCAGATGCCCGCCTGGTGTTTCCAGTGACTACTGACCCTCTGGTGCCGGCAGGCCCCGTCAGTTCCTCTTCCACGGCTACCTCAGTCACTGCCAGCAACCCCTCCTTCATGCTGAACCCCTCTGTAACAGGGATACTCCCCAGCTACTCACTCCCATTCTCACAGCCACTCCTGTCCGAGCCAAGGATGTTCGCGCCTTTTCCTTCCCCTGTCTTGCCCAGCACCCTTTCACGGGGCATGTCTGTCTACCCCGGCTACATGTCCCCACATGCAGGCTACCCAGCCGGTGGCCTCCTCCGGTCCCAGGTGCCTCCATTTGACTCTCATGAGGTTGCTGAGGTGGGGTTCAGCTCCAATGATGATGAGGATAAGGACGATGATGTAATAGAGGTCACTGGGAAATAGCTGGGGATCCCCTCTCCACCTCACTCGGGGCCCCCAGCAGGTCGCCCACCCAGACAGAAGGCAGCAATCTGGGGTTTCTGAGAATAGGGCCCTTGGCAAGAGGGGAAAGGAAGAGGACAAAGAAGGGTGGTTGACCATAGGTGGCAGGGCTCTGTTGCTGTTTCAACAAAAGAGGCAAAAAAAAAAAAATTCCAACAGAGCAGCAATAGTGGGAAATCAGGGACCTAAAACAGGAATGGAGGGGCAGGGCAGCCTGCCTCTCTTCCTGCCTGCCTTGCTTATGCTGTCTGCTTGCTTGCTTGCCCGTCTGAGGGTAGAAGTTCACATCCCATTTCTGTCTTTGGGAACATTCTCTCCCGAGAGAGCTGCCTTACTGGGTGACTTAGCTTGGTCTGGAGAGGGGAGGGGAGGGAGGGAGGGTAAGAGAAGGGTGGGCAGACTGCGATTCCATGCAGAGTGGGGTCTTTTTAGGGGATGGGAAAGAAGCAGACCAGGTGTGTGTGCGTGTGTACGTGTGTGTATGTGTGTGTATATGTACTTACATGTATGTACCAGAGCAGGGGTGCAGGTGGGTGGGAAGGGGGGGAGGGAGGGAGGGACTAAGGGGGAAACTAAGAAATGAATTTATCTTTTATAAAATGGAAATCAGAGCATGGTGGTTCGTGGCAACTATTACTATGAACATCAGGGTGAGCCCAGGAGAAGAGCCATGGGAACCACAAGTTTCCTTCTAGTTGGGTGGAGACCAGGCCCTGCTAACGCAAGTCCCCGGTTATCAGAGCCACACTTGATATAAGACGGGGGGAGATTATCAGAGAAAATGGACATTACCCTTCTCTCTTTCCCCAGTGGCTTTCTCTGAGCAAGATCTCCCTTTGTGGCATGTGAGTGTCAGTGTGCCGAGGCTGGGAGGGAGAAGCACTGTGGAGCGTGAGCAGGAGGTCATGGAGTTGTGGCCCAGAAAAGACATTCTTCACGAAGATGGCACCGAGCCCCCAGCTGCCCGTCCTGGTGGCCTTCCTTGGCCTTTCCTTTCCTTCCCCATTAGAGAGCTCCATGTTAATTTATTTCTTATGGGCAATTATTTATTATTTGGACTTTTCATGTGTCTTGGTTCTTTTTTTGGGGGGATGGGTGGGAGGGGAGGTTAGGGTAAGGAGGGTAGATGTTGGGAAGGGAAAGTTTAAGATATCTCAGGCCCCACAGCTGCTGGTTAGTAAATCCCCAGTGGATGGCGAATTGACCAAGGAAAGAGTAAGCCTTGATCAAGGTCTACACTAAGCAACTATGTTTTCAGCAAATGGCCTCTCAGGAAGTTCGGGGAATCCTGTGACTGGGTATTAGCGATGATGTGATCCATTACAGAGTGATTGAAACTTAGGATCATGGAGTTTGCAATTGGGAAGTGACCCCAAATTCGGAGCTATGTCCTCTTGGGATGACCTTAGAGGCAGGCTCTATGCCCAGCAATGAAGCTGGGTGTAGGTGGCTGCTGGGTTGACAGAACAGACAGTTGAGCTCATATCGGGAAATGTTTGGCTTCCTCAGCCTATCAGGTGATCAGTGTGGGCCCTGGTGGCTGCTACCTCCATCCTCTTTGAAGGAACGTGGAGGAGCCCTTCATCTGTAGAAGCCTTAAATCATCATAACACATCGGTCATTCTGAGTCTCCCCTTATCACCAGTGCTGGAGGCTGAGGGGCATCTAGTCTTTAAGCATAAACACTCTTCCTTTTGGCTTTTCCGCCCCTACTGCTGAGACCTTGCTGGGCAGGTCTTTAGGAAAAACAGATCCTATCTGGCTTCAGAGCTTTACCACCTCCTCACTGGCTGGGCAGCTGCTGCGCCTGCCTCTTCTGAGCCCCGGAGGCAGCTTAGCCAGGTCACCCCTTGTAGTAGCTGCTTCTGCAGTTCTGACCAGCCTGTTTCCATTGTTGGGGGGGGTCTTAGCACACTCTGGGGTCTTATCCCCAAGAAGAGACAAGGAGATGGCTGGTGTGTGTGTGTGTGTGTGTGTGTGTACACTGTTCAGTTACACTAAAAGTGAAACTTAAAGGAGCTTGCTTTCTCTGTTTTCATAAGCACCCTGTCAGACACTTAACTCCTCTTCATAGAAGCCTTAGACCTACAATTTAGCTATGCAAATTATTTTAATAATTTAAAAGCAGCAGTTCCAACAGTGCTTTCTCTCTCGGATGCATCCCAAGAATGAATGGTGAAGGGGCTTAGTTGGAGTGGGCTCTCTGGTTGAGGCTGGTGCAGAGGGAGTATAAGCTAGCCTGAAACTCTAATTTGCAGGGAACACTCACCACCTGGACTACAAATTACAAATGATGCCTCTAAGGCCTCAGAGCACTGGGATCCCAAAGATTGTGTGTGTGTTTGGGGAAGGAGGGGTATTTCTGTTTGCCTCTAGGAAATCACAGCAGCAGGCTCTGAGAATCCAGAAACTATCCCAGCGAGGAACTAAAATCAGTCACTGGAGGGATGGGCTTTTGAAGGTACCGGGAAGCAAATGGGTGTTCTCAGTGCCATTGCAAGCCTGCCCTCTTCCCAGTGGTTCTAGGGGCCGAGTCTTGCTTCACCTCAGGAGAGGCCATAGTTTTGGGAGGCTGTCCTGAGTAGACAAGGTCTTCTTTGATATGTGCAGTTTGCAGTGTATAAGGGAGTGGGGAATTAGAGTGCTGGCTGGTTCCATGGTTTTTCTTTTATTTTTTTTTAAATGAACCTGAAAACACTTCTCTGACATTTCTGCTGTCTCTGTGTGCAGGTAGGCAAGCGTGCATGCACACCAAGTATGAACATGTGTGTGAGGGAAGCAGGAGATGTCTCAGAACCTAAGAACGATGTTTTACTGTTTCTCTGATGAGAAACAACTTGGCGGTGATGTCCACCCACCATTCTGGCTTGAGTAAGGGAAGGATGGTAAGAGTGAGGGCAGAAGATCAGGTTTAGCCATCTTCCCTCACTGCTGTCTTCCATAGAATGTTTTCAAGGGCCTCTCAGGCCCCATCTGTCTGGTTTAGCCTAAATCCTCAATCTAGGGGATATAGTACTATGTAGTGATTCAGGATTACCACTTGTAGTAATGCTTGATTTGCTGTCTCAGTATCTTTGTAGATAAAAATTCAACAGATTAGCCATTGAAGTGAGAAAGTAAGTGAGCCATGTTGGATCCAGATCATTTTCAGATTAGATATCTGCAGAGTTCTCACTGCCTCGAGTTATGCTTCTCAAGCATCTTCTGACTTCAAGATATCTCTGGTCCTTAGAACTCTATTCCCTAGGAACTAGTGTGTAGAATCTCTATATACTTGTGATTCGCAACTAAATATGAACATTTCCCTCTCCAGGACATGAAGCAAGTAGCTGGCGTAACATTTTGCTGATAGGTTGAAACACTCAACCAAACTTTTAACAGTCTGGGTGGGACTGTCACTCCCACAGCAGTCAGAGCAAGGAACTCTAGTCTGGGCATGCCTCGCGTCGCTCTGAACTGAGTCCTCGTCCCCTGGGGGAAGATCTTCTGGGGCTCTACCTTCCTGTTTCTATGTTTCTGTTCATAACCCCCTTGTGCTTCCCAGTCCCCTGTGATTCCACAGGAGACCAGTCTTTCCTAAGCAGTGGCCACCTGTGCACCCAGCTCAGTGACTCCTTCCACCAAAACTCCTCAGAGGAGAACTCCTCCCACCTTGAGATCCCTAGCAGACTTTCTGGCCCTCGGCAGACTGTTCCCAAGAAATCTGCACCTCATGGTCTGTCTGAGAAGGTTATGCTCTCCACTCACTCACCTGCAGACTCTCCTTCTGACTCTTGTTCCCTGTATATTCCACTGTGACCCCTTCGTGTGTGTTCTGTGCCACTGGCTTGGCTCTACTCCTTTTATGAATACCCGAGTCTTAACGATGAACTTGCTGAGCAGGCAGAGTCCCAACTTCTCTGCGCTTCGGGGACGTGGTCTCCTTTCCTTTCTCAGAGGTCTATTTGCTATCATAATCTAGTGCACTGGGGAGAGGTAGCACGACAGGCTGTAGTGATGGGGCCAGGGGAGATTTGAGTACTCCGTCACCACTATTGGGATAATATTCAGAAGAGAGGGGACCTTATACTGTGACCTGACGTAGGGCCCTCCCCTGGAAGAGAGCTCAGTCCAGGTTTGTGTGTGTGTATGTGTGTGTGGTAGAGTGTGTGTGCGCGCACACGTGCATATGTGCACATGGCTGTAAACTGACTTGTCTGGTTTTGTTACTCAGGGTGGGCTGAGGACTCACCAGAAGAATCCCCTCAGCCTGCCCGACTGTGTTTTACCTGTACCCTCTCCAGAGGGGTTGGGGAAGGGGGTCCAGGGTGGGTTGAGGGGGTCGTAATGGATAACCACTAAGGCCACACTGCTGCCAGGGGGAGATGAGGTGGCCCCAGGGACCTGGCACCTGGCTTTGGTTTTCCGTCTTCTTTCCTCAGGACTCCCCCTGGGCCTGGGACCTGCGCCTGGCTTTGAGGAGCACCTGTAGCTGAGTGCTCCGCTGCTGGTGTGATCACGGGCTTCCCTCCTCTCTCAGCAGGGCAGGTGCTCCTGCCCTAGAGACTGGGCAACTGGCTGTTTCTATGACGTATTTATTTTTACTTGTGTTTCATGTCACTTTTTTAAAAAAAAAAGCAAACAGAACAATTGTAAGTCAGTATAACTGCCTATCAGTTTTCTTTATTTCTCTTTTTGTAAAATAAAATGTAAACTGAAGAAGGCAGTGTTGTTTAATCAAGGAATTGTCTGAAGAGCTCTGTGGCTGGGTGATGGTGTAAGGGATATAACTTAGAGCAGTGTGGATACTGAGATGGCACCTGTAGGGGTGGGAACAGAGGACAGATGGCTGGCAGGTTCTCTTTATGCTGTGGAGTTCACTA